>JARWLC010000001.1:46806487-47231487 GCA_033318265.1 Phyllotis vaccarum | reverse complement strand
GCCTTGAAGGAAGCACCAACAAGTGACCGACTGCAGCTTCCTTCTGAAATGTTGACTGTGGGAAGTCTTTGTTAGCATTCATTCCAACACATTCCAAAATCTACTTAAATACTCACTCTACTTACAAAATTGCTGTTGCTGCATTCAGTAGCCATTAGTAAAGCAAGGGAGGCCACTGTCTCCTTGCCTCATAGGCTGCCTTGTCCTTACCCCATTGGTTAACAAGAACTTTTTCTTAGCACTCAGCTTTCATAAGGCTCTCTGCAGGTGCCAGTTCTTCCTATGAGAGTGGATGCTGCCCAAAGCTTTTGTGAGGGTGAACCTTTTGCCATGGGTCCCTGCTTAAAGGAGCTAGAGAGATGGTTCAGCTGTTAAGAGTTCTTGTGTCTTTTATAGGAGACTCAGGTCTAGTTCCCCCTCATCAGTTGACTCAAGCACTGTTAACCCCACTTCCAGGGGACCCATAGGCGTATATGTATGACATACACAATACATATGCACATTAACAAAATACATTTTAAAGGAAAAATGGGGGTGGAGAGATGACTCTGGTTAAGAGCACTTGCTCTTCCAGGGAACCCAGATCTGGTTCCCTAGCTTCCACATGGAAGCTCATAACTGTGTGTAACTTCAGGGCATCAGACTTCCTGTTGAGTCCTCTGAAGGACCAGGCATCCACAGGATGCACAGACACATATGCAGGTAAAGCACATAGCAGCCACAGTGCTCACTCTGAGCGCCAATCCCAACCCTTTGAGGCTTTTGAAACAGGCTCACATGGAACTTTGGCAAGGCTCTAATTTACAGGTATCTGGCCTCTCCCTGCCGGGTGTGAGGATTATAGGTTCACACTGACAGGTACAGTGCCTGGCTACACAGACTCCCTAAATCCCAGTGCTCTAGGAAACATTCTGAAAGCTTAATTAGTGGTCTGATGTCAGAGAAGCAAAGTTTTCATACTGGGATCTTGTTTCTTGTTTCCTCCCAGATCCACAGAGCTGGATTCCAACTGGTCTTGGTTTCAGCTTCGGTGCATGCAAGTTGGAGGGAATTCAAATGCTGTAAGTCCCCCAGACCTCCCTCTCCTCTTTCCAGAGAGTCGTCCCTATGTGTTTAGGAGGTGGGGGCTTAGGGGTGCGGGGGGGGGGGGAGGCTCAATGGCCAGAAGACCAAAGGCGTTTTTATTCAGACATCCATTGAGTATCTGTTGGGCTGGATGCAGGGTATCTGTAAAAACCCCTCTCGTGGTAGAGTAGGCGCACAACTGAAGGAATACATGAACAAGGAGCTAAGGAAGAAAACTGAAAGCAAGTAAAGAATTAGAAGAACTGGCATTCCTCAAAACAAAGGGAGGCCCGGAGAGATGGCTCAGCACTTAGGAGCACCGGCTGTTCCTCCAAGAGGAGCTGGATTCAATTCCCAGCATCCACATGAGAACCCACCAGTGTCTATAACTCCAGTGGATCTGACAGCCTCACACAGACAGACAGACATACATGCAGGCAAAACACCAGTGATATAAAATAAATAAATAAATAGACAAATAAATCTATTGTCACTATATTTGAAGGGATTTTCTTTTTAAGTTTTTTATTACATTTGTGCTTTGTGTGTGTACATGCTGGTACAAGTGCCATGGTGCACATGTAGAGGTCAGAGGTCAACTTGGAGAGTAGAATCTTGTTTCTTACACGTGGGTCTTGGGGATGGAGCATAGGTTGTCAGGCTTTGCAGCAAATGCCTTTTAGCTGCTGAGCCATCTCATTGGCCTAAAGAATTCCCTTTTGTGAAGAAAACTTACTTTAGAGCTTTCATAATATCTGGTTATTTTTGTTTTCCCCTGTGTTTTTAATTCCCTCGTTCAGTAGCATGTGGACCACGAGGTCAGACGTCCTGTGATGTTTCTGTTAATTGCCTGCTTCCTTCTACAGTCCTCCTTCTTCCACCAGCACGGGTGTGCCACCAATGACACCAACGCCAAGTACAACAGCCGCGCAGCCCAGCTCTACAAAGAGAAAATCAAGTCTCTGGCCACACAGGCCACCCGGAAGCACGGCACCGATGTGAGTCCCTTCAGGTGAAATTCATTCCGTAAAAAGCATTTTTTAACCTCAGGCAGTAAAACTCTGTGAAGTCTCCTGTGAGGAGCCTCATTATTAGAAGGACTTTGCTCTGTCAACTCACATGTGACCTGGGTCCAAAGGGGAGGCCAGGAGGTGAGACAGTAAAGAAGAGAGGAATCTGGGCTCGGGAGGTCCTGCACGAGCTGAGAAAGCTCATACAAGTGTGAGTTTATTAAGACGTATAGCGTCTTATATATAGTTTGCAAAGGGAAAATGCATTAGGATCAGCAGAGCACTCTCATACATGGAGCAAAGTCAGCAGGAAGCTAATGAAGCCATGTTGTACAGAAGACACGGTATCTCAAGTGTGTCACAGACAGAGCATCCAACAGCCTTGACAGTGATAACCACAGCCCTTTGGGGGCAAGAGTTACTTTCTATGTTAGAGTCACAGTCCCCTAAGACCCTGGCTCCAGGCTGTTACTGGCTCTGCCAGTAATCCAGGTCTCAGACAAGGATCCACACCTTCTCCAGATCGGCCCAGCTCTCAGCACATGTGGGCGCTGAGGATCGCTGCTGGAGACTAGGTTTCTTCAGTCTTGGGTCACGTAGGCCATGGTTCCATTAACCAATCAATGCATAACTTTGCTTAGTATGTGTTTCCGGTTGAAGAGTCCTCATTTTAATGCTAGGTGTGCTGGCCCACACATGTTAGCCAGCACTGAGGAGGCAGAAGCGGAAGGAACCCAAGTTCAAGTCCAGCCTGGACTATGAGACCCCATCAGAAACAAAAATAAGAGAACAGGCAGTTTACATCTAGGATCCTAAAATTCAGAAGGAAGAGGCAGGAGGATCACTTTAATCATGAGGCCTATCTGATCTACATAGTGAATTGTAGGCCAGTCAGGGTCTTGAAAATGAAAATTAGTCAACCATAAATAAAAACATACCCTCATTTAGTGGACCTAAGCTTGGTGATAGAATGCTTGTTGCCTAGTATGTGAAAAAACCCTGGGCTTCAACTTCATGCTTCAAAAGAACTGATTGCCAGCTTTGTTTGATATATATTGGTAACACGTGAGCATTGACCACATACACACACACAAGAGCCATAGCTCAGGGCTGATGAGGGCTGATCAGGTCTTCTCAGGAAGGCACATCACAGCCCTCAGGAGCCTGGGAGCCCTAGACAGCTGCTCAGACCTTGGGGCTGTGTTTAACATGGAAACTATTAGTAGAAAAAAAGCATGGCAGTGAGGAAGGCATCCCCGAGGGACCACAGGAAAGCCACTCATTTATGAATCCAGGACTACAGGACAGGGTGGTGTGCCTGCTTCAACTTCAGCCAGGAGCATGCTTTTCCCACAGTTCATCTTTGCTACGTGTCTGGAGATGAATTGAAAATATCAGGGGTGTTGAGTTAGGTTGCAATCAGCTTCAGTGAGAATGGAGATTCTGGATGTAGAATAATCCAGGCTAGGTCTGGTCACTGTGGTTTAGAACCTGCGCTTATATCTAAAAGAGTTTTAGGATCTGGGGTCCTTGACCTCCTGGAGGTATGGAACTTTTGAGAGTGGCAACTTTTTACAGTGTGCTCAGGGCCCTGTATGGACACACTGGTGTTGTGATTGAGGTCTAGCCACACTGTGGGCTGCAGGCTACAAAGGAGAGGGAGGTGAACTCCCTGCTAAACTCTGCTTTGTTTTGTTTCCAGCTGTGGCTTGATAGCTGTGCACCTCCACCCATTTCCCCTCCTCCAAAGGAGGAGGATTTTTTTGCTGCTCATGTCTCTCAGGAGGTAAGTTTGCTGCTTTGTTCTCAAGGTTTATTTTAGATTATGTATAGTATATATGTTTGGGGGTATGTGCATGTGAGTGCAGTGCCTATAGAGTCCAGAAGAGGGCATCGGATTCCTTGAACTGAAGTTAAAGGTAATTGTGAGTCATCCTATGTGGGTAGGTACTGGAAACTGAACTCTGATCCTTTGCAAGAGGATTGGAAGCTCTTAACCACTGAGCAATCTCTCTGGCCAAGCTTCATATAATTTTAAAATGTATTTAATCTGAAAGTCTTAACAAGCCTGCATTTGAGATATTTCAGTAAGATACATATTATGAGAACTCATGAGAGTCTGTTAAAGGATCTCAAGAATTTATTAACATATGAAATGGAGATAATATACTCATGGATGCAGAACAATATCCAACTGACACTGTCCTACATTCTGCCCAGGGTGATGGGAAACAACCCTCCTGCTCTGACCACCTGAGAGAACTCAAGACTTTTCTATTCCTCTACTTGTAAGTGGTCAAGTAAGCAGGCAAAGCCACACCCTAGGGCTTTCTACCCAAAAGTCATTGGCTGGACAGAAAAAAATTCTCACAACACTTTCCCTTTTTTGTCTAAATAAAAGGGTTCTAATCCTAACACAAAGCTATATGCAATAAGAACAATTACCAAGTATTGTCCAGAAGGAAGAAAAGGTAACAACAGAGAAAAATGGAACCACAAACGTCAAGAAGAACATGAAGCAAGAAACACACCCTAAATGGCCAGACCAAAGATGGTGGGCAGGTTACAGAGGTTATTCCTGCTAATGACTTCTTTCGCCCCGCTGCAGGTCAGTAGTACCACGCAGACATTGGCACAGCCAGAACCAGCTCCTTTAACACCGTGGGCCGTGGAAACCACTCCAGAAAAAAATGAAGGTAGAGTTCATGAAGTTAGCAAGGAATGCTGCTCTGTGATCTAGTCCAGGATGGAACTGCTAGAGATAAAATAGAAATCTTTTTGTGTTAGCCGATGGACTCAAAGGACATTCTAGAATTTCCCACCAAGATGTTAACTAGAGAAGAGGAAAATTGGATCATTAGTTTCTACTTTGATAAAGTTTTGAAGTGTGGACTTTAAAATTAGAAAACAGGATTTCAGGGTTCTTTTTAAAATTTAGTTTTAAAAAATGTTAAGGTGAAGTCTCACTGTGTAGTCTTGGCTGTTTTGGAACTCTCTATGTAGACCAGACTGGCCTCAAACTTGCAGAGATCCATCTCTCTCTGCCTATGCAGTGCTGTGATGAAAAGCTTATGCCACCATGCCAGGCTAAGATTTCAGTTTTAAAACTGTTAAATAAGGGCTGGAGAGATGGCTCAGAGGTTAAGAGCACTGGCTGTTCTTCCAGAGGTTCTGAGTTCAGTTCCCAGCAATCTCATGGCGGCTCACAATCATCTATAATGGTAACTGGCACCCTCTTCTGGTCTGTAGACATACATGCAGACAGAACATTGTATACATAATAAATAAATCTTTAAAAAAAAAAAACTGTTAAATAAGTATTTCACAGTTAATAAGTCACACACACTTGGGGACTACATTATAAAACTTTCTTAATGTTTTTTGAAATAGAGCCTACTATATCTCAGCGGTCTGAAAATTTACTAGGTCGAGGGGAGAACTGAACTCCTGATCCTTCTACTCTCTGAGTGCTGGGATCACAGGCGTGCACCACCACACCCAGCTACATATTTACTATAAATATGCTGTCAATCACGTACACATTAGGAATGACTAGGTGCCCTTGTGTTCTAAAACTGAGCATCTTTCATCAGCCCAAATGATACAGTAAATTAACAATAAAATGTACCTTTGACAGCCAAGCAGCAAACTTGGGATGTAGGACTCAGAAGAGATGTGCTGGCTTGTGGAGGCTCAGTAAGCCTTGGGTTGGGCTATAATATGACAGCTTCAGGAATGGATCCTGCTTTAAGGACTAAGGTGCTGTCTGTCATGGGAAGGTAGAAGAGAGCGTCTCTAGAGCCGTGGGTCAGGACGTTGTTCACCCCAGCATGGATGCTTTCCCTGCCTCTGCTTTACAGCCTGTGAATTTCTTTTTTTCTTTTTTCTTTTTTTTTTGGGGGGGGGGGAAGGAGTTAAGACAAGGTTCCTCAGTGTAACAGCCCTTGTTGTCCGGGAACTTGCTCTGTAGACCAGGCTGGCCTCAAACTCAAGAGATCCACCTGCCTCTGCCTCTGGAGTGCTGGGATTAAAGGCGTGTGCCACCACCGCTGGCTATGTGGATTTCTTTTTTGTATCCTATGATGATATATTTATATTTAATAAAAACCCTGGAATATCAGAGGACAGAGCCATCTGTCCAGTCCTTGTTGTTTGTTTGTGTTTTAGACAGGGGTTTCTGGGTGACGATCCTGGCTGTCCTGGAACTTGCTTTGTACACCAGGCTGACCTTGAACTCACAGAGATCCTCTTGTCTCTACCTCCCAAGGGCTGGGACTACTGGTGTGTGCCACCTCTGCATAGCTGATTGCTTCTGCAGAATACCTCACTGTCTGCCTACGCCTGCCCAGATGTTTCACTTCAGGGTTCAACTCTGCACCATAATCCTAGAGTTAGGATTAGAGGTGTGAGTTATTACTGTTTGGTTTTTAGGCTTTAGAAAGACCTCTGTTTCCAGTGATGGGATTAAAGGCCTGGGTCACCACTGGGTCATTCCCGTGCTGGGATTAAAGGAGTGAGTTACCACTCTCTGACCCTCTTGTTTTGACTGAGGGTGATTCTGTTCTCTGATATTCCAGGCTGATTTTATTAAATATAAAATATATCACCACAGTATCCTGTGGTTTGAGAAGCCTTGGAGAAAGACAGGAGTCCAGCCTGGCATCCTCCCCCATTCCTGACCTTCCTTCTCTCCTGGGGTGCAGCTATTGGCCACACCCAGCACAACTGCCTTCTGTACTTTGTCTTTCTTCTAGCACAGTACACCCTGTTCTGGAGATTGCTGTGTCCCTTGGGTTTCATGGGACATGTGTCCCAGTGGGAGGGAGCTGTATAGTATGTGCACATGTACAGTATAGGTAACTCGGTGCCTGACTGTAAACCACCAAATGATGAGGTACAATTCTGAGGCCAAGATGGGGGCACATTTTAGCACTGAGAGGCAAAGTCAGGAAGATCAAGGTTCATTGTCATCCTTGGTGACCTAGGGGGCTCAAAACGAGCCTGAGCTATATGAAACCCTGTCCCAAAAAATTGCAAAACAGAATTCAAAATGGTAGCAGTTGAAAAAACCATTAATTTTCATTTTATAAAACCATTGTTTTGGACATGCATTAGCATTTTAATGGACTTGTCTTTTTTTTTTTTCTTTTTTTAAAGACAGGGTTCCACATAGCCAGTTGCCTCACACTTGCTATCTAGCTGAGGATGACTTTAAACTTCTGATTGTTCTGCCTCCACCCCCTGAATGCTGAGGTTACAGGAGAACACCTGCATGCCCGGCTCTTACAGCAATTTTGTCAGAGTGCATAAGACAGGGAGCGGGTTATGTGGGGGGGTAATGGAGCCAGCAGTCTAGCTGGATAGGGGAATGACTGTCATGCTTTATAGCACCTTAGAGTAACTACAGATGTTAACATTGTCTTACAGTAGAAAGGTTTCACATGTGTCCACCACAGGGCATGTGTTTGATATGATACATGAATACTACACATTGTTGAAATGTTACAGCATGTCTCATAAATATGATTATTATATGTCAACTGAAAAGAAAAAATATATTTAAAAAATGAAGGTCCACATAGTGGCCTACACCTTTAATTCCAGCACACTTGAGGCAGAGGCAGGTGGATCTCTATGAGTTTGAGGCCAGCCAGATTTACATAGTGAAATCTTGTCTTTAAATTATAATGAAAGGGGTGAGGATAAAGCTCAGTGGTAGAGCACCAGCTTGGCTATGTGCCCCTCAAAAAATATAATGATGAACTAGTTCTGAAAAGCACGGTGATTGACATACCCAGCTGAGAAACACAGGACTGAGCAGTGTGAAGTATATCACACTCAAAGGCAAATTTGCCACATTTGTTTCCTGCTTTAATATGAGTGTTTTACATTTTCAGGTGGACCAGAACAAGGGCCAAGTGTGGAAGGTCTGAACGCCCCAGGGAAGGTTGCAGTAGGTAATATGCTGAAGGCCTGGGGTTCTTTGAATTCTGCTGGTCTCGGTTCTTACAGTGATTCAGCATTGTGACTGAACCCATTGCTGTTCCTTGTCATCTTCATGGCTGTGCACCTTGCAGACTGGTTCACAAACAAGCCCACACTAGCCACACTCAGAGCCCCACACCGTCCTTCCTCAGACACTCAGCATTTTCTCTGTGTTCTGAACCTCAAAGCAGTGTTTCATTTTGGAGGGATTGTAATCTGATGCTGATGTGCATTACATTTTTATGTGTTGGAAAGCAGCCACATTGATGGGAAATAACTAAACTTTCTGGTTATTTTTACCATCTGTCGGAGTCCTCAGAGTCAGGAACAGGTTATGAGACGGGTGCAATAGGAGTCTAAACAGAGCAGTGGGAAAGAGTTCCCCAGGAGTGTCCTCTCCACACTTAACGTCTAGCACTAGTCTCTTCTTAATGCCAAAGACTGCAGCAGCACTGGGGGATTTGCATGCTTCTTCCCCCACCATAGAGGTGTGTGCGCATGCATGCGTGCATGCATGTGTGTGTGTATTGGAGTGGAATCAGGGCTTCATGTATACTAGGCAAGGACTCTACCACTGAGCTGTACCCCTAACCATGGCCTCCTCCATCATCAAAACTAGAATATATAACTGAAAAGTTGGAGGAGACAGGTAGCACACATCTTTAACCTCAGCACTCGGGAGGCAAAGGCAGGTGGATCCCTGTGAGTTTGAGGCTAGCCCAGTGTACAGAGTGAGTTCCAGGGTAACCAGGCCTACACAGAGAAAATGACTCCGAAGTCGTGTTTTAAGGAAACTCTATAAAGCATGTATTTTGTGAAATTTGGAAAATGCTGATACTAAGGCCTCAGTAGTGAGGCCAAAAAACTGCAAGCAAGGCAACTTCTAAATGACAGGATGCTTCTCCTGTCTCAGTAGCTGAAGAAGACTTGTGTATAAGTCAGTAGGAAAAGCCCAGCCCAGGCTTTAGTTGCAGCACAGTGCTGGGCCATTTCCTGTTTTTGACTTTATTTTTTAATATTTATGTATTTATGTGAATGGGTATTTGGGCTACATGTATGTCTGGCACTGTATGTATGCAGAAGCCTACAGAGGTCAGAAGAAGGGTCAGATCCTCTGGATCTGGAGTTACAGATGGGTGTGAGCTACCATGTGAGTGCTGGAATTCAAACCCAGGTCCTCTGCAAGAGCAGCAAGTGCTGTTAACCACTGAGCCATATCTCCAGTCTACAGTTTTCTGTTTTTAAGGAGCTGATGCTACCTCAGTGATAGAGAATTTGCCTGCCTTTAAAGCCCTAGGATTGATTGCCAGCACCCCAAGAAGTGATGGTGGTGATGATGGAGGTAGTGGTGGTGGTGGTGGTGGTGGTGATGATGGTGGTGGTGATGGTGGTGATGGTGGTGGTGGTAATGATGATGATGGTGGTGGTAGTAATGATGATGATGATGGTGGTGATGATGGTGGTGGTGGTGGTGATGATGGTGGTGGTGGTGGTGATGATGATAGTAAGAATGTACTTTGATTTTGTTGTTGTTTTCGAAGCAGGGACTCTCTGTGTAGCTCTGGCTGTCTTGGAACTCACTCTGTAGACCAGGCAGGCTTTAACTCACAGAGATCCACCTGCCTCTGCCTTCAAAGTGCTAAGATTAAAGGTGTAGGCCACCACTGCCTGACAAGAATGTTTTTTTATAACTTGGTAACAGAGCACTTGCCTACCATATATAAGGCCTCACGCTTAACCCTAGCAACAAAATTATAAGCGGAATAATAATAACACCCAAAGAAAGGACCAGGGATGTAGCTCAGCAGTAGGGTATTTGCTTAAGTATTCCTGAGGCCCTTGTTCAATCCCCAGCACCAAAACTCATTTTAAAAAGGTAGCAGTGACAGAGGCACAGTCATTTCCTGGTTGTCAGGGCACTGAAGTGAAGAAAGGATCTTGACAGGAATGAGGCTCATTTCATGAGGCTATGACCTGGCACACCCAACAGCCCTGGGAGCTCCTGCACCCCAGACAATGCAGTCAGCTTATTAACTTGATAAGGCTGCACAGAGTGAGCAAACTCAGCGAAGGCTGGGTCCAGGGAGCTGTCATCTTTAAGCATTAGGAATGATCTGAGGTTGAGTTGGAGGGCTGCTAGGCTTTCACTTTAGTCCCTGGCAGCTTCACCTAAGAGCAGATGACAGAGGTGGTCAAAACCCGTCACAGACGTCACAGGAACCCAAGGCTGGACAGCGCTCCAGTGGCCACAGTTACAAGCAAGGCTCAAGGTAGCAACTGATGTCAGGAGGCCACAGCAGCAGAGAAGGCATCCAGAGAAACCTTAGGAACAGGGGCTGGAGGGATAACCCAGTGGTGAAGATCACTGGCTACTCTTGCAGAAGACCCAGGTCCAGTTCCCAGTGTATAACCCTTGTCTCGGGCTATCAGTGAGCACTAGGCACACAGTTGGTACACAGGTATACAGACAAGCACCCACACATGGAATGGGAAAGAGTACCCACAGGAGCAGGCTGGCTCCCCTGCTGCCTCCTGGAGAGTGATTAAATGAGAAGGCAAGATGGTGGCCAGGGGACGTCCTCAGAGCAAAGGCACCTGCCAGTGTCAGACAGAAATGTTGAGGCTGGGTATGGCCCATCCTGGCAGGCACCTCTGAAAACAAGTAAAACAGGCACATTCCACCTGTATCCATGGAGACTGGTTCGATGTTGGATTTCTATGTCCACAATCTCACCTGTTTGAGAGGACTTTTCTGGTGCTTTGGAACATAACAAGCATGTTGTCTCTGAGAGTCACAGTTCTTCAGGTCTGATAAGTAACTCTGATAACAATACTTCCTCCAAGAAAGGGGTCCAGGGTCCTTGCAGATATGGGGAGCAGCACAGTAAGTGTTGACGGATTGATATCCAACTGTCCCCAGAGAAAGGACCCCAAGCCCAGGCCTCTTCTTGCCTGGTGACAGCTGCTTTAGGAATCCTTGATGTATAGAATTCAATAAGAGGGTTAAGTACTTTTCAGGTTATTTTTATCCCGTTACTTCTGTGCGGAGTGGGGTCCATGTTACAGCATGTGTATGGAGGGCAGAGGACAACTTGAAGGGGTCCACCATAGTAATCCTAGGATGGGACTCAGGCCATCAGGTTGGGCGTCACCTTTACTCCCTGAACCGGCTCACAGAAGAGTGCTTTTAAAAGCTTGTGGAAAAGTAGGTCCTGGGACAAGCCCAGACTCTGTTTCTCTAGTGTGGAACTTAGAGCTCCGAGTTGGGAAGGTGTATGGTCATACCCTGATGCTGTGCTGACGAAGCCCTGGTGACCTGAGAACGTGCCGAGACTAGAGTTTTCTAGACCACAGGCACGGTGTCTTATCCATAAGACACTAGAATAGAAAAGTAATGGATGATTTCCACCTGTCTAACTTTATTAAATTTTTTTTTTTTTTGCAGAAGCTTCGTCTATTATAAAAAAGAAACCAAATCAAGCAAAAAAAGGAGTGAGTATTACATTGTATAAAAAACATAGGAATTTGGCTCTAAAACTGAAGATCCATTTTCTCCTGTGAATTGTTCTTAACTGGGATATACTTTTTGCACATGGTACTGGCTTTCATAAACCAGTATGGTGATGCCTGTCTTTAATCCTTGCACTCAGGAGGCAGAGGCAGAGAGATCTCTGTAAGTTGGAAGCCACCCTGATACACATCGTGTATTCCGGGCCAGCCAGGGCTACATAGTGAGACCATGCCTTTAAAAAGACAAAGCAAAGCAAAGCTCTACTGGACCCTATCTTACTAATCAGAGTGGTCTTCACACTTATTTGAGCCATAATAATAAATGTATGGCTTTTGTTCAATGAGTATTATTCCTGGTGTTTTCTAGAATGCATGTTTAATCTTGTTTTCTGTGACCAAAGGGAAAAACTGAGACCCCTGAGAGTTCTCTCCTGCTTGTGATTTTGAGGGGCATCTCTCATTCCTGCAGGCCGAGGTTGAGGTGGGGGCACCCCACTTCCCCCACTCCCCTACACTCACTCCAGCTCCACCTCACTAGGCAGTTCTGGCTACTGCCTTGAATCCCATGAATCTTGTGCACTTTAGATTCCCAGTCTCACATAAGCAGAAAGATACGCTTGCCACTGCCCTGGCAGGTCAGAGACCTCAGAGTATACAGCTGCAGAGTATATACCTGTAAAGGTTTTACCTCTGGGTAAAGTAAAGTCTTACATGTGTTCCAGCTTGGAGCCAAAAAAGGAGGCTTGGGAGCCCAGAAACTGACGAATGCATCCTTCACTGAGATCGAAAAGCAAGCACAGGCGGTGGATAAAAGGAAGGAGCAGGAAGGCCTGGCCAGGGGCGCACCTAAGGAGGAGTCCATGTGAGCATCATTTGCTCCCTAACACTGTGGGGAGCAGAGCTGCCTATACTTTGACTTGGTTTGGTTCCCAAACGCCTCGTATGTTTGGTGGGCGGGCTCTGCACTATAGAGTGTAGGTTCATGAATGTGTGTGTCACACAGGCATGTGGGTTGGAAAGGGCAGCACTGGGGGCCCTGGGAGCCATGGGCAAGAAGAATGGTTACGGCAGTGTCAGGGAGATGCCCCTTCTAATCTAGGAAGGTAACTACAAGAGAAAGGACAGGCTAGAGCAGCCTGTAGGTCTCGATCCCTTTGATCGACCCTTTCACAGGAGTCACCTAAGGCCGCAAGACATCACAGATATTTACATTATAATTCATAATAGTTAGCAAAATTAGTTATGAAGTAACAATGAAAATAATGTTATGGTTGGGGTCACCATAACATAAGGAACTGTATTAAAGGGTCGCAGCATTAGGGAGGTGAGAACCCCTGGGCTCGTGGCACAGGACAACTTAGCATGTATGAGGGTCTGCAGTTGTAGCACGGAACGATTGTTGGTAGGGATGTTGATAGGACACAAGCGATTGTAAAGTTGTTGGTAGCAATGGAAAAGCAACTGAGGCTCAGGCCGTAGCTCAGTTGTAGAACTTGCCTAGGGTATATGAGAGCGTTCACAGGGCATGAGCCCCCATAGGCAGAGCAGGAGGAACCGGAAATTGAGCTATGAAAAGAAAGAATACACGGATGTGCATTGAAAGTTGATGCAAAGAAAGAAGCTACATGCAAATCTAGAGAGTGTGATTCTCCTGGAGGAGATGAGCAAGCAGATCACGGAGTTAGAGGCCGAGGAAGGAGAGAGCTGCCAGGGCAGAGGGAAGGAAGCAGGGCCTGGGCTTCGGTTCCCTTTCTCTGTGTATTTATGTGTGTGTGCACATCACTAAGGTGTGGAGGTCAGAGGACAGCATGGCAGAAGGAAGTTCTCTGAGTCTACCATGTGGGGCCCAGGGCTCAAATCAGGCCATCACACGGCGTCCCTTCCCATACTGGCCAGGGAGCTGTGTGGACCATCTTCTGTGGTGCTTGTTTCTGTGTGGACCATCTTCTGTGGTGCTTGTTTCTGTGTGGACCATTCTGTGGTGCTTGTTTCTGTGTGGACCATCTTCTGTGGTGCTTGTTTCTGTGTGGACCATCTTCTGTGGTGCTTGTTTCTGTGTGGACCATCTTCTGTGGTGCTTGTTTCTGTGTGGACCATCTTCTGTGGTGCTTGTTTCTGTGTGGACCATCTTCTGTGGTGCTTGTTTCTGTGTGGACCATCTTCTGTGGTGCTTGTTTCTGTGTGGACCATCTTCTGTGGTGCTTGTTTCTGTGTGGACCATCTTCTGTGGTGCTTGTTTCTGTGTGGACCATCTTCTGTGGTGCTTGTTTCTGTGTGGACCATCTTCTGTGGAGTGTCGTTTATATGTAGACTGTCCTCCGAAGAGTCGTTGGTTCTATGTGGACTGTCTTCTATGAACTCTCTCTCTCTCTCTCTCTCTCTCTCTCTCTCTCTCTCTCTCTCTCTCTCTCTCTCTCTCTCTCTCGTCATCTCCTGTGGTGCTTGTTTCTCTGTGGACTGTCTCCCGTAGAGTGCTATTTCTGTGTTGTCTGCATCCTCTGGTGTCTTGTTTCTGTGTAGATTGTCTTCTGTGGGGTCTCTTGTCTTCCTGTGATTTTTACCTGCTTTAGTCAGAATTGCAGTTCACTGTATAATGAGCAAAGTAAATGACACTGTTTTGCGAGTTTCTTTCAAGGTACAGTTTAGATGATATTTATTGAAATCCTGACCACAGTACCTGGAGCGCAGTAGGAGTTCCGTCGGTGTGACTGGCGCTAGGTGCTTGGCCCGTGTGATTTGTTCCTTTTGTGCTGATGTTGGTTTGCTGAGTGAAACTCATAGACTAAGCCCAGATGGTTTGAGGTTGTTGTTTCCCTGTTAAGCTCTTAGAGTGCCTTGGGCAGCACTGACCTGTAAACAAACTTTATGACAGGAGTGGAGTGTCAGGCTTGAATTTCTCTTTTCCTTGTATTCTGACCAGGGCAGAGGCAGGTTAGTTGGCTGTGGTGACGTGGCTCTGCCTATGCTGCTGGGGCTTGAAGTAAACTCAAAAGCCTAGTGAGACAAGAGCTGAGGGATGTGCCCACATTCTTCTTTGTGTGCTCAGGAGGTCGGAGATGCAGGATGGGGAGATTAACATGGGATGCTGGCCACACCCACCTTCCATAAGTCTATCCTTAGGATTCGTTGGAAACATTAATGATGGCTTATCTTTCATCTTGTGGATTTGATAGTACTTTCTTGTGGGGCTACCAGCCCACAAATAACAACACAGACTTACTATTAATTATGAAAGCTTAGCCTTAGCTTAGGCTTGTTACTAACTAGCTCTTATAACTTAAGTTAACTCATACTTTTTAATCTATGTTCTGCCATACGGCTCATTACCTCATCTCCACGGTGCATGTCCTGCTTCCCCTGTGTCTCACTGGTGAATCCTTTTCTTCCAGAGGTCTCTCTCTGCCAGGAAGTTCCACCTATACCTCCTGCCTGGCTATTGGCTGTTCAGCTTTTTATTACACCAATCACAGCCACACATCTTTACACAGTGTACAAATATCCCACAACATGTAACATGTGGTAGAGCCTTTGCAGGGCATGCACAAAGCCTCTGTGCAGAGGTGGGGGTAGGGCCAGAAAAAATGATTTGCTTGGGAACCCAGTTTGGCATATTTGTTGCCTTTCCCCAGGACGTCATGTGACTGACCACCTGTCACTGCTATGCAGACCTGTCTCACCCCTGTCCCAGCTCTGTGTTCACCAGGGGAAACTGAAGGTGATATCCTGGAAGCTAACGTTTCTAGTGATTGTGAACAGTCACAGGTCAGAAATCAGTGGAGAGTGTCAGCATGTCCTAAATGCTCACACTGTGAAGCTACAGGCCTCTGCAGTACTTCACCCTGGCTGTCTGCACTGTTGGCTTCTGAGCATCCTACAGCCCAGCTTTGCAGAGAGGAGAGCACATGCTTGTGAGCAAGGACAGTCCCTTGTCAGGAGTGCCAAGAGAGCCGCTCCGTGGTCTTTCTGGTTCTTCCGTTCATCTCCAGAGGACCTGCCGCTGCAGTTTAATAAGATGGGACTTTAGAGAAACCCGATGTTTCCCCATCAGTTTGCTAAGGAAGACAACAGTAAGAAAATTAAAGAGCCTGCCAGGTCAGAGCTGACCCAAGAAATGCCTGTAAAAACAGGAGTATCCCTGGTGTATCCTCTGCCACACCACAGGAGTCACCAGGACAGGGTTCTGATGGCTCACTGGTGAGGGGTCCCTGTTGCTGTCCAGGGCTTTGGAAAGCAGATGGTAGGCATGTCACATCTCACAGCACGGAATGTCTTTTTTTGATGCAAACCCCCAATTCCTGCTGTTGGGACATAACTTTCTATATGAGCTTAGGTACAGGTTCATGTATGCCTGGGAGCAAGGGCAATTTGCACACACCTTCCAGGCCCAGTGGTGCCTGGGACTCATGGGATGGCTCAGCAGGCAGCCCTGAGATCACACTCCAGAACCCATGGTGGGAGGGGAGATCTGACTCCGTAAGTTGTCCACTGACCTCCACACACATGCACGCCATAGGCATGTCCCCCATCCCACACGCATGTCTGCACATGATAACAATAAAATGGTTCTAAAGCTAGAGACAGTTTTGGGTAATGACTGTTCATTTTAAATGTTCTCAGTAGCCTGATAAATAAAGAGACACTACAGGAAATTATTTGAACTACAGCTAATGACTTAAATATTTATGAAATCAATTTAAATATAGATTCATCCTTTTAAATTAAAAAAAAATAATTGCATGTATGCTGTCTCTCTGTATGTGGGAGTTTGCATGTTTGTGGAGGTACCTGTTGGGGTCAGAAGAAGGCATCAGAGCACCTGGAGTAATCATGTTCTCATCTAAATGACACAGACGAGTTTACTAACCTCTTAGGCTGATATGTCCCAGAGAAGTGTAATCAGATGTCAGTCAGAGGGAGGATCCTGTATGGGGAGTCCCCGAGGCACTCGCCAAGGTACCAGACAATCAGAAGAGGCAGAAAGTCCTCAACTTGTATGTGAGAAAGCATTCTGTGAGTGTGCTAAGTAGAGAACACAGACACACCTGTGCTGAAGGAGGGCTCTCATGTCTCTGGGCTGCCCATGTTAGTGTGGTTCTGTGGTTTTCAAGCTGAGCTAATGAGCGTGTGCTTTTCCCAGCAGTGTTTCGTCATTACGACTGGCCTACAAGGATCTTGAAATTCACATGAAGAAAGATGAAAAACTGAACCTGAGTGGACAGAAGAAGGTGGAAGCCGAGAGACTGGGCATGGGCTTTGGAAGCTGCAGGAGGTAGGGTCCACTGGCCGGTTCAGCCCATGGCAGTAAACGGGTCCAGAGGCTCCTTTCCACCTTAGGCTGCTTCCTTGGTGCTCGTCCCTTCTTTGGTATTTGGTAAATTGTGGCTGGGGCTGTAGCGTCATGAGTAGATATGCACAGAACCCTGGGTTGGATCCCCAGCACTATAAAAACCAAGGTCATTCTGAGCTACAGGAGTCCCTCTCTATCGCAAAACAAACAACAAAAAATACAAAATAGTTGGAGTAAAGCTAAGTATAGTGGTGTGTGCTTCTAATCTCAGCACTCAGGAGATAGAGGCATCTTGGGCTGCAAGTTCAAGACTAACCTAGGCTGTGTGAAACAGAGAGATGTTTATGTATGTGTGTGTGCGCGCGTGCATGTGTGTGTGTGATGGCAGATGGCACAGGTGGTTCTTGGAGAGAAGGAAATGGGTCTGAGTTTCCCTAGTGTGCTCTGTAGTGGCTGCCTCAGGCACACCCGTGCATGTGGCTGTCCTCTTCCAGGTTCTACAGAATGACTTCTAGCTTCCGAGGTTCACATTGAGTTTCCCACCCTCCTAATCAGCTTGTGTTTGTTCAGAGTGTGGCTGAAAGCAGTCCTTTGCTTGGTAAGATGAAAGCCTTTAGGAAGCCAGTGATGTAATATTTCCTATTTTATTCTGTCCTCTCAAGTGGCATCTCCCATTCTGTGACTTCAGACATGCAGACCATCGAGCAGGAATCACCCACACTGGCAAAGCCAAGGAGGAAGTTCCAGGAGGACCCTGAGGAGTCATACTTCACGTCCAGCTCCAGGTGGTCTGAACCTAGCTGCAGCCATGGGTGCATTAGGGGTTGGCTTTAAGAGCCAGCACAGATCAGTGACTGGCACCAGGGGAAAGCTTTGGCTCATGCAAGTCTACGTGTAGGACCAAAGGCTGGGGAAACAGTGTGAGGGGAAGTGTTCAGAACAAGGAAAATGTTTGTTGATCCAGTTAGCAATGGGTTAAAGTCAGAGGTAGAGATGTTTCTGCACTGTGAGGAGTGGAGAGAGGCAGAGTCCTGTCTCCAAGGCTTCTGTGGAATGCTGGCTTGTGAGAGCCACCAGAAGAGTCCATTATGAAATACTATTTGTGTATGTATTTATTCATGAAAGCATGACTGTTCTTTGAGGGGATCCCATGGTACTAGGACAGCCTGGGTTCTGTCCTTTTGTGTCTACTGTCTGCTGGGGCAAAACATATGACTGACATAGGCTGAATGTGGTAAGGACGAGTGTCATCTTAAATAGAGTCATGTTGTCAGGGTTGCCCAGAAGCTGACTTCACAGGAACTTGGGATGGCTTTGACATAACATTTAGATACAGAACCAAATTAACAGGGGCTGAATGCTGGCTATGACACATAAGAATGGTGTAGAAATGGCCAAGCTGTTAAAATGCTCTATGCTGCAGCCCCTCATTCATAAACAAAGGATCCTGGTGGTGCCTGTTTTGCAGGCTCCATGGGAAAAGCTGAGGCACTACCAACAGAGTGCATGGCCCTACTGTGGCTAGTTTCTGCTTGGAACTTGTAGCCTAGGAATTTGTCCAGAGACATGTGGCTCAGTGAGTGGCCAGTTGGGCTACTGCATTAACCACACCAAGGACCCTTCCACATCTGGAGTTGGTAAGGATGGGACACATCTGTCAGTGACTGTGTTACCATGGGTCACATAGGTTTCCTAGTGTTATAGCCACAGACATGAATGTAATGGGTAGAACAGGCATAGGTTATGTTATCTAACGTCAACTGTCAAGTTGTTAACTTTCCTACCCATGTTCCTAGGAATTGTGCAAACAGCTCTTTCCTTGGTTTTGAGCATAACTCCAAGTTACTTGTGTTCCAGTCTTGTAGAAGGAGAGCCGGCAGCTTCACAGCTCCTTGCTGGCATAGTCAGAGGCTGCCTGCTTCCCTGTCTGCCTCACTCCAGCATCCATAGGCTTCAGCCGCATACTTGGGCTGACCATACTGTGACATTTGAGAAAGCTAAAACACACCTCACACAGGAGAAATTTAAGTTTGTGACTGAACCTGGAAACCACACATCAGGTCATTTCACCTACGGTTTTAATGAGGGCTGGGCAGGGTCTGAGGACCCTCGGTGGTGGCGTCCCTGCTCATTAGTGACACCCATGGAGGGTGGTAAAGGAGACGACAGAACCACTCTCATGGAGCACCAGTTGTGTGTGTGAGCAGCAGTGTTGATGAGAGAAAGGATCCTGGGTCAGGTCGCCTGCTAAATAGGACCTCACCTATCCCTACAGCCTCAGGTCATGGAGGAATGAATCATGTGGGGCTTAATGTGTGCCCAGGAGCCTTCAGAAACACCTCTTCCTTGGCTCAGAAGGGTCAGTCCCACTATGCCAGGGGCCAGTTACTTAATCTGAAACCTGGGGAAAATGGTGTTTAGATGTAGAGCAGAGAACCTTTAATGCCATGTGGATGGTGATCTGGAGTGGATAGACTCTGGGCTGAGTTTCTGTGCAGGGCCCCATAACGTGGTACTGTTTATGGTCAGGGTCAACCTTTCTTTATATGTGCCTTGGAGCTTCCATGAACCTCTCAGTCAGAATGTTGGGTTCCAAATGCTGCTGTGCCAGGGACCAGTTTCAGTTCAAAGCGTGGGGGTAAATGGTGTTTAGACGTAGAACAGAGAGATTTTGGTGCCACGTAGATGGTGATGTGCAGGTTATCTAGGGACAGAAACATCCCTCTAGTTCACTTGATGACCACAGTGACAAGCAGGGTTGGATTAGGTGCTTTGGCACCAGAGGTGAGCTGAGCACACCCTGAAAGCCAGCATGTCAGTGCCACAGAGTGCTTTTACTGCTTCCAAATTATTCATCAGCCATTAAAACTTGCATATTATGAATTATGAAAGAGTGTTGTTTCTATCAAGCCAGGGGACATATCCTTGCATTTTGATAGTGAATTCCATTATTTGCAGACTATAAATGATGCATTATTATAATACTGCATTCAGAATGATGACCGTGGACTGTTTGCTGAGCCCCATGGAGTCCAAATGGCCTTTGGTGGGGGATGTGACTGATGACAGGACAGTGAGTGTGCTGTTAAAGGCTTTTCCCGGGGACCTTCAGGGATGTGCTCAGAGGGGACAGTGTGAGCAGGGCCCGCATGAAGAAAAAGCTCACGGAGAAACAGGCCCCAGAAATTAAAGCCCCCGCTGGGTGAGTCCAGTGACAGAAAGAGCTCCTGAGTCCCTGGCTGTACAATGATGGCTGCACAGGCTGGCTGTCACAGAGTGTTGCCTGTCAGTGACTAGGCATCCCCTATAGGTGCCAGAGCACAAGTCCCTTGTGGGTGAATGGGGAGTGGGAAGACCCCCACGTGAGGACTGCTTATGGCACCTATGCAAGTGGTATCTTCTTTTGCAATTTAAAGGCACCCCAAACCCCTCCAGTTCAGATTAGGTTTTGTTTGAGTAGATGAAGAATGTTTGTGTCTTGGAGTGGTGATCTCCTGAACACTGAGCACCATTGCTGAGAAGAACCTGAGTGTCCCGGCCCCTTTCCCCGTGTGCTTCTGAAGGGCCAATCAACCTCTGGGCTCTGCCCTTTGGCATCACAGCTATCCAAGGGGGTAGTGATCTGAAAAACCTAAGGCTCACCTTTTCCCTGAAACCCCAGAGAGTGAGGTTAGGTGGAACAGTTGCTGGGAAGACATTGGAAATGAACGCCTCACGTCAGCTCATGTTTATTGTCCATGTCTGATGTCATGGCCGCTCTTCATCTCAGACCGTGACTGGGCAAGGAAGTCAGGTCCTCCATACCCAGAAGCAAGAGACCCTGAAAGGCGTGAGCATCCGTAAGTACTGCTGGTCACTGTCTGCTCATGTTGTTACAGGTACTTTGATGACCCCATGGAGTTAAGAGGCAGCTCCTTCTCTAGCTGGGATGACAGTGCCGATTCCTACTGGAGGAAGGACAGCAACAGAGACCCTGAGCCTGCCATGAAAAGCACAGGCTCTTCAGACAGGTGCGAGCTGCAGGCTGGGGAGTGACATCTGCGTCACCAATGTCCTGTGCTGCTTTACCAAGGGGCTGTGCGTTGGGGGTACATGCCAGAAACACCTGTGGCCTTAAAAAGCAGGTGTGAGAGGCGATTCCCTGGGGGGATTCTCAGTCCGTGGGTCAGGGTGACCTGGCTCATGGATGTATCACCTTCTCCCATTTGAAGACTATTTGTAAACTTTGAGTCCCTATTGCCTAGGAAACAGTCCTGAAATTTGGTGTCGTGTGTGTGTGTGTGTGTGTGTGTGTGTGTGTGTGTGTGTGTGTGTGTGTGTGTGTGTGAGAGAGAGAGAGAGAGAGAGAGAGAGAGAGAGAGAGAGAGAGAGAGAGAGAGAGAGATATGCTGGGATGTGTTTCTGATTATATATGTGTATAATGGGGGAGTGCTGTCTGTGTGGGGTGTGTATCCGTGTGTATGTTTGTGTGGTCTAGGGATATGTGGGGAAGTGTGCACATGTTTAGGCGTGTGTGGGAACTGTCTATAGGGTGGGGGTGTGGTGCTAGGGATTAAACCCAGCTCCTGAAGCATTCTTGGCAAGCACGTGTGCCCTTGTGAACTTGTGTTTTGTTTGAGGCAGTGTTTCACCCAGGCTAGCCTCTGCCCAGATTACAGCTCATGCCACCACACACAGCACAGTTCCCATTATTTTGACTACAGTCACATAATGACCCTGAGAACAAGGCACAGGACACATTCTGTTGCTCCCAAGTCCCTTGCTCTGTCCTGAGCCCCCGGCCCCTGCTATTCTGTTTTTTTGATCTTCCCATGTGGGAAGTTACCATAGTAACCGGTCGTCCAGTAACCGGCCTTGCCTCTGGACTGTGAGCTTCCCTGTCATCTGACTGCAGTGCTTCAGGCTGAGGTGGCCTCTTGTTAAAGCGCATCCTCTACAGTTAAAACAGGACCCATAACTTATTGTCCACACCGAGGTTGCCCCATAACTGGGATGTCCTGTTACCCCATGGGATGTATGTGCTGTGTGATGGACAGTATTCTCTTCCGCACCCACACAGCATAGGCAGTGTTGTCTAACAAAGCTGAGATGGAGACGCCACACAAGTGGAAGTGTGAACAGAGTTTGCTTTGCCACCCTTAGTGTGACTAACTCTAGCTGTTCTTTACTGTAGGCCTAGTGCTCGCCGGAAGCCTGACTATGAGCCCATTGGCAATACGGATGAAGCCCAGAAGAAGTTTGGCAATGTCAAGGCCATTTCCTCAGACATGTACTTCGGAAGACAAGCCCAGGCAGATGTAAGAGTGTGGAAGGCTCTACAGGAGCCCTGAGAACCAGGGAAGAAGCCTAGCTATGGGGGTGACCAGAGGTTTGGCTGCTAAGGGAGAAGGGACCCAGACAGTAACACTGGAGCCAGGCCCAGAGCCCAGCCCTCCCTGAGCACCCTGGTAGCTGTGGAGTTAAGAACCAGTCTCATGGCTTGTCTGCCTCTTTGGTTAGAGACACCCTCAGTCAGTACCTTCTGAGTAAATTCAGGTTTTTATATAGCAGCAATTACTTTTGATCAGTTTAACAAAGTTAAATGAAGCCTGGAAATGTTTGTGGGTGGATGCTTCATTAGCCAGATGTCCCCTGCCTCAGAAATGAACACATTTATCCAGGAGTCTGGCTAAGCTGGGCTAAGCCACTTCCCTCTAGTACTCAAGCACAGAGGGGTTGGTGGGACCTCGGAGAAGTCATTACTGGGGTGCCGATTTGTCTCATAGCAGAGGCCTCACTGCCAGAGAGGCCTCCAGATGCTCAACTCGGTTTTACTTTAAATATGTTAACTGGTTGGGGTACAGCTCTTGGCAGAGTGCTTGCTTGGCATACTCGAGGCCTGAGGTTCTATCCCCAGCACCACACACACACACACACACACACACACACACACACACACTTTTAAAGGCCTTCATGTTGATGGATTGAGTGTCGTGCCAAGCACTGAGGGGTTTCCTAGAGTGGCTAAGACCAGTACATGATGAGCTGCCCCTTATATGGGCCACGTTGGCAGTGATATGGGATACTGCCCTTCCCACCCGTGATCTGAATCATTACAGAACACACCCTGGGGCCTGACTGCGGGTGATATGGGAGGTAGAAAGCCAAGGGGAGCAAAGCCATCCCAGCCTTTCTCCAGCAGTTCTTGGAGACTAACTCTGCCTTATTCTGTCTAGTTTGAGACCCGGGCACGGCTGGAGAGGCTCTCTACTAGCTCCTCCATCAGCTCCGCAGATCTTTTCGATGAGCAGAGGAAACAGGCAGCAGGTGAGGGGCTCAGAGGGGCTTCCCAGCACCTCCATCTTCAGAGGACCTTCCCAAGATTGCATGCCCCATCACCCTACACCCTTGTCCTTGTGTGAGCAGTGAGAACTGAAGCTGTCATTCCAGGTGCCCCGTGAGGAGACCAAGCCATGAAGTTTGTGTCACAACACCCTTGTCACCTGCAATTTAGTATCCAGCATTGTTCATACAGGAGGCAGAGGCTCCTGTGGGATGCCAGTCACTCACTAGCTGAGGTCACAGCATAGTTAGCCTCTGCCTCCTGCCTGTGGAGTAGTTGGAACTGTGTTCTGTGTAAGATACCAAACAGTCAGGGTCCTGCACCCAGGAGTAAGCTCTCAGGCCCCTCAGCCCTCAGGACACACAGAGGCACTAAGAACTGAATGACTCTTTAGGAAAGATACAATGCAGCTTGGAAATGGGCAGGTAGAAAGGTAATGCCCGTCTCTGCCACCCCTCTACATCCCTGCACAAGGTGTCTGTCATCCCAGGGCTGGAGTCTAACCATGAGTCCAAATTCCTGCCCCAGAGCAGGCCCTTCACTGCCCACATGAAACTATGCCTTCTGCTTTTACCTGTGCACTCCTTGCCCCAGAAGGCCTGAATGAGCATCCCACATAACTCCACCAGGCCACAGGGTGAGTGGGAAATGGCAGCAGGCTCAGAGGTTATTTCAGGAAAAGAAGCAAGAAGAAGAGGTCTCAGGAGCCAGTGCTGCAGGCTGAAAGCCCTGAATCCTGGTTTGTAGCATTTACTTCACAACCAGGCTGCCTTTGTCCTACAGAGAGCCTGAGTGTTTGTGCAGGGTGACCATCCTGGCAGCCACACTGCCTTTTAGACATATGGAGTGGAGAAGCTTCAACAGAGAAGGTGTACGGTAGTCTCAACTGTCTGGAGGTTCTGCGTGTAGTCGTTATGGCCCTCAGATAGTGTGGCACTGCCAGTTGGCTGGCTTAAATGGGGAGAGCCACTTTAGACTGGCATGTGCTGGCACAGGGGCTGTCAGATAGGCAACCGTGTCAGACAAACAGATGGGCCAGCCTTGTAGGACTGCTGCCTGACAGGGCTAGGCAGCACCATGGCTGTTGTGCCCATTCTTACTGACGAGATGCAGGGACAGTTGTTCTTAGTCACTGCCCAGGGAAGCTTTAGCTGCTACTTTTTCCCATCAGACCCTCACATCCTGGCTTTTTGTCAGGCTAGTTTCCTGTTGTGATGAGACACACCCCTGGCACAAAGGCACTCAGCCTCCCCTGAGGTCTCCCTGACCCATCAGTACTGGCTCAGCATGTTGGAGCCAGTCCCAAGACTGTTGGGCAGGTCGGTCCCAAATATCTGCATGCTTTTTAAATTCAATTTCCTGGAACATTTCCTGGAGCAGTATTGTTTGTTTAAAACTTACACACACACACACACACACACACACACACACACACACACACACACACACACAAGGAAACAAGAAAAGAAAGCTCTTTGAAGCGAACACACCCGTCTGCCCTTCACATTGTTACGGATCTCTGACTGGCTCAAGCTTGCCTCTGGCCCCATCACAAAACGAAGGTCCATTGATCTGACACTGGGGCCATAACAACTTGGGGCCTTTGAGAAATACTCCTTGGGTGTCTGACCACCCTGACTGTGGCTGGTGGTCTGCCTTAGGCAGACCCAGTAGTTGGGACTGTTGTAGCTGCCCTTCTGAAACCCCACCACCACTCACCCAGGGCAGGTGCAGCTACTGCCCTCAGCTGGCTGGACAGCCTAAGGAAGGCTTCATTCTTTGGTGCTCATGTCAGCAAAGAGCCTACACTGGTGTTAGAAGCGATTCTATGGCCCCATCCTGATCACTCCCCATGTGTCAGATCTGCGCTTGAAGTCCATATGTCTCCTGTGAAGTAGATCCTTTAAGAGATCCGTGGATGGTCCTCAGGGCTGATCCCTGCTAGAGAAGGTTGAAGGACTGAGTGAGAAGCATATGTGAGTACCAGAGCTACCCCATCACAGCAGGGCCTGTGGCCACTTCTGTGAGCAGAGCCAGTGAGTATGTGGACTGTGGGCTGGGCCATCTGAGAAAGGATGGGCGCTTAGGATCCCAGATGGCAGAGTAGAGATAGGTATGTGACAGCCATGTTAGGAAAAAGCCCAGTTAGAAAAAGTACCCAGCTTACACATTAGTGTTCTTAGCATGTATGTGTGTGTGCGCGTATATACAAGCACATGTGTGTGTGCGCACGCCTGCACACGCTTGTGCATGCATGCATGTAGAGAGTGGAGACTAATGGAAATCTTCCCTCTTCACTCCCCACCCTATTCTGTGAGGCCGAGTCTCTTAATTGAACCCAGAGCTCACAGATTGGACTAGTCTAGCCAGCAGCTTGCTTGCTCTGGAAAATCCCCTGTCTCAATCCTTTGAGCACTGCATTTACCGATGGGGATGGGGTCTGGGGCTCTAGACTCGGTCCTCACACTCGATGAACACTTTCCCCACAGACCCATCTCTCCAGCCCTCTGAGTGTCTTTTTCAAGAACAGACTGATGGCTTCAGTTGTGTGTAGGCTCCTAAGCTTCATACTTTTAACCAACCTTGTGCTGAGCTGCCTCTGTGTAAAGTTGGCTCAGGGCCAGAAGTGCAGCCTACTCTGGCCTGCAAACCCAGAACCAATGTGCTCTCAGACCTTTGCCTGCTCAGTTGTTACCCACATCCATCAGGCAGCACTGCTCCAGACCCAGAGTCTAACTCTACTTAGTGACCTCCGATGTTAACATGGTGCCCACAGTGCTCAAAGAAGTAGCTGGGCAAGTGTTTTGATCCTTGCTAGATTCGTTATTCTTTTCTGTGCCTTTGGCACTTGACAAAACTTTTGTCACAGGTTTGTTGAGTGAGTGACTGAACATATGGAGAATTGATGAACAAGGTACCCTCTAGGCCTGGGGCCTGCCTGCTGTCCATGATAATATGTCTGATTCCAGTTTGAGCCTTGAGAGCCTCTGTACAGAGTGCAATGTCCCCCTCACTGTGGTGGCTAAGGAACTGTGTGGTGGGACCAGTACTTCCCACTGAGCCCTGTCCCACCACATGATCATCTATCTGGAGGAGGCAAGAGAGGCAGAGTGGGTTTACAGAGCTATACATGTCCTTAGAAGAGGGGTCAGCTGGCATCTCTCTGTGTGCAGGAAACTACAACCTCTCGAACGTGCTGCCCAATGCCCCAGACATGGCGCAGTTCAAGCAAGGCGTGCGGTCCGTTGCTGGAAAACTCTCCGTCTTTGCCAATGGGGTCATGACATCCATTCAGGTGAGTGAAGTTCTGCTAGAGCTCCCAGGGGCTGGGCTGTGGCTGGGGGTGGAAGCTGGGCTGCACACTAGCCCAGACAGCATGGAAGCCTAGTGCTGCTGAGTATTTTGTAATATTGCATATAATCTCAGCCACTGGGGCTGAGGCAGAAAGATCTTGACTTCAAGTCCTGCCTGGGCCGAGACCCCTGCCTCAGGACAGTATTTTCTAAGTTCTTACTTAAAAAATTTCCAGTTCTGAGTTTAGACTGGAGAATTCTTTTTTTAAAAATAGATTATTTTATTTTATAGGTATGAATGTTTTGCCTGCATGTATGTGCATATGTATGTGCACCTGGCCCTACAGAAGGGATTGGATCCCCAGAACTGTAGTTACAGATGGTTATGAACTGCCATGTGGGTGCTGGGGAGTGAACCCGGGTCTCCTATAAGAGCAAGTGCTATAAATTGCTGAGCATCTCTCAGCCCCACAGAAGAGAGAATCTACCATCTCCCTGTTTTGGGATAACACGATAGTGTTCTGCTGTGTTTTGTTTCAGTTCTAAACTGTATAGACAAGGCTGGCCTGGCTCTGAGTATGTAGACCAGGCTGGCCTCTAATTTAAGATCTGCCTGTCTTTGCCTGCTGAGCGCCACCAGGATTAAAGGCATGTGCCACCATTGCTGTATGGCAGTGGGTGCTCCTTTTCTCAGGGGCATGTGGTGAGCGGCTCTGGAACTACAAATTCTCCAGAAGCCATTTTCTGTGGCATGAAAATATGCACAAATAATTTGCTTGTTCCACACACTGGACATTGCACATACTTTGATCTCTTTTTTGAGTTTTATTTTTGTGAGCGTATGCTCATCCCGGGTTACCTAAGGATGTTTTCCTAACATATGGAACTGACTTGATGCATATTTCCTCCATAGCTCTACCCTGTGCTTCTGCCCCCTCAAGTTGGCCCTCTTGGTCCCCTAGACAGTTTGTTCTATTTGTACTGTATACACATACATGTTCTCATGTGTCTATGGAAATATTTGTCTATTAATTCACTTAATGTACAGTAAGGCAGAGATGGAATTTGTTTGTTATAATAGTAAAGCCTCGTCAAAGTATGTGACTAGCTTGCTTCTGGAATCTTCCTGCTTATGTGAAATCATATTAGAAGCATCCAATGAGGGTGAAATGTGGCCCTGAGGAGTAGACTGAGTTGGCATTGTCCCTTGTGAATCCATGAAGGCCTTTAGTCTGCAGACAGACCCTGCTGTGGCCTCTACAGAAGCATGAGGAAGCCCTCCCTAGAGAAAGCCTAAGGCTGCAGAACCTTGGGGCCCTCCTCCCTCAGGTGGGCCTTTCCTCAGGTCCTCCTGGCAGGCAGTATCCCTATTCTGTGGGTATCCTTCCTGTTTTTAGAGTATTCACACTCATGTCCCCAACTTAGAAGTGATGAAGCAGAGGCAGAGACTAAACCTCTGTAAGATGAGCAGGGACCATCAGACAGCCCTTTGGTGCTTCCATTGTACATACTCCCTGGACGGCTCAGGGCGTGGTGCTGGCCCTGCCTTGCAATCCTTAGTACAGTTTGGGAGCTCTGGGCCTTGGGTACTTCACGGTCTCCAAGCCCCACTCACCCTCCCAGCCATGGACACTGAAGTGATGCTAGCGACACTCATGATGCAGAGACTGTGGCCAGCATCGATCACATTGTACATGCACGGAAGGAGACAGATGCAGTGGACTGGAGTAAATGTTGGTCTGGTTCTCTCTAGGATCGCTATGGCTCTTAATCCTGGTGCCAAGCTGTGTCCGACCTGGGAAACCCCCACTTCGGATGGACCTGGGACCACATCTGGCTACACCGAAGCCCCGGCTGCTATGAGGGCAAGTTCTACTAGATGGCAAGGCACCTGCACACTTGTGATTTTTTATTCCCTTTGAGGCTTCCCCATTTCTATGTAGTGGAGCTTTGCTTTTGTTTCTGATTAGGTTAGCTCCTGTGTCAGTCAAGCATATCCTCACTTTATCTTTGTGGAATCTTTAGTTCTAAGAGCTGGGAGCCTGAGCTGCGAGCCCTTCCTACCTCCCCTTGGACTGGGCGCCTTCACCTGGGGCACATGAGTCTCCACGGACTGTGGGCTCAGGGCTGCCAGAACTAGCTGGTGCTGGATGGGCCGGAGCAATAAAACTGAACACGCTTCTCTCTGCAAAGGAGCAAACAGCAAAAATAAGACAGAAGTGGCCGGCCTCTAGATGACAGATCACTTCATGTGTGCCCCACACAATGAGGAGATTTCCAACAACAGTAAAGCCATCTGTCACTTTGTAAATTATTTTGTACATTCTCTGCACTTCAGAATGTTCTCCAGTCAGTTCTTTTAACAAACCTGAGCTTCCAGGATGCCAAGGGAGTTCACTGTGACTTGGTAACAGGTGTTGCAGGACCAGCTGAGGGCTCCCCAGTGCACCAAGAGATCAGCGGAGTGCAGGAGCTCCATCTGAGTGAGGGGGTGGTGTGGCTTCAGGATGAACTCAGCCTCGGGGGAAATGGTGATTCTAATTGGATGGTCTTGTTAATATTTTTTATCTTGACCCTGATGTCCCAAAAGTTATAGATGTAAATCAGTAAAGTCGTTTGGCTGTGTTTTAGACAGCACCAGAATATATTGTTCAGCACAGTAAAATATATTTGAAATTTGATGAACCAAAAATGTGATTTCAGATGACTATTTTGTGAATCTTTCTTAAAAGATCCAATTTGTAGACTTCTAAATATAGCAGACAGCACAGCAGAGCCCGTTGCCTGTGTTGTCAATTTCGCCAGAGCCTCTGTAGTGACTCACTGTAACTGGGCATTGGGTAACTCTGGCACCGGTATGCGGTAGTATGAGTGGGACCGGCCATGTCAGAGCACAGTAGGCAAATGGGTGCCTCTGGGAGGGGAGTGGATTTCCATGGCACAACTGGTAGCCATGGCCCGTGGCTCTTTCTGTGACTTGGAAGGACAGGATCAAGGTGCCTTCGGGGTAGTTTTCCCTTGATTACTGACATACTGGGAAGGGACGCTGCTGCTGGCCCCCTTTTCTATTCATCGTTTCAGTCTTGGGATGGGAGCCAGGGCCTTGAACACACTGAGCACTGAGAACTCAGCCCATCTTTTGACAGAGATGCCCGAGGACACTGCAGCTGGTCACCTTCTGAGCATTCATGTGAAACATCCAACAATAGCAGCACACAAGGAACATCAGCAGTGTGGACAGCTCCATCCAAACCTCAGCCCTGTGCTCATCCCATGCAACTGGGCCTCTGCCCCAACTTGCTCTTTTCATCTGTGCCCTGATCATGGGGCCTCCTTACTGGGCAGCCATCTAGACAGTGTTTCCAGAGTGCTGTGCTGTGCAGAGCCCGTCCCCTCTGCCAATAGCAGCACTGCCTGTCCAGAGTTCCTGAGGTCTCTGTTGGGGGAGGGGACAGAGGGAGGACATAAGTGGGTATGACTGTGCGGTTTGTTCCTTAGGTTTCATTGCCGTTACCAAAAGCTAGTTTTGATGTTGGCTGGATGAAACACATGTTGTATCTTTTCTTTTTTAAAAGGGGGGGGGGGGATAGACAGCCAGAGAGAGAGAAGGGTTATTAAAAGCCCTTAGAGGACTTGGGTTCAATTCCTAGAACCCCCCTGGAGAGTACAGTTCCAAGGGATCCAATGCTCTCACCTGTCTTCTTCACTACATGCACATGGTACACAGACATACATGCAGGCAAAACACCCAAAGATGTTTTTTTAAAAACCTCAAAAAATAAAATGGGAATGTGGCCCAGCAGCAGAGCACTTAACTGTGATACTCGAGGCCTAGAAAAGACAGAAGAAACCTATGGCAGGAGCTGCCATGGCACAGGCGGGGGCCTGGGGCCTTAGGGGGTGTTTCTGAGCTTTCACTGTGGAGTGTGAAGCCCAGAAAGCCAGGTGGTTTCTCTTGGAGCCTTTGTGCTAGAAAAAGCCCTGGGGACAGGGCTCTTGCTGAGCAACACCTTCTCAGGTGTTAAAATTCAGGGTTAAAATTCAAGGACTTGGAGGGAGAAGCCCTCAGGGAAAGGGGCTTGGAGAGGACCTGAGTTCTGTTCCCAGCATCCACATCAGTTTGTTCACAACCACCTGCAACTCCAGCTCCAAAGCATGTAATGCACCCTACTTGCTGCCTGAAGCACCCACATGCATGCCCCCCACACACATACCCCAATAAGAATAAATCCTTAAAGTCACCACAGGACTCTGTTGAGAGTGTAAATGTGTACAAATAAAAGCAGGTGTGCTTGGTATGACGATGCATGCCGTTTGTTCCAATAGAGCAGAGGCAAAAGCAGGTGGGTCTCTGTGAGGTTGAGGCCATCCTGGTCTGCATGAGTTCTGGGACAGCCAGGATCACTTAGTGAGACCCTGTCTCAAAACAACACAAAATGGCCAATGCCAACAGTGTTCCTGTGGACTTTGACTCCACTGAGATCCAAAGGGCCCCAGAAGGAGGGAGTCACACTGCAGCTCTAGGCGACTGGGCCTCCAGTTCCAGGGAATCTGAGGTCCCTCACTTGGGCCCTGGAAGCACTGGGCAAGGCCCACCTGTCCTCTGGAAACTAGAGCACCTTGCACACCTACTTTTCTAGGTACCCAAGCTGCCTACCTGTAGTCAGATGTGGCCCTTCCCTCCAAGTCTGTTAGAAAGTCTCCTGCAGTCCTTCAGAGATATCTGTGGCTCCCAGGCCACCATGTCACTCTCTAGCCCCTGCTTTCCATTCCCGTCAACCCTTGCTGTGGCTAGAACCTCCCAGACACTGCTCTGAGGCCTCTTGACCCTTCTGCTCCCATTGTGGCCACACAGGCCTCCTGGAGTCAAGCACAACCTGTCTGTGACTTAAAACATAAGTGCCCTGGGGACAGGGTTGTTGGTCTGTCTTGCTTAGCCAGTAGCATTTTGCCAGCACACTGAAGGTCCTGAGTCACTGCTGTGTTAGGAGTCATGGGCGACCTCAGGCTGGCACTGCCACCCACAGCTTTAATCACTTTACCATCTTTTCTTCACCTCTATTAATATCCATTCTCTGTTCCCCCACCCCCACCCCTGACACGTGGCCCAGGGGAGCGGAGGTGACAGCCTTCGGGGAGGCCAGGCATGGCCCTGAGGCCTGTGTTTGCACTGTGTCCAATGGTGGAGACACAGAGGCTGTGTGCTCCTCCCTCCCCCGCCCCCCCCATTTCCCCCCCACACCCACACTCTTGTCTCAGTTTGTCTGATTCATATGTGGCTTGTGTTTTGCCTGGTCCTTTGTTTCACTCGCTGCAGGAACTTAGAGTCTGTAACACCTGCTGCGTGCAGGGCCAGCAGAGGATATCCAAACAGTTCTCTGGTTCCCTATGCTTGGCATCCGTGCTCGTCCTCCTGGTGCAGCTGGGGTGATGTATGGGCACTGTCCAGAAGGACGGGTCTGGCTTAATTGGGCCTGAGCCTGGGCTCTGGGGCTTTTCCCATCCCTGTACCCAGTATGACTTCCTTCCCCCAGATGACTCACATCCAACTAAGCTAGCCACTGAGCACAAACCTCAACTGAGGGACCCTGCACACAACAGGACTCCAGTTCTTTCTGTTTCCAGCAGCTTCATATGTATCATTGGAAGTTGGCATGCATTTCCTGCACTTCAGCAGGCTTAGCTGAGGAAATGCAAAGTCCTTATTTGTATGGGTACCCAGAACTCCTGTCTGTCACTACCCAGCCATTCACACGGAGCTGGGGTGTTCCTGTTAGAGACACTCCCCTCCAAATGGACCCTCAGCTCAACATATCCAGTGCTGCTTCCTCTCCAACTTCCACCCCACATCCTAGTCTGGTTCTCCCAGTGGCAAGGTGAAGGTCCAGAGAGAGTTTGGAGTGCCTGGGAATGGGGCTGGGAGGCAAGGAGCTGTAATGTTGAAGGGATTTGCTGCAAAGTGCCAAATACTAAGAAATTAAGGGCTAGCTAGACGTGAGTGGTCGACCTGGAGCAGGTGGAAGAAATGGAAGGTTCTGGCTTACAGGTGTCAAGGGCTCAGAGGAGGACACAGTTGCAGAGGTACATGTAAGCTATCAGGGTAGAGCTGGCTTTCAAGGCTGCCAGACTGAGACTACCCGGAGCTGAGACCCACCAATACGAGCCAGAGGTCAAATGAAGAAGAAGTAGCTACAGAAATAAGGACCCAACACAGGCGGGGTAGACAGCTCAGTGAGGAGACGTCTTAGACACAGATGAGGTGATCTTCAAGGGCAAGACAGTCAGTGACTGTTAGTGTAAACCCACCACCCAGGGAGGCCCAATAAAGGAGCATTGCTAGAGTCAAGCACTGATGTGGGAATGCCTTTCTGTATGCTGTGAATATCAGTCTTTAAATAAAGGAGCTGTTTTGGCCCTTGACAGGCACCATAGAAAAAGTAGGAGGGGAAATCACAGCATAGGAAGGAAAAGCAGGGTGGAGTCAAAGAGACTAAGCCAGCTGCCCCCCCTCAAAAAAATATAAAAAACACAAGTTAGCCACAGGCCACATAACAAATAAATTAATAAAGATAAATTAAATTAAAATATAAAAACTAACTATGCCTAAGCCATACACCAAACAACATAAACTTATACAAACGTCTAAGTCATTTCTAAAGGCCTAAACAACTACAAATAACTAAAAAGTCTAAAACTACAAGTCTATAAGTCTAAACCTCTGGCCGCCCAAGGCCAAAAAACCTCATCACAACAAAGCACTTATGTGGTTAAGCTTAGTGTTGGGGAGGGAGGAGGTGGCTCAGTAAAGTGCATGCCTAGCATGTACAAGGCCCTAGGTTTGATCCCTAGCACAGCATAAACTAGGCATTGGTGGTGCACACCTGAAATACCACGATCCCAGCACCCAGGAGGCAGAGGCAGGAGGGTCAGAAGCTCTGGATCAAACTCTACCACATAGTTCATTTGAAGACATGGGCTACATGAGACCCTGTCTCAAAAAAAAAAAAAAGTAATTTTTCGTTCAGTTGCTGTAATAGCATGAAGCAGCCATCAAGATACAGGTATGCTTGGGGTTCAGGTTCATATGAAACATCTCAATACCACAATGACATCAGGGACCAGGCTGTTGCTCACCATCTCAGCCAATGTCATGGTGTGACTTTCAAAATGACTTCCCTTCGCACTGAGCTGGGATGCTCCTGTTAGAGACACTCCCCTTCCAAATGGGCCCTCAGCTCGACATAGCAAAAAGCAGTCTAGTAGCTGAGTACCTCAGTTTCCTCAATCACAAGACACCGCTTTAGAGTTTGCAAGCCTGCATCCCCCTGTGCAGAAGTTTTACTGGGAAGGAACAGATAACTGGGAGACATAACAGCCTGACTTCAGTTCCCAGCCCAGAGAGACAAGTGCAGGGGGGAGGGAGACTGTGGCTTCTGCCACCCAGCTCAGAGGGCATAGAGATGGGTGCTCATCAGCTGCCAGTCTAGACATTGGTGAGCTCCAGGTTCAGCCAGAGACAGCCTCAAAAAGTAAGGTGGGGGGGGGGGGCTGGAGAGATGGCTCAGCAGATAAGAGCATCTACTTCTCTTGGAGGGAACTTGGATTTGAGTCCGAGCATCCATGTGGAGGCTCATGTGTCCCCAACTCTAGGTCGAGGGGATCTGACACCTCTTCTGGCCTCCAAGGGCACCAAGCATACACATACCTGGTACATAAACACACGTGCAAGCAAAACACCCATATACATATAAATAAATTTAAATAAAATCTAGCCCCAGGAAGATTGCTTGCTGAGTTAAAGGCTTCTTCCACCAAACCTGAGAAGTTCTATCCCTGGGACCCACATGATACAAGAGAGAACAGACACCTAGAAGTTGTCTTACCGACCGCCATACATGCACCAAGGCATGCGTACGCTAGTACATCCACACAAGTCAGTAAATAAAAGCTTAAAAGGATAGGTGCATAGCAATAGAGACAGACATCTGATGTCACCCTCTGGTCTTCATACCCAAATGCACAGGTGTACACCCCCTCACACACCTTCATACACCACACAGAGGCACACACACGTGCATACCAGGCAAATAGGTATTAGGAATGAAGGGTCATAGACTCAATGCTTGCAACAGTTCTGAGGAAACAGTACAGATAACTGTGTCTTGTGGTTGAGGAAATTGACTACTCAGTTACTAGACTGCTTCTTCGTGGTCAGTCAGATGACTAGACTCTGTTTGACAGACCCAGAAGCCTCAGAGACCTTCCTGGTTCCCCTTCCCCATCTCCCCAGTCTTGAGCCCAGATATATTGGCTCCTGGCCATGAACCACTGCGTCCATGGCCTCAAAGGCCAGCCTGGTGCACTCTGATATTCAAGAACTTTGATGGCCCTTTCCTTTGGACCTGGTACTGAGCAGTCTCTGCACCCTACCCTACCTCACTGACTGGAACAGTCCTTGGAAAAGAAAGGGGATGGCCAGGCCCCGAATGAGCCATATCTGCAGGCTTTGCAGGAGAAATGTCTGTTTCTTGGGCTTCTCCTAGTCCAGACTGGGTAAGAAGGTCTGGAGTTCACACAGTAGAGGGCACAAAAACCCAGCCCCACGGCCCTGGGGTAGAAGGGTCAGAAATTGGCAGATGGCAGAGGGATTGTGAGAGGTGACTGGATGCTGAGGCCTGGGAGAGCTGGAAGCAGCAGGTGGCTGGCTGCCTTCCATATAATATGGCCTCCTAAGAGGACAAGAAATTGGGAAAGGCTGTGGGGAAGGTTCAGAAGGAGTTAAAGAGTGAATGAAATTGAAATGTATTCACACATTCTATGCATGTATTAGACTCACAATAAACAGGAAATATAGTTTTATAAATGACCTTCCTAGCTGCCAACAGAACATGCTGCAAAGTCCCCCGAAGAGCCAGCAATGACACGGTCCCCCTCTGGCTTTACAGAGCATCAGGAGGTCAGTTCCTCATCAATCCATCCAAGGACAAGCAACTGGAACACAGAACCTGATCGAGGAGTGAGCTCTGGGGCCCTGTGCTAGCTCGATTTTAGTCAGCCTGTCGCTAGTTAGTCATCTGGGTAGAGGGAACTTCAATGAAGAAAATGTGTGGGCAAGTCTGTGGGAGCATTTTCTTGACTGATGATTAATGGGGGAGGGCCCAGCCATGGGCTGGTGGTCCTGGGTTGTAGAAGAAAGCTGACTGAGGGCTGCAGAGATGGCTCAGTGGTTAAGAGCACTGACTGCTCTTTCAGAGGTCTGTGTTAGATTCCTAACACCCACGTGGTAGCTCACAACCACCTGTAACTTCAGTTTCAGGGAATCCAGTACCCTTTCCTGGCCTCTACAGGCACTGCACACAAGTGATGCACAGACATTCATGTAGGCAAAAGAACATTCACATAAAATAATAATGGTGATCGTAATGAAGAATAAAGAACAAAGGCTTAGAGCATCACTGGGATCTAGCCAGCAAGCAGCGTTTTTTCATGGCTTCTGCGTCAATTCCTACCCTGACTTCCCTTCAGGGTGGATATAGAGCTATAAGCTGAAATAAACTCTTCCCTCCCAGGTTTCTTTTGGTCATAATTTTTATACAGAAATAGTAAAGGAAACTAAGACAGCCATGATGTTGGGTGTAGGAAGTGCGTCTGTATCCAGGGGGGGCTTCCAGGGTGAGGCTGTCATGACTGGTTAAGGCTTGTGGCTAAGCCATGTTTCAATTCTTGGATAGCATCCACTGGACCTGGGTTAAATCAAGCAAAGGCTTCCTGTTACCTCTTCTGGATGGTGACAGATCCCACTTAACCCCAAAGAGGAATGTACCCTGGGCGTGGGTGACACACTGCCACCAATGTTCCCCAGGAAGACATTCTATGAGACTGTAGGGAAAAAAACCAAACAGCAGAACTCTGACCATAAAACTGGATACAAACGTAACTGTCAAGAGAACAGAATTCAAGCTGATGGCTCATCCGGTAAAGGCACTTACCACAAGCCTGATGGCCTGAATGCAATCTCCAGGACTCTCAGAAGTCCTTTGGGCTTCATACTCATCTGTGATCCATGTGCATCCCCCAACACACAGATAAAATGTAAAATAATAATGAATTCTAAAAAATTAAATTGCAACAAATTGCACAATTTAAAATCCTGGTGTGTGGTATCCCACATGTACCCTCACATATGTGCACGCACTCACAATTGAAAACTTTAACGACCTTGCTACCACCGCCGTCACCACCCCCGCTCAGTGGTGTGTCACAGCACTCAGTCAGGAAGTCCTAAATAACTTTCCTGTGGAACTGTGGGTAGAGGTTATGCCTGGAAAGTGTGGCTTAGAGAAAGAACGTCAAATGAGCCGTGCTCAGACGCATGATTCAGGACAGCTCTGTGTGATTCGGAGCAGTGAGCAGAGGAGCTCTGAGCCTGTGACAAGACCTCAGGTACAGACTGGTGTGCAGCATAATGAGAAAAACATACATGTACACATGCGCCACCCCCACCCCATGCAGCAGGTAGAACAGAAACATGGAAATGCCTCTTAGGACTCCTCTGGGTACACAGAGGACAAAGCTGCAGTGAGGCTTAGGACATGGGTACTCAGTGGTAACTAGGCCCTCCAGAGAGTCAGCAATGTGATTTGTGACATCCTCAGATAAGAGCATCTGCCTGACTCCCAGAACAGCTGGAGGGGTATTGTGGTGGCCTTAATGGGGATGGCCTCCCATAGGCTCATATATTTGGTCCCCAGTTGGGGAAACTCTTTGGGAAAGATTGTTGAAATATGTGTGTCCCTGGGGGTGGGCTTTGAGATTTCAAAATCCCATGCCATTCCCCCTCCTTCCCTCCCTCCCTCTCTCTCTCTCCCTCTCTCTGCGTCTCTCTGTGTCTCTCTCTCTGTCTCTCTCTCATCTATCTATTGTAGTACCCATGTTGAGAGACACCCCCCCCCCAAAGACCACCAGGGAGCTGGAATCTGATGCAAACACACGAGGGTCAGTTTATTCTTCTGGCAGATTTGAACCTGGGCTGAAACCCTATATTCTGACACAGCGAGGGAATTCTGCCCCAAGCTCAGGGATGAGAAAGTTTTTAAAGAAAAAAACACACAAGTGGGGTGTTACAGGTCTTGGCATTTCAGGATTGGGCAAAGGAGTGTGGGGCGTAGAGTGATTCTTGGAAACTATTGGTTAAGGTTTGGTCATGAAACCAAGTTTTGAATCTACTGGCTGTCAGGTGAATTTTCTGAGATTTTCCCTGGATTCTTTTTAGACCTGGGCCCTAGATGTTTTAGACAAATGGTCTTTTCCTGAGATAAAGTTTTGCAAAAGTAAATCTATGCCTTCACACTATTATCTATTATCTATATCTACCTATCTATATCTGTCTACTTACCTATCATCTATATTTATCTATCTACTCTACCTGTCTGTCTGTCTTTCTATCTGTCTGTTGTCTGCTTGCAGACCAAGTGGTAGAACTTGCAGCTGCTAATCCAGTGTCACACCTGCCTGCCTGCTCCACACTCACCAACCAACATGTTGATCACAGACTCTAACCCTCTGGAATTAACTGAGACCGGGTTGGAGCCCAGATCCAGAGGATGTTCAGACAGGTACCTGGGGAAACAGGAGCGCTGTGTGCCCTCCACTCTAAACTTCTTGCAGATCAAACATGTTTAAGGAAAGGAAGTGAGATGGATGGTGGTGGAGCATGGCTTTTATTCCAGCACATGGGAGTCAGAGGCAGGGGATCTCTGAGTTTGAGGCTAGCCTGATCTACAGAGAGTGTTCCAGGACAGTCAGGACTACACAGAGAAACTCTGTCTCAAAAGATGAACAAAAGAAAAAAAAAGGAAGAAAGGAAGAAAGGAAGGAAGGTAGGAAGGAAGGAGGGAGGGAGGGAGGGAGGGAGGGAGGGAGGGAGGGAGGGAGGGAAGGAAGGAAGGAAGGAAGGAAGGAAGGAAGGAAGGAAGGAAGGAAGGAAGGAAGGAAGGAAGGAAGGAGACCATTCAGAGCAAAGCTGTATTTCAGGGTGTGACTGATCTGGCCCCAAATGGCTTCTCTAACAGGTTAACTTGGACCTAAAGGCTGTCCCCACCCTTCAGATATCCCAGCCAGCTCAGGCAATATGATCAGTGTTTGAGACAGCTGTGCCTGATCCCAGGGGTACAGTCCAGCCACTAAGCATCACCTAGAGATAATTGCTGAGTCTCCACAGGCCCTGGCTTTGGGAGACAAATGCAGAGACAGATGGGCCCCAGAGGCTGAGAAAAGCACATGTGTGCCTGTGCCACTCCTGATAAAGGGCAGAGTCACCCCAGGCAGCTTCATCCCGTGGGGAAACAGATCCTGTCACATTTGCATGCTCCTTTTTATTTCAGTATTGTATTATGTCCCCAAACTTGGCTTGAGAATACCTGGCTCGGGATGGCCAAAGCGGGTGCAGATGGGTCACGTGAATTCCACAGCTCAGAACGATGCTGTGAAAATAAATGCTTTCAGGACAAATGCAAATTCAAGGCAAACTAGGAGCTGAGGCCAGCTAACGCACAGTCACAGTCAGCAGTGAGGAGCCAGGAGGGTATGACAGGAGGACCGCACTGACCTTGCAAGGTCAACCCAGGCCTGGCTCCCAGTGCCGTGTCTGCAGGCGTAGGTATGCTGAGGAACTCTGTTCTCTGGGCTCTACCGTGTCACACACATTTCCCATAACTCCAGGTTCCTCTGTCCTGGGGTCTGGAGACGGGTAGCTGACGAGTGTTATTATTTGGTAGTTATACCAATGTTATATGATGACGAGAACTCGGCGCGCAGAACAGTAGACTCGGATCTCAAGGCAGTGAGTGACTTCTGAGTACAGATGAGCTTTCTTTGACACGCGCTATGGCCACATGATGTCCTCTCATGTCCAATCTATGGTGCCAACACCATAGGCCTGGACCTCCAGGCTCCAGAACCACCAGTCAAGTAAATTTCTTTTTATGGATCACCCTTCCCGTTCAAAACAACAAGTAAATAATAACAATAATTCTTTCAGGTACAAACACTGATGAGTACAAACTGTAAAGATACTGTCCCCTGCCCTGTCTCCAGAAGTATGGCAGCCACACTGTGGCAGGGAAGGTCTTGCTGTGACAGAGGCATGTGAGGATATTTTCAAATATATCTCCAACTGTTTTTATTTTATTTGAAAATATCCCCACAGAGGCAGGGAAACCTACTTCCCACAACCTGAACTGTGTTCTTTCGAAAGTCCCGACTCCAGGTGTCTCAGGCATACAGCTGTATTTGGGTCAGGAGAAGGACGCAATGGAAGGAAATCAGGTCCTGTGGCCGAGCCCAGTCTGGTGTGATTGCTGTCCATAATAAGAGATTAGCCTTTGAGCTCCACTACGTGGGAGGATTCCAGGGCAGACTGGTATTGCTAAAATTCCTTTCCTGGGGGAGATGGAAACAATAGCTACCCTACTCCTAAAGTCCACAAAACAGAACAAAGTTAGATGCCACCAAAGTTCATTCTGAGGCCTGTGAGCTTATTAGTATTACTTACAGAGCAATGGGTGAGGGGTTCTGAGCCAGAATAGACAGGACCTAGGAGTAGCCACCACAGAAGGTCTGCACTCACATGGATGATAGCCTTGCCATGTCCATGTCGACAGAGCCCCTGCTTCCCTGGTCTTTGCACACTCTGTTAGCTTGAATGATAAACACATCCCATAGGCTCAGACGCTGGAACACATGACCCCCCCCCCATTGGTTATGCTTTGGGAGATATGAGGAGGTACATCAATAGAGGTGGGCTTTATGAGTATATCGTCTTGCCCTTTGCCTTTGTTAAGGTTTCTATTGCTGTGAAGAATCACCATGACCAAGGCAACTCTTATAAAGAAAAACTTAATTAAGATTGTTTACAGTTCAGAGGTTCAGTCTATTATCATCATGGTGGGACATGGCAGTATGCAGGCAGACACTGTGCTGGAGAAGGAGCTGAGAAGGATCTTGATCCTAAGGCAGCAGAAAGTGAATTGAGACACCCACCTCGATGCCCACCTCCACAGTGACACCTACTATATGTTGAAGGTCCACAGTCCTTCAACAAGGCCACACCTACTCCAACAAAGCCACACCTACTATACCCTTCCCCTGTTTGCTCTCTCTGCTTCATGCATTTGAAGATGTGAGCCCACAGCTTCCCGCTCCTGCTTCCGTGTTTCAACGCCTGTTCCCATGCCTCCTCACCATGATGTACTAATCTCTATATAGAACCATAAGCCCCAATAAACTTACTTCTAGAAGAAGCCTTGGTCATGGTATTTTATCACAGTAACAAAAAAAAAAATAACTAAGACACCCCTCTATATTTTCAAGCCTCTCCCCAAAATCACATACAATTAGGGCAGAATTGTAGGGAGATGATGTTGTCCCATTGTAAATAATTGTCCCCACCTATGAGTTTAATAAAAAGCACTGATTGGCCAAAGGCAGACAGGAAGTGTGGGTGGGTAGGGTGGTACAAGACAAGAAGACACTACCATGTTAATCCTTTCAGCTTGGACTTCTGACTACCACAGCTGTGAGAAAATCTCCACTTCCTTGAGAGCTCAGGCTTGGGTGTTACAGAGTTAATATCAGATTTTATGTTCAGAACATACACTGTGCCATTAGCAAAGTCCCTTCCTCAAAAGTCTAAGTTGGGCTGGGCCTGATAGCCAGGCCTTCCCAGCAACCAGGAAGCTGAGGCAGGAGAGTCAAAAGTCTAAGGCTTTCCCGGACTACCGACTGAATGAAGAGCCAGCCTGAGCAATTTAGTAAGACTCTGTCTCAATATAAAAGGTATTTTGGGGAGGAGGGAGTGGAGAGATGGCATTGGCTGCCCTCCCAGAGGACCCAGTTTCAATCCCCAGCACCCATGTGGCAGCTCACAACTATCCATAACTCCATTTCCAGATCTGACACCCTCATATCAATGCACATAAAATTAAACTTAATTATTTTTTTAAAGAGTAGATCAGTAGAGCATTGGCCTGGCATGTGGCTTAATCCCAATACTCAGGAAAGCAGGCACAGCAGATCTCTGAGCCTGATCTATGGGACAGCCAGAGTTACACAGAGAAACCATGTCATCTATGGGGTGGGGCTATCAAGGAGTCAGTGAGGGAAAAGTTATCCACTGTACCTCACACTGCTGCTCTCCAAGTATGCATTCAAAGGCTGTGGGGCTCTGGCTATGGGGAATCTTTACCAAGGGCACACTCCTCTCAGAGACTTCTGTGAGCTGCAATTCTCTGAAGTAGGTGCATCTGTCTGTATTAAAGGGCCTGCAGACTGCCTGCTCTTGACTGGGGTGAAGGATCTCGCATAGTCCCCAGTCAGTTATCTGTAGTCATCTAGCTGAACTTTGGGCATGATTTATTTGTCTTCTGACTAGTAGATACACATCACACGATGTATCCCTAGGTGTAACTGACCTTCAGCCTCCACCAGCCTTTGTACTAAGGACATCCACTGCCATGTCCTAAACGTACAGACTTCCCACCTTGTCTGTGAGCTGCTTACCAGATGCGCCTACCAACATAACCAGTAAACGTTCTGATGGTCGGTCCACTGTTCTGTGGCTATACACACTCATGTACCCTCTTCCATGACATCCAGAGTTGGTTGGCTGTGTTCCTGAGCCAGCGTCACCCACGAGAGTCACAGTTTCATTATTGCCTTTAAAGTAGTTTCTCAGGATTTATTGCTTGTTTGTTTATTTCTTTTGTGTGTGTGGACACAAGTGTACTAGAGCAGATGTCTTCCTTGATTGCACTGTTTGCCTTTGATGCTGTTAGATTACTAAAATGCAGCTGTAAAGATGCTGAAGGGAGAGAACGGCTTGATCTGGCTGCAGGATCTTGGCCAAAATACCTACAGGAGAAAATGGGATGAGGGCCCCTAACAGGGGCCTAAACAACTTCCAAAGTCTGCAAGGGAAGCTGGGAAATGTAGTCTTTCAGCAGGAAACTACCAGACTGGGACTCTCACGAATCTGAACCTTTCGTATTCCCCTAGATGGCCTGGCCATCAATCCCCCTGTCCTCATGTCCCCAGCACTGAGATTACAAGGGACTGTTGCCACACCCAGCTTTCCAGCATGAGTACTGGGGACGCGAACTTAGGTCTTTATTTTGTTTTATATTTTATGGATATGAGTGTTTTGCCTGCACGTGCACCACATGCATGCTTAGTGTCCACAGAGACCAGAAGCGGGCACTGGATCTCCTGAACTGATACTACCATGTGGATGCCAGGAAACAAATCCAGGTCCTCTGCTAGAGCAGCTCTTGCTTTTAACCACTGAGCCATCTCTCCAGCCCTGGAATTCAAGGTCTTTTTTATTTTGTCTTGTTTTGTTGAGAAAGGCTCTCACTATGTAGCCCTCGCTGTCCTAGAACTCACTATATAGATCAGGTTGGCCTCAAACTCACAGAGATCGGCCGGGATTAAAGGTGTGTGGTGGTGCCCGCCACCACCAGGCCAGACTCAAGCTTGTATAATAAATTCGTTGTGACTGATCTTCATCCAGGACCTTGGATTTCATGTAGCCTGGGATGGCTCAAAGTTGGCGTAGTTTACCTGTGAACTCCTGATCTTGCTGCCTCCACCTCTGGAGCGCTGAAATTCCTGAAGTGTTTCACTCATGCTGATATCACATGGCCCTGTCACTTGGCCACATCTCAGGACCGTGTTCTTTTTCTGTGTTGTCCGAGTTTCATAGGAATGATTTTTATTACCGGGTACAGCCCAGCGGTCTCTGCTACGTTCGTTGCCTTCTTTGGTCACAAGCACAGAGCTGCCTGACCCAATTCCCAAAGTGCCACTCCCAAGGATCCACACACGTGCCTTTTACTCTTGCAGTCTAGAAGTCAGCGATATCTATTTATCCCAGAGAACACACACTCAGGAAATGGGGGACGGCATGTGTACGTGTTCCTGCCGTGTTTGTCAATTGTCTGACTATGTTTTATGGAAGCAAAGAGAAGCACACAGTTAAAATTTTTGTTATTTATTTATGTATCTGTCTGTGTGTTTGTACAAACGCCTGCTGATTTTAGAGGGCATTAGACTCCCTGGGTTTGAAGTTACAGTCAGTCGTGAAACACCCAACATATGCATGCTGGGATTCAAACTGCAACCGTCTGCAAGAACAGCAAAGGCTCCTGCCTGCTGAGCCATCTCTCCAGCTTGGAAAACACTCTTTTCTTTCTTCTTCTTCTTCTTCTTCTTCTTCTTCTTCTTCTTCTTCTTCTTCTTCTTCTTCTTCTTCTTCTTCTTCTTCTTCTTCTTCTTCTTCTTTCTCTCTCTCTCTCTCTCTCTCTCTCTCTCTCTCTCTCTCTCTCTCTCTCTCTCTCTCTCTCTCTCTCTCTTACTTTCTTTAGCTTAGCTTGGAGGGAACAGCAACCATATGCCCAGTTTCCAAGTGGCTGAAGGTCACATGTGGAAGGGGGTCCATTCTCTTTCACAGAGACACCCCCCCCACCCCCGGCAGTAACCCAGCCTTCACCTGGATTTGGTGGTTTAAAAAGTAGAAAGGCCAGTGGCTTTGGGCTACATTGAGGTGAAGGGCATATCCATCCAGTGTGCTGAAACAGCCCATGGCTTTCATATTGTATGGCACCTTAGTTTCTGCTCTCTCTCTCTCTCTCTCTCTCTCTCTCTCTCTCTCTCTCTCGTGTGTGTGTGTGTGTGTGTGTGTGTGTGTGTGTGTGTGTGTGTGTGTTATGAGTGTTTTCCTTACATGTATATATGTGTACCATATGTGACCACAGAAGTCAGAATGGCATTGAATCCCTTGGGATTGGAGTTCATGGATGGTGGCAAGCCATTCTGTAGATGCTGAGAATCAAGCTGAGGTCCTCTGTAAGAGCAACGGGTGCTCTTAACCACTCTCTAGACCAGTGGCTCATTTTCTTAAGAGTTGCCCAGATGCTCAACCTGCTGGTGCATACTCTTAATCCCAGCACTTGGAAGGCAGAGGCAGGTGGAGCTCTTTGAGATCCAGGTCAGTCAAGGATACGTAGAGAGACCTTGTCTCAGTCAATCAATATAAAGAGTTGCTCAGACAGCTGGTAAAACACTATTTCCAGGTGAGCCTGTGGGAGTGTTTAGAAGATATAAACTAAGAAGATAAACACACACACACACACACACACACACACACACCTCACCAACATGGTGAGTGTCATCATCAAACTTGCCTCTGGTCCAAATGGGACCATAAGGCAAGGAGCAGGAACAGCAACAGAGTGCCTGACTTTCAACAGGAAGTCTTAGAGTAGATAAACAGCATTCAAACCACAGGCAGGCTCTTATTGAGATGACCTCATTTTATATCCAAATATACAGCTTATGTGGAGGCCACCTATGGACATAGTCCACACGCTGAGGGTCTCACTTCCCAACTTTCTCTGTGTGGCACTGGGGAGTGAACCCATGGCCTCACAAATATTAATCAAGAGCTTCAGCACTAAGCCACATTTCTGGACCCCTTTGCAGTTTTAGAGCCTCTACACTACCCAGGTTGGCTTTGAACTCACACTGTGGCCCAGGTCTCAAAACTGTAATCCTCCTGCCTCTACTTCCAAGGAACTGGATGACAGATCTGTGCCGCCAGGCCCAGTTGATACCACATAATTATAATCAAATAAGATACTTGTATGTGGGGGTCTGTGTTAAAAAAAAAAAAAAAAAAAAAAAAAAAAAAAAAAAAAAAAAAGCTGTGAGCTTGCCCTTGAGAGGCAGGGGCAGGTGGATCTGAGTTAGAGGCTAACCTGGCCTACAGAGAGAGTTCCAGGAGAGTTCTAGGACAGTCAGCTACCCAGAGAAACCCTGTTTCAAAAACCAAAAAGGAAAAAGGAAACGGAGAGCTGTGAACGTACTGTTAACTATGATGAGACAGGGTGTAGAGTGTTCTTTCCATGAGCTGACCCACAAAGAAGAATTGTATAAACTATGATTGTAGATGGAAGTTTTCTGTCTCGCCTGGCCCTGAGATCCTGCAGCCACTTCTAATCACTCAGAGGCTTAGTATTAATTAGAAATGGTTAGGTCTATGGCCCAGGCTTCTTAGTATGGCTCAGCCCTGACCTCTTAAATTAACCCATATCTATTAATCTATGTATCAGCATGTCTCGTGGCTTTACCTGTGTTCCATTACATCTTTCTCAATCTGACGGCTCACAGCATTTACCCCAACTCTGCTTCCCTTCTCCCTCTGACTCTTGGATTTCCTACCTGGCTATATCCTGTCCTGCCATAAACCAAAGCAGCTTCTTTATTAACCAATGGTAGCAACACATTGTTACATGAATAAAGGAAACTCAGAGCCAGATCTCTGGGAAAGGCTGAGATATCAGAGAGTAAACACCACAGTCAGATCTCACCCAGCTGTCTTCCAGCTTCCTCAGCCTGGCTCCTCCTGGCTTCTTCTGCCTGCTCTGTCTTTCTATGCCTCCCTTAAATACCTTCTTTGCTGAGTTAGGGTGTGGCACCACCACTGCCTGCCTGGGAGCCTGGAACTCCCTCTGTAAACTAAGATAACCTCAAACTCAGATTTGCTGGGATTAAGGGCATAGGTCACCACTCCCGGATATTCCCTGTGCTGGGATTAAAGGTGTGAGTTACCACTCTCTGATCCTCCCAGACTGAGTAGATCCCTCTGATATCTCAGACTGTTATTAAATTTGAAACATATTCCCACAACACATATTCACAGCATTCACAAAGTCCATCCCACAACACTATGATAAATGAATATACTTCAAGCCAAGCAGTGGTGGCACACACCTTTAATCTCAGCACTGGGGAGGCAGAGGCAGGAAGATTTCCAAATTCAAGGCCAACCTGGTTTATACAGCAAGTTCCAGGACAGCCAGGACCACATAGAGAAACTCTGTCTTGAAAAACCAAATAAAATAAAATAAATGTACATGAAAGCAAAGACATGAAGAAAATTTCCTGGCTTTTTTACATTATCTCTGTAGGGAAGGACAAAGGCCTAGGAGGAATATTCATGGCTCTTTTCATATGACCAAAGATGGTCAGACATAACACCAGGTGTATCACCTTGCAATACTTGGATTTGCTTAAGCTAATTGTAAACATTACCTCATGTTTCAATAATAAAAATGAAGAGAGCTTTGTTTGCACTATTCTTGAGCCCAAACAGTTGGAGTAGCTTGGTCAGGTTACCCCACGCAGATCTTTGACATGTTCCTCTATTCTCAGACATGTAGCCTTGCTGGCTGGGATGGTTTTTAGGCATCTGTGAGAACAGGGAGGAGGAAGAAGAGGAGTAACAGCAATGAATATGATCAAATATATTTAAAATGTGTGTGAGCTAGGAGTAGTGACACGTGTCATTAATCCTAACACTTAGGAGGCAGAGGCAGGGGATCTCTGGGAGTTCAAGACCAGACTATAGAGAGAGTTCCAGGGCAGCCAGGGATACAAAGAGAGACCTGATCTTAAAAAAAAAAAAAAAAATACTGCCATGACCCGAATTCACCAGAACCTTTTATAGCAAAGACAAATGCCACCATAGTCATGGAGGCCTTGGCTTACCAGAGATGTCCCATGACGCAGGGACACAAGTACCATGTGCTATCTATCAACGTGACACAGAGAGTCATGCCACACAGTATTAGCTAAGAAAATGTCGCAGGCTTCTGAGCCTGGACATAGCCTGTATCCCCAGAAGGACCCTATGCAGCCTGTCTCAGTGTTATGACATATGTCACAACTCAGTGATGGTGATGGTGGTGGAAGTGATGGTGGTGGTGATGGTGGTGGTGGTGGTGGTGATGGTGGTGGTGATGGTGGTGGTGATAATGGTGGTGATGATGGTGGTGGTAGCAGCTCTATACATTCTGGTGTGCTCTGCAATTCTCTGAGCAACCCCATCTTTGATTCCTATCATTTGTTTTCTCACTGTTCTGAAATCCAGAGTCTCAAAAGGAAGACATGACCTACTTAAGGAAGGGAGAGCTAGTTCATCTTCTTGGACAGTGAAGATGGGGCGGGCCTTTTGAAGGCTTTGGATGGGGGTGGTGCAGAGCATAAAGGCATATTTGCAGTAGAAGGGCTGGCCTCTCACTGCTTGGCTCCCTTAGAAAAATTCTGTGTCAGACAAGGAAAACCCAGCTATGTGTCATGAGGACATGCTCAACATCCATCAGCAGGCCTTGCCCACTTGGAGAGCAGGGGAACAACTAAGGAGCCTGTCAGAACTGGAGCCAGATGCCCAGATAATTCAGTTAGGGCTGAAGCTGAGCAGACATGGATGGCCTGATCTATGTCTATTAGTGAGTTCACTGGCTCCCAGAGCCTCAGCTCCTGACTGAAGGGGCTCTGCCCAGGCTCCTGCTAACAGCTTGCTACCTCAAATGTGAGGGAAGGATACTCATTCTTCCTAGTTAGTGGGTAAGAAAAAAAAAAAGAAAAAAACCAAAAAAAAAAAAACCAAAAAAAAAAACCCTGAGGCCTGGATGGTCTATTGTCACACAGAGAATGAGCTGTTGAGTATGTAGGTTTTTGAAATGTCCTGCCTGCTAGAGCTAGGTATACCCTGGCTAGCTCTGACATTGAATGGTCCTGGCTGCCCCTGACCAATCCCTTTCCCATGGGTCCCTTTCAGTACCTAGAAGACATTCCCTCCCCCATCCAGGGATACACTTTGATTCCTTTGTAGGCAGGCCTTCTTGGAAAACACCTGGCCAGGTTACTTTCTAGGAAGAAAATAAAAAATGTCTCAAAAATATAAAAACACCCCCTCCCAAATCCCCAAAAGTCCTCTGACCTCTGCACATGTTCTACCTGCCTTCAATCACGTATACACACACACACACACACACACACACACAAACACACGCAAATGCACACATACACATACACACACACACACACACACACACACACACACGCAAATGCACACAGCTACACAGCTAGCTATATGTAACAATACAGCATGTAAAAGAAATGGACCCTTGCTCTCCATATGAGAGAGGCAGGTGCCTCGTGAATATGTAAGGTACCTGCAGGTTCAGCTTCAGCTCGCAAGTCCATTTCTGTTCTCAGGAGTTCCTTCTTTTATAAAGAAAACCTCTGTTTTAATCATCAGCCATGTGGCCCCAGTTCAAACCTTCATTATGAAACTCAAAAACCTGGACATCTCAGTGGGTTTTCTCTGGACTCAGGTTTATTCCTGCAGCATCAGTCAGACGAGACTCACTGTGTACCCACAGATCCAACTGAGGACACACTATGCTGCATAGATAAGAGTTTCACTGTCGTCCTTGTGTGGATATCACCTTCCACATGGGATCATCAGAAATGACAAATGTGGGGAATGTCTGGGGAACCCTTCTGCTGCCAGTGTGGGAAATGAGATCCTCCGACCTGACCGGTTATAGTGGCACACATCTTCAACACAAGCTCTCAGGAGACAAAGGCAGGTGAATCACTGTGAGTTTGAGGCCAGCTTGGACTACAGAGCGAGTTCCAGGATAGCCAGGGCTACACAGTGAGTTCTTGTCTTAAATATTACATACATACATACATACATACATACATACATACATACATACATACATAAAATCCCCACTCTATAATAAAGTTAAGAGATTCATATGCCGTTCTACAGAAAAAGCAGTGGCTTTTAAATCCCCAACCCTGAGAACACCCTACTCTCTTTTTTGACGTCAGGGATTGAGTCTAGCACAGCCCTCTTCAAAGATCCTCCATTCTATTGGTTTAGGATACAAGGCCTTATCTAAGGACTATTCTGGGGTTCTTCTAACCATGGCTTCATGCCTGTCACTTTCAAGTCTGAGTTTTAAGACACAAGAGAAGTTCCAGTTTCCAGCTGGAGGAGAGGGTCCTGCTGAGCAACCCTAAATGCACCTTAAACTGGTACACTTCAGGGGTCATAACAACTGAAAAGGGACTGTAAACACCAGGGTGTCCTCCTGCATGTCAGGCATGTTGCTGTGAAGGACCTATCATAGATGTCAGGGAGTAGGTGACACATCCCCCGTGAAGCAGCACACAGGGCTGGAGACTAGGCCTGCCAGAAGGGAGAAGAGACTTAGGTAGTGTCCCTGATCACCGCCATAGCCACCCAGCGGGCATGGCAGGAAGGGAAGATTTCAAGCCCCAAGGGAAAGCTCATTAATTAAAATGTGAATCTCAGTGCCACACCCTGCAGCTGCAGCAACACAGGCCAGAGGGCAGAGGGCAGGAAGTGATCTAGTTACCATGTCCCTTCCTTGGAAACACATCTTTGAAAGCCGCGTAATCGGCTGGAGAATCAGAATGGTTTGAATGTATACACTCAGACAACAGGGGAATGAATGACAGTGTTTGAAGAAAAGGCTTCCTCTTGTTCTAAACAAGTCACATGATCCTCCAGGGCATTTTCCTGAGCATAATGAGGAAATCAGAAATGATGAAAAGTGTGTGGATAGCTAGACATGAATGATGCAGCCCTATAGTCCAAGTACTGGGGAGGCTGAGGTAGGAGGATTGGGATTTTGCGGCCAATCTGGGTTACATTTTATGTTTGTTTTAAGAAAGACAGGATCTCATATAGCGCAGGCTGACTATAAACTGGGATACAGCCAAGGCTGGCCTTGAACTTCTGAGCCTCTGTCTTGACCTCTCAAGTGCTGGGATTACAGTATAACAACACACTGGCAGACGTTATACATTATATACGAGACTTGAGCATCCATAAGATTTGGAACCTGCAGGGGTCTTAAAAAATCCCTATGAATGATAAGACATGAATAATAGTAAGTTATTGTTATTAAGTTATATCCCCCTGGCTGGCCAAGAACTCACAGAGATCCACCTGCCTCTGCTTCTGAAGCACTGGTATTAAAGGTGTGCACCTCTACAATCAGCTGGGATAATTTATTATTAATGGTTATCTAGAACATTTTACTGAGCTCTAAAGCTAAATCCCCTAACCCTTGCCAACATTCTATACACTGAAGCAGTCATTCAGACCATGTCCCTGACACCACCTTCCCTGTTCATGTCTGCTAGTGTCTTAGATCTTCTTTTAGTTTTCTTTGACATTTTAAAGTTATTTTTACTGTATGTGTACAGGTATGTTGCCCAAGCAGAGAGAATATTTGTGTACTGTGTATGCACCGAGTGCCTGTGGAAATCAGAAGAATCCATCAGATTACCTACAGCTGTGAGCCACCACATTGTAGTACGAGGTTTCTGGCCTGGACTTTCAGGCCTAGCTTCAAGGTTTAGACCCACAGATCTGCAGAGACACATAGATGCTTACAATAGTTTTAGGCTGATTGGCCCAAGGCTCAGGTATATCACTTGCTAACTCTTTACCCTTAAACTAACCCATGATTCTTACCCTGTTCATCCATGGGGCTCGGTACCTTTTCTCACATCAGCATAGTCGTCCTCTGCTTCTTCTGGCTTCTTTATGGTATTCTACTCTGTTCTTCCTGTTCCCAGAGTTTTCTTAGTCTGGTAGCCCCACCCACACACTTCCTGTCTGTCTTTGGCCAATCAGCACTTTTTATTAAACCAGTGGGTGGGAGAATTATTTACAATGGAACAATATAATACCCCTACACCACATGGTTCTGGGAACTGAACTTCAAATGCTGAGCCAGCTTTTCAAACCTTTAATTTTATTTTAATTGTGTACCTGTATTTTTAATTGTATACAAGTGTTGATTAACCAGTCTGCCTCTGTTTTGGGCTCAAGAGCCATTTTATAGTAAACACAAACTAAGCTCATTCCTCTTTATGATTAAACCTGTTTTTTTTAAGGATTGGGCTATGCATGCGCTATAATCTTAACTACAAGTGGTTCTTTATACTTCGTGTTCTAAGAAACAGTAACCATGTCTTTGTTTCAAAAAGTGTATAATCACCTTGCAACCCTACCTTCGTTTTAGAAGGTTATCTGGACGGCCTATGACTACTTTGTTACCATTGCCTGTTGGTGTTACCATCTTGTTATAACCACATTGTTACCATGTCTTTGCTTCAGGAGGTTGTTTTTGGAGAGGCCTAACAACATTAGTGCAGACATAATAGGCTTCTGACTAATAATACTGGGACTTGGCTTCACTCTTACAATAGCCAGGAAAACAAAACAAAACAAAAAAACCCTCCCAGACTGTACCGGGCTGGAGAGCAGTCAGAATTAAAACAAACACTAAACTTCCTGAACATTAGGATAGCTTACAGAATGTTTAAACAGGTTGGCAGTTTCTATGCCCCAACTCCAGCACCAATGACTGATGGTAAACTTGTTGCTTCACTCCTGCACAATCAGGGGTTCAACACACACACACACACACACACACACACACACACACACACACACACACACACACACACACACACACACACCCTCCCCACCCCCTCCACCCTCCCCACCCCCTCCACCCTCCCCACCCCTCACCCCACCCGTGTCTGGAATTCCCCTAGCTCCTAGTCTTTACTCCTTACAAGCCCTGACATAACTGAGCTCAGGGCTCTCCTGATCCAACTACTGTAGAGGTTAGGGGAGCCCAAGCTCCAGCACATAAAAAAGGCTCTTTTGCATACGAATCAGATTCCTGGTGATGGGGGGGGGAATGGGGGGCTCACAACTTGGGCAAAACAGCTATGATTAACTTCTTTTTGTTTTTGTTTTCAAGACAGGGCTTCTCTGTGTAGCCCTGGCTGTCCTGGAACTCACTCTGTAGACCAGGCTGGCCTTAAACTCACAGAGATCCACCTGCCTCTGCCTCCTGAGTACTGGGATTAAAGGCGTGCACTGTCACTGCCCAGCTATGACTAACTTCTTATGTTTATGTTCTGCTCCTATAACCCCATCTCTTTTGACCCCCAAACCCCTCATCTGGAAACTCCCTACACCTGAGCTATAAAATCTTGTCTTCCTCATATCCACTGCTGACCTCTCAAACCCCACCTTAGGGGAAAACTGCTCACATACATGAATAAAGGAGCTTGCCTTAATTAATTTGGCCACGATGATGGATGGAACTTCTCACTGGAAACGTCCCTTTCTCTCCAAACCTCACCCTCTCAGAGAATCTCCAACAAAGAACCACTAAAAAGCCCAATTCAGCAGTCTTGGCAACTGAAGCTGCCTGGGCCCAAGGCCCCACCTAAAAGCAACCATACTTGGGCACAAACCCAGCTTATGGAAGACATGTTATCACCCCTCACCTACAGGGTACAAAGGCACCCTGCCTTAGATCAGCCACATGATTCTTCTCCTGCCCCTTCTCTCTTCTTGATCTCTGGGGACTGGAGGGTCACCAGGGAGTTGCTTTGCTCCTGGTCTTACACTTTTTAAATTTGACTTGATCTGGCTTACTGTACCGCGTCCGGTTTCTTGGGGTTCGAGTCTTGTCCAGACGAGGGGCGTCAAGGTTAAATAATCTGCACTCAGGAGTCATTTGGGTTCCATCATTCGGGATCACAATGAGAGACCCGAGCTTTATTCAGTACATCTTATATCTTAGACCTGTTTCTCCCCCTGCCATGCTTCTCTCCTGCCATGCATCTCGCCTAGCTTTTTTCCCTCTAGCTTCCCGCCATGTTGGTTTCCTTCTGCCCATTCCACTCACACTGACTCCACTAACTCTACTCCATGCTTGTCTCCAGCTTCTTCCCCCACTCTCTGCTTCCTTCTTAACTCTCTCACACCCTGCCCCCTCATCCGGGCACACCCAAGGTCTTGGAGGATCCCAAGAGGCTAGCACTCAGCAGGTTTTTCCTTTTTCTCCCTTTTAACATAAGATTTTAGTCCTTTGGGGAGGAGGATGGGCCATAAAGGGCCAGAATGGCACTTATTCGGGAGACAACATTACTGCACCCATGGAGAACCTGTTATAGGATATAGACAACATATTAATTTGGTCACTGGTCTTTCTCCTCAGATTTTTGGAATTAACAGTGCACATGTAAGCAAAGTCCTGCCCAGAAAGCACAGGGCCTGGAGTCACAGACTGCTGGGAGCTGCCCAGTATGGATGAAAGGAATGAAATCCAGGTCCTCTGCAACAGAGGGCTAGCTCTCCAGCCCCTTTGTGCTCTTTGCCTCTTCATAGACTTACGTTTACAGTGCTAAAGATGAGCACTTTCTCTCCTTCCCAATACTGCGCCTGGGATAGGACACGGGACCTTTTCCATGCTAGGCAAGTGTTCTACCCGTGAACCACTTCCCAGTTCCTCTTGAGCATAGCTGGTGCCGGCTTCTAGTAAATATTTATTTATTCATTTTGGTTTTTCAAGGAAGGGTTTCTCTGTGTAGCTCTGGCTGTCCTGGAACTTGCTCTGTAGACCAGGCTAACTTCAAACTCAAGGATCCACCTGCCTCTGCCTCCCAAGTGCTTAGATTAAAGGCATGCGCCACCACACCCAGTTTATTACATATTTATTAATTTACTGCTTGGCTCTTTCGTGCACCTCCCACCTCCTTTTAAGAGCAGTTCTGTTTTTCCTGTACCGCTGTGGAGTTCCTTTTATAGACAGTAAGAAAAGTTTCTGTACCCTGATATTAAGCCTCTGTACTGATGCAGGAATCCAAATCAGACCAAATCAAACTGGATTTTTTAAAAAGTCCAGGTTTCATGAGTCACAGGTGAGGCACAGTATAGGGTCTGGGAACCAAACCTGGGACCTTTGCAAGAGCATTGAGTGCTCTCTGCATCTCTTATAGGTGTTTTGAGACTATGTCCCACTGTGTAATCTAGGATGTAAGGATTCCCCGCACATAGCAGCTACTAGTCCTGGAACCCAACATGGCGCCTGGAGAGATAAGAGTGAGGTAAACCTAACAAGGCTCCAGCCCTCTACGTAGGGAGGACACGCCCCTAGGCATGGCTACGTAAATCTGTGCCCACTCACTCTTTTAAAAGGAGCCGCCACATGGCCGGCTGCCTCTTTCTCTTCTGCTTCTCTCCCTCGAACCTGCTTGGCAACTCCCCCGAATAAACCCTTGTGTTGCATCTAGTAGTGTGTGTCAGATCTCACGTGCAAAACCAACACAGGACTTGTGATTCTCCGGCCTCAGCCTCTTACGTGCTATGATGAAGGCAGGATAGAAAGTTGGGCACAGTAGGTAGCTCAGGCCTTTAATCCCGGCACTTAGGAAGCAGAGGCAGGTGGGTCTCTGTCATCCACCTATAGACAGGACAGCCAAGGCTACACGGAGAGGCCCTGGGTACCCTTAGAGAGCTGTGTCTCGGGAAGCACAGCTTCCTCTACCAGTTTCTTCCTTCTTCCCAGAAGCCATGCAAAACCGTCTGCCTCTCCTGTCTGGAGGCTCCTGTGTTCTACACCTTGGTTCCCTTTGCAGTGGATCAGCAATCAATATGGCCAGCAGCAGCCCAACCCAGCAGGCTCTGTCATCAAACTGCAGAACCCAGAGGCAGAGGGCTGCTGCAGGAAGCCAGGTGAAGAACCAGACGGTCTCCATCTTGGGCTTGAATGCCATCTCGTAGTAAAGACAAACTAGGTTCATTCATGTTCATGATTAAACTTGTTTCTCAAGGACTGGGCTCAGCCCTGCCTGTAACCTTAAGTACAAATGTACTATCTATCCCAGGAACAGCAGATGAAAAAGCAGAACCAGCATCATCCTGAGAACAGGCCTCCATATAGTGATGGGGAGAGGCCTGAACTCAAGCCCCCAAAATGTGCTGTGACAGCAGAATTTCACGCAAACATCCTCGGACACAGTCAAACAGGAGGCATGGTAGTAAAATTTAACAAGAGCCAGATATCTCTGCAGACATCCCATATCTTGCCAGAAATCCTGTCGGTGTTCTATAACCGTTAGCAATTTTGTGCCTATATCTTGACCAGTAATTTCAAAAATTACCTCATTCTATGTTTGTTGGGATCATGTTTGTCCTGGCATGATACGATACGCATTTACCTGGTTAGCTGGTGGATGTTTATGAATGGAGAGGCCTCATGCTGCATGGACATGGGCATTGGTCGAGAGGCAGCGGCTGGAGACAGGAGATGCTGAGACTGTTTCTATGTAGAAGGACTTTATTATTTTAATAGCAGAGAGAGAAGGAGGGGGAGAGAAAGAGCTAGAGGTAGAGAGAGCTCCCAGGAGGGAAGAAGCAAGAGAGAGTCAGGTGGCGAGAATTCTTCTTTAATGGGGCTTGATGTTAGAACTCAGGGCAGGGCGTGACTTTAGAAGCTAGAACAGAATCCTAATAATGTCCTCTTGCCCGGTCCTAAAATGCCAAGACATACAGCTCCCTGCTTACGACTTTTTTCTATATAAGCCCCAAAGGGGCTCAGGGATTCCTCCTTCACTTGCTGTAACTTAAGTGCTGGAAGAAGCCCTTGCCCAGGCTCAAATAAAGAAATCTTTGTTTTTGCATTGGGAGGTCAGCTCCATGGTTTTGTGGGGGGTCTCCAGACACAGGCACAACACAACCATATCTTTCTTTCAAAAAGTGTATAACCATTTTGCAGCCCTACCTTTATGACTACTTCATTATGCCCACTTCGCATTAGGACTAATGTGTTGGTCCTGCTCCTGTAACCCTGACTGTTTTGTCTGCTAAATCTCCCATTTGGAAACCCCCTAGCCCTGAGCTATTGTAAGAGCCAAGGTCCCTCTATCTTGTAACTCAGCCATTTTGAGGAGTTAAATTTCTATTTCCCGGTAAGTCATGTCCGCTTCTGAGTAATCAGGAGGACACTCCAATCTAGTATTCCCTACCCTTAAAATGACCAATCAGCTAACCACTGTCCATCAGTCTGAAGAGATAATGTTAGAAAAGAAAATTCTCCTAGACACCAGCCCCTGATAACAGCACCACACACCCAAGCACTTCCCAGCTCTTCCCAGCCCAGCTCCAAGTAGCTCTCCCTAATGACAGCATCCCTGTGGTTTTTCCCTTGAAAAGCCCTGCTCTGCTCCGGGAGAGGCACCCCTCTCGGAACTGCAGAGACTATTTGGAGTTGGGTCCCTGCTGTGCAGCTTGCCATCTTGAACGTGCCATAAACCTTGCCTTTGCAACTCAGTGAGTCAGCGTGATATTGGGGATCCTTCTGGGGGTCTTCGAGTCTGGGCACAGCACTATAAAATATGTCTTCTTCATATCCAATGGTGACCCATTTTAGGATTAAAAAATAATTCCACCTTCTGAATTAAAAAAAAAAAAAAGTTTGCTTAAATTTGGCCATGATGATTTGAGTTGGCGGTCTGTCTCCCATGGGGTGAGGGTGGGGTCAACGCTAGGCTCACCTGAGCTGGACATCTCTTCCCACAGCAGTCTCATTTAGTTACTTCCAACTGAAGCCCAGATGAAGTCAGTCAGGCACCATTTCTCCTAGAAACTAGGTAGAGGTGGAAACTGCTTACGGTGGGAAAGCACCTGAGAGCTGTTTTGAAGTCATTCAATCATTCATTCGTGATTTTTTCCCCCTTGAAAAGGGGACTCACAGTGATTGTGTGGGCTTGGCTGGCCTGAAATTTTTGCTTTTCAGTTTTGAGACAGTCACACTTGTTTTTAAATAATTAAATTAATAAGATTCTTTTCAGGTTCAATAGAGAAACACGGAGGCAGGATTTCAGGTGAAGTACCCTTTAGTTACCCAGGCCTCCCACAGAGACCGGACTATAGACCGGACAGCAATGCTCACCTTGAAGGGATTTCCTTCCTTTCACAGACTTTTGAGGGAGCTGCAGAGACTGGCTTTCCAAAAGGAGCATGAGGGAGGGATTCTCCGAGCCACTCTCCAGCTTTCAAAGATACTAGATAGGATGTAGGGTGGTAAATCAGGTTGCTTTGGAGCTGCAGCAGGAAGCGGATCCGGTTTTCCTGACCTCCCGGGAGATAATGATCTTAGCAGGGAACCTGATTGCTGCAGCATGGGTGGGGGAGGGGAGAAGGGGAGCCAAGGTAATGGTTAATCCCCAAACCAATCCAGGGCTCTCTAATCCAGGTTGGTCTCTAACTAAGGAGAATCCTCCTGTCTCAGTTTCCTGAGTGCTGGGATTACAAACATGAACTACCTCACTCAGATTCAGCCTTCAGAGCTTTTTTTTTTTTTTTTCTTCAAGATAAGGTTTCTCTGTGTAGCCTTGGCTGAACTCTCTGTCAGACCAGGCTGAGAGTAGAGACCACGGATTTCTCTGGAAACAGAATACACCTTTCTGTGCCCAATCACAGTGGAGCCAGGTTTTCTCCTTCGCTAAGACTTCAATCTTTGAATTTTCTTTTTTTAAAATAATTTCGATTACTTAAATTTTACTATTTATCTGTTTATTTATTGAAAGGAGGGTCTCACAATGTAGTTCTGCCTGGCCTGGAACTCACAGTGTAGACCAGGCTGGCCTCAAAGTCACAGCAATCCTCCTGCCTCTGCCTCCCAAATACTGGAATGTAATACCCAAACATGCCCGGTATGATTATTCAAATTGTTATTATTATTATTATTATTATTATTATTATTATTATTATTATTAATTTGGTTCTGCTGTGTAAGAATGAATGTGTTGAAATCTAGTAGTATGATTCATTATGTGGGATCGAACTCGGCTAGACTTGCTAGAATTCATCAGGTTGCTATTAGGGGAAATAATGTTTGAAGACCTCGTGCTATAATTATAGTTCAGCTGTGAATACGTTCATAATTAGTGTTGGCTAGGCAGAAAAGTAGGGATGATGTGAGTCCGTGAGCAATTATAAGGATTGTTGCCCCTATAAAGCTTCATGGTGTTTGGATTATAATAGTCTAACTTAGAAGCAAGCACTTTTCACCCCAAACCACTCTGTCAGGGCTTGCTTCATTTAGTTTCAGATTTATTTTTATTTGTGTATGTGTGCTTGTATGTCTGAGTGAGAATATGCCAGTATCCATGGGAGCCAAAAGAGGCCATGGGATTCCCTGAAGCGAGAGTTACAGGTGCTCTCAGTTGTGTGAAGTAGGTGCTGGGAATTGAACTTGGGTCCTCTGGAAAAGGAGGAGAGATAGCTGATAAGGGCCCAATCAGATGTCTCAATAACACCAAGGTCTCCTTAGCAGTAACTGCGGGTTAGGTTAAGGCTATCCCTAGCCAGTTAATCAATAAGACTCATGTGACCATGTGACCACTGAAGTAGAATCTGACCTGTTTACAAAAATAGAGTTGCAGCCAATAAGTTAAAAATGCACAAAGAGGAGATAAGAATGCAACCTTATCTAGCCTGCTTATGGGAAAGGGGAGCCAACACAGCCATTTTTAAATGTATTGTTTTTATGCGCATTGATGTTTTGCCAGGGGCATTGGATCCTTTAAAATTGGAATTACAGACAGTTGTGAGCTGCCATGTAGTTGGTGGAAATTGAACCCAGGTCCTCTGGTAGAGCAGTCAGTGCTCTTAACCACTGAGCCATCTCTCCAGCCCAATAGCTGGTACAGAAATGTTTACCTCAGAAGAAATGAAGGGTGTCCAAGGGACTTGGTGAAATCCCCAGATATTTTAAGGCCCGGAATGAATTTTAGATATAGCCATTGGGGAAGCCCACTTTTCTTGAGTTAAATAACAGCTGTATGAGGCAGGCTTTCCCCATACTTGATCTAACTCGATTTGAAGCAGAAGGACATTGAGAAAATATCAAAGAAACAGTTAAACTGGCCAAAAAGTTGAGTATAATTTACTTAATTTATCATAACAACCTGTGGTAGTTTGAATGTAATTGGCCCCCAGAAACTATTGGGAGTTGTGGTCTTGTTGAAGGAAGTGTGTTATCACTACTGCTTTTACTTGGAATAATAAACAATACAGACTCAAGAGTGCCTCAAGGCTGTAAGAAGAGCCTGGTCATGACCATGTGACACTAAGGCAGTCTCTGGAGAAACTACCTAGATTGGACTACCTACTCTTTAGCTATGTAGATGATATTTTGGTTTCAGGATACAATAAGGATAATAGTCAAAACTAGATGGAGACAGTGCTTGATACTCTAGTACATGATGGCTGGACCATTAATAAAGACAAGGTGAAGGACAGATAGAAAATTTCTAGGTGTGTTACGGACATCTGAAGGACCTCAGGTCCCAGATAGCATATTGCACAAGATTTTAAATATCCCCACACTTACAGACAAAACTCAGATGCAACACCTAATTGGTATATTTGCAAACTGGAGGAACCACATGCCTTATTTATGGATTATTATGAAATGCCTCTGCAGGCTTATTAGGAAGGCACCTGGTTTCCAGAGAAGCAAGGACAAAGGGGAGCTTTTGAGACCACCGGTAAGCTTATCTCTGAGCATGAACCTGACTAATATTGAACTAGAATCATGGGTTTCATATTATTAGGGAATATGACAATATGACTCTTCATAAAGCAGAAGGGAGACCATCAGCATTTGCCTGTTGGTTTCTATTGCAAATGTTACCCATATGTGGAGAATAAATACTCACTCTTTGAGAAACAAATCTGGACATTTTATGAGGCATGCAGAACCCTACACTCAGCCATTGCCAAACATCCTATGGTCATAAGGGACCCTATTCTAATGATGGATTGGGTCCGCTTGAAGGCAGAGCATCCTTCAAAGGCACAGTCATGGAAGGAAAGGTATTCTAGTGAAACTGGAACCTATCTGAAGTCCTTTGTGACCAGGATGTGGTAACAAAGGGATCTCTATCTGTGCCTTCCTGCACTGGGGAAATAGCTCTATTGTCTATAATTCCCATCCCTAAACCACTCACCCCTCCCTGAAAAGAGATACCTATTGGACTGTGGGGCCCAATGGAATGGTCACAATGGTTGACCTCTAAAGCCTTCTGAGCTCTGACATCAAGCCCCATTTAAAGCAAGGGTCCCACTTCTGAATCCCTCTCTCTCCCTCTGTCTTCTCTTAGGGGCTCTCTTGTTTCCTTATTTTTCCTTTCTTCTTCCCTTCTCTGCTATTATAATCATAACCTCTCTGTTAATCATAACCATATTCATCTGACAATAAAGCTCTTTTTACATAGAAACGGCTTCAAGCGTCTCCCGCTATCCGCTGCTGCCTTCTGCCGCGTTCCCACGTGCATCCATAGAAATCCTCCGCCAGACAACCAGGTAAATGTGAACCATACCAAATACACACAAAATCATAACAACAACATTTGGCTAACACATGGCTCACTGACGGCTTATCAACAAGCAATGGAACCAAAACTAAATGGCAAGTGACAGCTTGTAGACCGGGGGATGGAATGTCTGTAATGGAGGAAGGAGTCGCTAAATCAGCTCAACGCATTAAAATAATAGCAGCACTGCCGGCTATAAGACCAACAGCCAAGGAAGGCAAAATGAAAATCGAATCTTGTCCCGTTCCTGGTGTGTGCACGATGGTATAGTTATATGATCATCAAAACGGAAAACCACCAAATGGTAGATAAATGACAAAGACATCTGCTCAAGGGAGATATGGATGAAAACAGCAAAACTTAACAAAGACATCAAAATTTATGTAGCCCACATACAAAACGTCTAAACATGTTGGAACACAGGCAGACTGGCATTGTATTCAAGTAAGACTAGAATATTCTAACTTGCTAGAGGACAAACTCAGCACAGACCAGCAAGGATGATGGATGACACACACACTGGTAAACTTGAACATTTACCCCTAACTCTAAAAACCAAAGAGAATCAAACCGAACCAGGACAACCCGGTGCGAATAATTATTAAAAGGAACATAGACTGAGAAATAGAAAACCTGATAGCATTAGTATAATCAGCAAGAAACCCTAGAAGGAAGACATTGAGACATACAGGCACGCACACTCTGTTCCAATGATTTGATTTCAAAAGGGGGGGAGGGGTCTCAGTATATCCTGGCAGACCTGGAAATAGGCCATTAGAGACTGCCACCACTGGCCAGCACTTCAAGCCAGATTCAGACATCAAGTATCAGCTGTAACATAGTATCCTAAAGAATTTCATTGTAAACTACATTATATACCCTCTGCTATTGGATAGCCAAATATGGCTGCCCAATAATTTTTGAATCAGATTGAGGAACTAATTTTACTGGATCTAAAGTTCAGAAGTGGTCCCAGGGTCTGGACATACAGTGATACTTCCATCTAGCAGAGAACCCAACTGCAGCTGGCAGTTGGAACTGATTGCTCAAAACCAAGTTATGATAGCTCAAGGATACCCATTAGGGAAGGCCATTGAAACTGCATGCTTTGAGTTAAATACTAGACCAAGATTGAATTAAGCCTCTGCCTTAGAAGAAACTATTAAATTAGACTTAGAGTTAGAATAACCATCAGTTATTTTTAGATCACACAGAATAATTCCCCATAAATGTGTTTACAGAAGATTTGAAGGAGACCAAAGTCCTGGCACCCAGAGCAGGCAATGCAATCTGAACCACAGACGAGATGGAAAATCCAAACTTTAGAAAATTAGATGATCTAAAAGCAAAGGTGTCTAGGACCCAACCCAGTACATTGGACTTCTACTTTCATAAGGACAGCAATAGTCTTGAGATTATTTTACTTAGCACTGGTGCTAACATGGGCATTATACCTTCTGCCTGGACAGAAAGGGGGAAAGCCCATGGTAAGGTAGGGCTATAATCCTATGCCTCATAGAAGCAGGAAATATAAGAGAACACACTATGGGTCATCACCATGGCATCGATATGCTGGGCCATGGTACCCAGGATGTTGCTCCTGATGAATTCTGTAAGTCTAACATTACCCAAAAAGTCAAGCTCAGGCTCTTGGACCCCCTTGTCCCCTTGACCATTACCAACACCAACACCATTGAGCTTGTCAGAATCAGAGACATCATCACCTTCATCAACAACCACATTTACAGCAATAGAGACAATAAATGAAGCTACAGTAGAGGCGACCATCATAGCAATCAGTACAAAACACGTAAACCAAGAATCAAGCACGACCTCGGTGAATTTCCCTACTATACCTTGGATGGATTCCTACCGGAAGAGTGGGGTCATGAACACTTCATCCTAACCCTCACATACACCAGGAGTACATTCTAGATTCCATACGCTCACTGTGGAGCTATGGGAATACAGTTTGGTAGAGCCATTGAGATGAATGGGGCAGGGCTAACACCCACTTTGCACTGACTTTGAGAGCCATGGTCAGCAATGACCAAGAGGAAGCAGAAAACACCAGTTTTAAGGAAATACATGCACTGAAATTGAAACACAGATTTGGAGAAATACCACAGCAGCCATCTACAACTTCAGCTGAAGAGAAACACTCTTAAATCATCCTTCCACCCTTGTGAAGACCAAGGGGAGAAAAGACGAAACCAGACACAGAAGACTCCATGTTCGACTGTGAAAACAGTCAATGTCACAATCAATGACTGTAACAACACAAATTCCGCTCAGCATTCTTCACCTGCATGGCAGATGAACCCCATTTGGCTACCAATACAATAAAATGACCGGTTTCAAAAATGAAAACATATATGACTGCATATTCTGCACCCAAGTGGGCAGAATGCAATTTGCAACCAGAGGAAACCCCAGATCTTATGACACCTTTATGCCAAGGTATCATGTAAAAAAAGGCAGACCCCAGAAACTTACATTGGTAGAAACCTGCAGATACGGCACTTTCCAAACTGGAACTCTGGAAAGATATACAGGATTTCCCTATCATTTCTACATGATGCTCCCACTACCGCAGCTCAACAGATGGGGCATTGGAGACTTTCTGTGGTCTTTCCCATACTCAATATATCACATGCAAGAACTCTGCACAGGAAACCTCAATTTAATGAGATGTGTTCCCCCTAGTGTAGAAATCACTGATGATGATTCTTCATGAAATCACAATGAATTCTTCACAGCCCACTACAAGGTGGTACTTGTCAACTCCTCTATTTCCCCAATGGTTACCATGGAGCCCATGGCCTGCCTTCAAGACTTATAATTACGGCTAGGATCCAGAAGATCTCACTTTCAACCTCAACCATGGCTCCCACCTGAAGAGCTCTGCTCTGAGCCTGGATTTAGGAGAATAGCAATCTTCTCTTGAGGTAAGAGGTTTGCTGTAGGGAAACCCTTATGGTTGATGGTTGCTGAAGCTGTGGCGGTTGGCTCCTTACTCAGAGCTGGCACTGCACCATCTGTTCTTTCTGACATCAATGCGGACACAGCAGACATCAGAAATTTTACCGACCAACAAACATTGGCTATTCATGCCTTGTCTCATGGACTAGTTTCTAGTCACAAACTGATTACAGGCCTTCGTCTAAAATCAAATTAGCAAACATTAACAAACAAGCAGCCAAAAATTTGAAGAGACTAACTGTGGCCAACCAGATCTTTCAAAATTATCTGCTACAACTTACTCAGATGACCAGACAAGGAGAAGAATGTATCCAAGCCGGACTCACTTTACTGAGAGTAGAGAGACTTGTCTCAGCTCTTTCCTACAGGATTTGGAACTGAAATGGCAGTCTCCACGACTCTACCAGAACCAAGACAAATCTCTTGGTAGGAGCATGCTTTCTGCAAACTACAATTACTCTTAGTCTATACAGACAGTGTGGTACCTGGTTACTACACACAACACCTGTTGCCTAGGAAACTTGGGAATGGATTGTTATACTCACTGATTCTTTCCTAGTTGCTGCCAGGAGGAACATACCATCTCACTTGGGTAACTTTGTGGTACCTACCCTCCATCCAAATATCAAAACTGACCCTTTTGGACCTACTCACAGTCCGTGGCAATGGAGTCCTCACTGCATGCTCCATGAAAGCCTTCAGCCTTATAGTTGACATCTGTAACATCACCACAGACACCTCGGACTCTACTTTTTATTTCATAAAACCTGATGGTGGGGCTATATACAATGCTACTAGAGTTACAGCACATTTCTTGGGATAGGTAAACATGTCCAGGATATCCATCCTAACCTTTGAACAGAGACAGGCTTTTGACTCAGGTACCCTATATTATAATAGTAATAATAATAATATATTAGTAAATACAAAGGTGGCTTGCTAGGAAAGCCATTGGTGACATTTCAATTGCTCTCTCCTCTTACATGCCACAAATACAGTCACTGGAGATTACTAGGGATATTAAAGCCCTGGAGGACAGATAGACAGAGTCCAACATTTATTAGCTACACTCAAAGCAGACACCATTATTAAGTGTTAATCTAATTAACATTTATCAGTAAAATATTGGCAGTCAAATATGGGAGTAAGGACCTGAAAGATCAGGGAACCGGGAGAACAGCCAGTTGCTTCTTACCTCTTCCATCCCTCCATCCATAGGGCCGAGAGCTTCTCTCAGTCCCCCTTACCACACCTCCTGTCTCCTCTCTGTCCAGTCTTCCAAATCTCTATGGTCAGCTAGTGGCTAGCTCTGCCCTCTGACTCCAAGCAAGTTTTATTTGTCAGAACACAATCAAAATATCATACAACACTATCACCCATATCCATAAAGTTAGAAAGCTTAAGAAATGCTCTTTATTTGATGTGATGTGATTTTTAGGATGCCTTGATTCGTCTAGTCTTGTTTTCCTTGTGGAACTTATTCCACTGAATAAAGAAGAGTTTTAGACTTTTGTGTACATTATATCGACCCTTTGGGCACGTAAATTCCTTATGATTATTTTGGGCTTGTTTAATAAACTTTGTTTCAGGAAGAACCATGACAATGGGTGTTACAAAGTGGTTTCTTTGGTCCCGGGCTGCCAGAGGCCCAGACCACTTAGCTGCCCTCTGCTGTTCAGACTCCCAGAAATGACTCAGACACTTATACTAAATTAACTTCATGCTGTTTGGCCTATGGCTCAGGCACATTGCTAGCTTGCTCTTACATCTTAACTCAACCCATTCTCATTAATCTGTCTGCCAACGTAGCCCATAGCTCACCTGTGTTCCTCACATGTTGCTCCTTTGGGCTTCAGGCCTGGTCTGGCTGACTCTGTCCTGCTCCTCCTACCTATTCTGATTCCTCCTCCTACTTTTTCTGTGGTGTCTGTCATGGGCCAAAACAGCTCCTTTATTTAAAGATTGCTATTCACAGCATACAGAAAGGCATTCCCACATCACTTCCCCCTTTATGTCTAATAAAAAAGGAAGGCTTCAATTTTAACAAAGCAAAATTACACATAACAAAACAGCTATCAAGCAAGAATTATAGTTATAACATATAGTCTATTTGTATTTAACAAACTTAAAGAAAATACTCTTATCAACCTTATCCTTATGAATCTAAAGTTTCATATATATCTTAAAATAACCAAGAAAAACTATACCTATGATTATCTAATCTTTAACTACATCAAAGACCACAGAAGGATATATTTACCCAAGTAAACCGGAAGTGCAAGCAACTTCTAAAATCTAGAAATGACAGAGATGACACCTATCTGCCTGGACAGTCACCCAAAGCTCCTTTATAAAGTTGAGGCATCCATCTTCAGCCTACAGGCCTAGAGTCTCTTTTCATTTTAGTGAAGCAGGAAATCGGCTCTGCCCATTCATCAGTTACTTTTCCTCAAGTCCTGAAGAATGTCTGACAGTTTTCTCTGCAAAGCAGGAACCTGAATGACCATCTCAGCTTGTTCTGCCAAAGTTCAGAGGTCACCTTCCTATGGAACCTGCATGTCCAGTTTTAACAGCATACTGTCAAGCAGTCAATATAAGAACAGGTTCATGTCCAGTGGCTAACCGATGCCACAAAGAAACTAATCTTCATATGTAGTGTCTTTGATGCCCATTTTTCTCTTGAAGTAAATTGGTGCTGCCAGGAGCAGACCTGTCTCACTTCCAGAAAAGTCTAAGTTCTTAAAACATTTTAAATGCCATATTCTGTAGGTCTTAGAAGTGTTTGAAGATTACCTAGCTAATTGAATTATATCTTTGTATACCTAAAAATCTAACTAACATGCATTTCTTAATTATACATTACAATTTTAAGTCAGTTACATAAACAACATATCTTAAACAAGAGTAGAAAAATACATACAGCATAAGAGAATTGACCTTAAATTTGTACCAATAAACCAAAATCTATACCACTAAAACATTTTGAGCTTAACAGCTGATTTCCTGATCTAAGTAAATTCAATAATCTAACTTTTTTAAAAAAAATCTTTATATACCATATCCCCCTTTCTTCCTAGAAAGAGATTAACTATGACTATTAACCATTTATAATGAAAACAAACATTTATAAGTAATATTTGGGGAAATTGGGCGTAGTTTTCCATTACTACTTGCTGCTGATTATGGGGCGTTGAAAATCTCATGGGTTCTTGAGAGTGGACCATAGTCTGCAGCCCTGAAGCTGATATGGCCATCTCTTCCCATCAGAGGTTTTTTCAGGGGGTCTTGGTTGATGAAACCATACTTGCCTGGAAGCAATCCACAGGTTCTCATCTTCTGTGGAAACAAAAGCAGAATTCTTCCAAAGCAATAAATCCTTAGACACAAATTTAAAAATCAAAATACCTTTAAAATATATGCTCTTGTTTAACTTAGTGGCCTTTGCATTTGCAATCCATTGTCTTTCTGTAGTTAGCTCATTAACAGTCAAAAAATTAAAGGAAAACACAATAATAACCAAAGTCCAGATTTTGTGTCTATTTTCCATCTTTACGTGGCTTATATTTTTAGTACTGTGTTGATTCCTGAATAGTGCCATTCTGGCCCTTATGGCCCCTCCTCCTCCCCAAAGGACTAAAACCTTATTTTAAATAGGGGAATTAAGAAAAACATGTTTTCCTGCTCTACAGTCTCCTTACTGCTGCCACCTGCTGAGTGCTAGTCTTTTGGGGTTTTCCAAGACCTTGGGTGGGCCGGATGAGGGGGCAGGGTGTGAGAGAGTCAAGAAAGGAGAAGCTAAGTGGGGGAAGCAGAGAGAGAGAAGCAGGACTAAGATGTAAGGTGTACTAAATAAAGCTCGGGTCTCTCATTGTGATCCTCAATGATAGAACCTAATGACTCCAGAGTGCAGATTATTTAACCTCAATGCCCCTCGCCTGGACAAGACTCGAACACCCCAAAACCGGACGTGGTAAGTGGAGGTCTCACCGAGGTCCAGGGAAGAGGGATAAGTGGACGAGGCTGACCAGTGAAGAGACCGGCGGAGGATCTGGGAAATACCCAGGAATAGGTGCCTAATAGATAAGAAATATAGATGGAAATATGGAAATATGGGAAACTCAACCTCAGAAGTTCGGCTGGTTCCGAACTTCGAGAGTTACTAAGGAAACAGGGAATTTAAATAAAAGCTCGGACCGCACTCGGATAAGGGAGATTAGTCCATGGTTCTTGACAGGAGGGAGCCTTAAAGTTTTCAATTGAGAACAAGTTAAGATAGAATTACAAAAGACATTGAGAGATCCAGCTGAAGTAGCCAAAAAAAAAAAAAAAAAAAAAAAAAGAACATATAAGAAGTGCAGATAAGCCACGAGCCACCTGGCAGACAGATTAATAGAGATGGGTTGATTTAAGATGTAAGACCTAGCTATCAATGTGCCTGAGACATAGGCCAAACAGCATAAAGTTAATGTAAGCGTCTAAGTCATTTTCTGGGGGCCTGAGCGCCTAAGCAGTCTCAAGTGGAAGGTCTGTGGGTCTCGGACTTCTGGCCACCCAGGACTGAGAAACCTCTTTATAACAGATGGCTTCCCAATGTGGGCTGAATATCCACTGAAAGCCTATCCAATGACGGGTTCTGTAGCAGGGGCTAAGGGTCGATCCTAAGACAGGGGTTTCCTTCTATTTTTTTTTAATAAAGGGGGGTGAGATGTTGATTCCTGAATAGTGCCATTCTGGCCCTTATGGCCCCTCCTCCTCCCCAAAGGACTAAAACTTTATGTTAAACAGGGGGGTTAAGATAAACATGTTTTCCTGCTCTACAGTCTCCTTATCACTGCCACCTGCTGAGTGCTAGTCTTTTGGGGTTTTCCAAGACCTTGGGTGGGCCGGATGAGGGGGCAGGGTGTGAGAGAGTCAAGAAAAGAGAAGCTAAGTGGGGGACGAGCAGAGAGAGAAGCAGCACTAAGATGTAAGGTGTACTAAATAAAGCTCGGGTCTCTCATTGTGATCCTCAATGATAGAACCTAACGACTCCAGAGTACAGATTATTTAACCTCAATGCCCCTCGCCTGGACAAGACTCGAACACCCCAAAACCGGACGCGGTAGTACTGTATTTCTCTTTTTAAAGACTTTTTCTATCCTCTTTCTTTTCTCTCTGAAGCCTAAGTACCTTTTACACACATTGTAACCCATTTACAGGTTTTTCCTTTTCATCTGAATCTGTTTTATTGTGAATCCTTAATCATCTTCTAACCATAAGAGCTTTTAAAATACTCACACTCTCTTAAAGAGCAGCATAGTGAATCAGTAAATTCTCTTAAAGGGGCCGTGTCTGTTTGTGGCCAGCAAACAGAGCAGACCTAAGAAAATGCTGCTACTAAGTATCCATCTTTGCTTCCTTTTTGTTCAAAATAAACAGAAACCTTAAACCAATAACATGCTACTGAGTCTTCTGTAAGACTTCAGGAACTGGCTTGATTGCAGCTTACACTGCCTGCTGCCAGTCTGCTGGTGCCATTTTGAATGTGACCTGGATGCCGAGCTTTCTCTGTACAATGACCTGCTTTGTATACACAATTTGGAAGCTTCTTTGGCTCAATCTCTGTGCTAAAACCCTTTTTAAAACTTTCTCAGGCTTTAAGTGGATATTCGTCCCATGTTGGGCACCATCTGTTACAAAGTGGTTTCTTTGGTCCCGGGCTGCCAGAGGCCCAGACCACTTAGCCACCCTCCCCTGTTCACAGAAATGACTCAGACACTTATATTAAATTAACTTCATGCTGTTTGGCCTATGGCTCAGGCACATTGCTAGCTAGCTCTTACATCTTAACTCAACCCATTCTCATTAATCTGTCTGCCAACGTAGCCCATAGCTCACCTGTGTTCCTCACATGTTGCTCCTTTGGGCTTCAAGCCTGGTCTGGCTGACTCTGCCCTGCTCCTCCTACCTATTCTGATTCCTCCTCCTACTTTTTCTGTGGTGTCTGTCATGGGCCAAAACAGCTCCTTTATTTAAAGATTGCTATTCACAGCATACAGAAAGGCATTCCCACATCAAATGGGCTCCAGGAGGAACAAACTATGATTCTGACAGATACATCTGTGCAAACCATGATTGGAGAAACTTCTTCAGGAGATATCTCATCTCCATGGTGACACCAGTAATGTTATACTCTGGATTCTTGGTTCTACCCCACCAAATAGATGCCATTTTTCCCCCCAGGAGAGGCAGAGACTTGCCACACTTCCTGATACTCTGTATCTTACCACTCACTTTTCCATAATTTTAGCATACACAAAACTGGGAAACACGTCCCCACTTGACCCTGAAAATTAATATGCTGGATGCTTTACTATGATTGGCTCATCTCAGAGTCCTACAGCTCCAACCCTGCGGTGTATTTTTGTTTGAAAGTGATTGCATTACCTTTTATTTCTAAATGTGCTTTTCATCTTGGCACATACCAAACCCAGAGGAAGAACAAATTTGGGGAAATACACACATGCCATGGGGGATCACTGCAATGTTCTGTGGTGTGCCACCAGACACTTGCTTCACTGTTTTCTGACCAATAATTTTATGAGAATTCTTATGTGTGGTCCTAATTGGCACTGTGGATGCCACAAGGTGTGGGGATATTTTCAAATATAATAAAAACATCTGGAGATATCAGAGGGCTCTACCCACAGTCAGTCTAGGAAGATCAGACAGTGGTAACTCACACCTTTAATCCCAGCACAGGGAATATCCTGGGAGTGGTGACCTATGCCCTTAATCCCATCTGAGTTGAGGTCATTTTAGTTTATAGAAGGAATTCCAGGCTCCCAGGCAGGCGGTGGTGGTGCCACGCCTTAGCTAAGTGAAGACAGTATTTAAGGCAGACATAGAAAGATAGAGGAGGCAGAAGAAGCCAGGAGGATTGAGGCTCAGGAAGCAGGAAGACAGCTGGGTGAGATCTGACTGTGGTGTCTACTCTCTCTAATATCTCTGCTTTTCTCAGGGATCTGACCCTGAGTTTCTTTTATTCGTGTAACAACAAGGACCATAATAAACATAGAAAAAATGCCTTTTAGATATGTAAAAACAGTTTTTGTTACTTCCAAGGCTGTACCTGATAACCGGAACTCAGTGACATCACCTACTGATGATAACCAGACACAAGACTAGAAGTCCATGACACCCACAGGTCAGTCTACAAAAGCAAAGATCAATAGCAGCGTTCTGCTCTGCACGTCTGAAGAGACCAACCTTGATCTATGGCTGGAGAGTCTCTTCCAGGCTCCTGACTCTTGAATCAGAGACTTCTGTTAGAGACTGGACCAGATCTTCAGCTAAGATATGTTTCACAGGTCAGCAGCCTTGGGTTGTAGTTAGGAATTTAGAGTGTGAACTTTGTGTGATGACCCTCAGCATAGTCAAATATAACTTCGTTGTGCCAACTACACATACCTACCTTCCTACCCTTTGGCAAATGCTCTTAACTGTGGGCCATCTCTCTAGCTCTGTTTTGTTTTTCTGAGGTAGAGTCTTATGTAGCCCAGGCTGGACTGGAATTCACTACATAGCCTAAGATGAACCTTTAACTTCTGATTCTCCTGCTTCCATTCCTGAAGTGCTGAGTTTAAAAGTGAGCACCACTGCTGGGTGGGTGGTGGCCACCTTTAATCCAGCACTCAAGAGGCAGAGGCAGGTGGGTCTCTGTGAGTTCTAGGCCAACCTGGTCTACAAACAGAGTTCCAGGACAGTCAAAGCAAAAGAAAAAGGTATGTACCATCCTAGCTGTTCTATATAGGGCTGGGGACTGTTAGGTGAGCACTCTGCTACTGAGACCCATTCATTCCTACTGCAGGATAAAACATTTTTGAAGTGTTTCCAAATGGCTTGGTTTTCCCTCATTCTCAGGAGCACGTCCTCCTTGGTGAGAACTATTTGACTCTTGTAGATCAGATTCCTGAGAATATAGGCCCCCAAGAACTAGAGATCTTAACCTAATTTGCTTTTCTTTTTCTGCAGTGTTGGGGCTGGAATTCAGGGCCTCACCTTTGCTAGCACTGAGCAAGTTCCACTAGGAAGCTCCGCCCCCCCCCCCCCCCCCCCCCGCCCACTTCCTTCTCTGCCTTGGGAAACTTTTTTTCTGCCCCGTGAGAGCAAATGGAACTCTTGACTGTTTCCACAGCCAAGTTTCAGCATCTCTACACCCGTTCGTTCTTCTCTGGCTCCTCTTAGTTCTCAGTGTCTCACTCTGGTTCTCTTGTTCACCCTGGAGAAACTTGGAAGGTGGGTGCTTTATGGCATGTGGAGGCAACACCTGCCCTCAGCCCCGCATGCTTCCAGGCTTGCTAAGATGGTATCATCTCCAGGCCTTCCCAGGGCTCTCAAAGCCCGTTCACTGCAGGGACCCTGGTCAACTTGAACCATTTCACTCTGAGGGTGTTAGATTACAGACTTCGTAGCTGCCTCACTGCTCTGGTAGAGGAGAAAATTGATAAAGCAGTCTATTCTGGCCTTGCAGTCTACTTCCCAACCTTTCCCCACCTTCAACCCAAGGTCAAAGACAATCCTGACTTATAAGTTGACTTTGGCTAGTGTCCTTCCTGCCTGGTGACTTCTGGCCTTTATAACAGGCATTTCAGGGATTAAGTCTTCCTAAAGGGATACTTTGGCAACAGACCTACTGAAACAGTGAATCTCAAGAAACGAATTCTTCCAGAAAACTTGTGCTGGAGAGGAGAAAGTCTCAAACCATGGTCATCCACAGAGGAAACTTTTCTCCCAGAAAGAGTCACCCTTTGTCATTGTGACTCACCACGCAGAAGCAATTAGGATGGTTAGCAGTACCTTGACTGACAGCTGCAGAGACAGACATGACTCTGGCTTTTCCTTAAACCTCAACTTCATTTCAGGAGCCTGAAGATGGATTGGGGCAAGGGACATGGATAACTACATCTCTTTTTAATTTTCTTAATTAATGAATGTGTGTGCATATGGGTGCAGGTGCCCATGGAGGCCAGTAGAGGGCATAGTATTCTTGAGAGCTTGAGTTACAAGAAGCTGTAAATTGCTAATGTGGGTGCTGGGAACAGAGAACAAAAAAGTTTGATCTGCAAGAGCAGTACTCTATCTTTAAAAAAAATTATTTATTTTTACTTTATGTGCATTGATGTTTTGCCTGCATGTCTGTGTGAGGGTATCAGATCCTCTGGAACAGGGGTTACAGACAGTTGTGCGCTGCCATGGGGGTGCTGAGAATTGAACTTGAGATCTCTGAAAGAACAGACAGTGATCTTAACTGCTGTACCATCTCTCCCGCCCCTAAGTACTCACTCTAGAGCAGTGGTTTTTGCTCTTCAATGCTGCAACCCTTCACTATGCTTCCTCATGTTGTGATTCTCCACCACCATACTTCATAACTCTAATGTAAATAGCTGATGTACAGGACATGTCTGATATGTGACCCACCCAGGGGTTGTGACCCACAGGTTGAGAACCAGTGTTCTAGACTAATTTGGCGGTTTCACTTGGCTTTGTTTGGGATAGGTACCTTGTTGGTACATAGGCTGTGACCCCAAGTCTTATAACAACTGTTTGTAGGCTAAGTCAGACCTCTCTCTCAGGACTGAAGAGGTCCCTCAGTGATTAATTCACTTGCTGTTCTTAGGACCTGGGTTCACTCTCCAGCACCTATGTGATGGCTCACAACCATCTGAAATTCTAGTTCTAAGGGATCTGATGTCTTCTTCTGGCCTCTGTGGGAATGAGGCATGCACACAGTACACAGACATGCAGAAGTACCATGAAATAATTTTATGGTTTTTCTTTTCCGGGGGGGGGGGGGGGGAGTCACCACAACATGAGGTTTGCAGCATGAAAGGGTGAGAACTGCTCTAGAGAGATAACTAAGCAGTTAAGAGTGAGTACTTGGGGACTGGAGAGATTGGTCTAGCAGTTAAGATCACTGATTGCCCTTCCAGAGGACCTCACACACATAAAATAAAAATCTTAAAATGAAAAAAAAAAAACCCAAAAGTTTATTTCCTGGAATTGAAGGCTCTCTCCCTATCATGGCTGCCTGTGATCATGCTGAAACTCTCCTAATATAGTTTATCTGAAGGGTGGGATGTTTCAGAACTGGTTACATCAAACCAACAGCCTTCTTAAGATTTTTTTTTTTTTTTTTTTTTAATTACGTGTGTTTGTATGTGCCTGTGTGGGTGCAGGTACACTCGGAATCCAGAAGAGGGCATTAGATTCCCTGGAACTAGAGGTACAGGCAGTTGCAACCCAACTGACGTGGGTTCTAGGAAGCAAACTTGGCTTCTCTTGGTGAACAGAAAACACCTAACTGCTGAAGGTATCTTTAACACCTCTCTGTGGTGAATTTTGTTTGTACTGTAGTAAATAAATCTTGCCTGGAGATCTGAGTGAGGAGATAGTCCCTAGTTAACCTTACAGGCCAGGCAGTGGTGACACCCACCTTTAATCCAGCACCAGGAAGGGATACAGTACAGGAAGTGATACAACAGAGCAGAGAGAGGAAAATAAGGTAGGTGGAGACAGGAGCTTGGTTCCCCTTTCAGCCTGAGGAGCTGCCAAGGTAAGAAGTGTTTGTGGCTGCTCCTTCATCTCATCTTTTACCCCTATATCTGACTCCCGGTTTTTATTAAGACTAAATAGGATTGGAGCTGCATCTCTCTCTGCTTTGCCCTTCACTGTGTAGCCCTGACTTGGCCTGAAAAGCCCAGCCGGCCTTGAACTCACAAAGATCTGTCTATCTCTGCCTCCCAGGTGCTGGGATTAAACGTGTGCAGTGTTATACGAAGCTTTGAGTTTTCAGATGGGGGAAACCTGTCATCCCAGGATTTGGGGGGAGGAGGAAAGAGGCTTATCACAAATTTTAGGCCACTGTGATTTACATGTGTCCATTACCAAGGACACCTCGGGCTAAAATGAGACCCAAATATAAAAACCGGGGAGTAATGAGCACTAATGGGAATGACGGGGGCAGGCTTGCCAGGTGGCTGTCACTGGGGGTTGAGGATCTGGAAAAGGAGGGGTGGGCATAGCCTAGAGCTGGGTGGTGTCAGGACGGGGATGTGTGTGGGAGACTTTTCTGCAGATTCGCTTATTCAAAACCTCTTTTATCCAGAGTGTTTTGAGGACTGGGATAGGGTGTTTCCATTTTTTCAACGTCCTGGACACCGACTTGTGTGGTGGGAGTGAAAAAGTGAGGCAGGCAGCGAGGACGCAGACATCCAGTGGGACAGCAGAGCTGGCTGGGAAATTGCCATTGAGGAACACTTTGTAGTGCCCCTGGCCCTTCCCAGGATCAAAGCAGAGGGTCAGGGAGTGGAGAGTGTTTTCAATAGATATTGAGAAGTGTCCTCAGACTGACTCAAGTCCAGACTTTCCTTCTCATCTGCAGAACATTCAAGTAATCAAGTAACTAACCAACCACTTTGAGCCTCTGTGTGTGTGTGTGTGTGTGTGTGTGTGTGTGTGTGTGTGTGTGTGTGATCTGTTAAAATAAGAAAACGGAGCCACAGGTTGGGGATTCCCGTCTCCCCAGGGTTTGGGAGGCTGAGACAGGATTGCTAGGAGATGGGGTGGGGCGGGCAGCGTAAATTAGAGAACCCGAGGGTTTTGAATAGGATTGCGAGCGTGTGTGGCCGGGAGACTGAGAAGGCGGTTCACACCTGTTACAGGCTAGCGATGACTCAGGTGGCCGTCCTACGTCTCCCCTCCACCCCCACCCCCACCCCCACCACCAGTGAGGACTAGCTGCGGGCGAAAGGACCCGGCAGGCTCAGAAGGACCTGCGGGGCAGGGCGGACTGACCCCGCCCAGGACTGGAGGGGCGGCGCTCCTGTCGACTTGCGCTCACGCCACCATCCTCCAGGGTCGCAGTAGCTGCCCGCCGCCGTGGGAGCCGGAGGTACTTGGGGTTCAGGGCGGGAGTCCTCGTTGGGACCCAGGGCTCCCCATCTACACCTGGCGGGGAGGTGAGCTTCGAGACCCCAGAGGCCCGGGTCCCCACCTGGCCACTTTTTCCACAGGTGACAATTGTCCGCATACCACTTCCGCGCTGGGGTCCTTCGATCTCCGCCCCGTACCCGAGCTGTACCCCCGAAGTTAAGAGTGGTGCGGGTAGTCTGGGCCAGCTAGGATGCCGAGATTCACCCGGTAGCTCCGGCTGCCCTTAAGGGATGAGGTTCCTGGGGGAGGGGGACAAGTGGGATCCGAAGCGCTAATGCCAAAGCGCAGCTCCAAGACCTTGGGTGCGCAGGAGACCTGGGAAGGCCGTGGTGGGGCTCGTCCTGGAGAGTACTGGACCACGGTGAGCTGCAGGGAGGGCTGCGGGTCGGGAAATGGAGTTGGCCTTTTCCGATGCCCCGGCTCCGGACCGGCCACACCGGGAAAAGTCTTCAGATGAAAGGGGTAGCCTGGGAAACAGCTGGAAAGCTAGGAAAGCCGGTTTGGAGCCGCTAGTTCCAGCGCTCGATCCAGAGATCAGCACGCTCCCGCTTCTCCTCCTCTCAGATGAGAACGATTGGGGTGGATTGGAAGCCTGATGGGCTTGGAAGAGTGTGAGGTTGGGAGATTTATCCTGTCCACTTCTCTTTACTGTTAGGGTGAGCCCCTTTGTCTTAGTTTCCCCGAATGTCGTTTGGGGCTGAAAGTTGTGATCTCAGTGATTCCACTGAGTCTCTTGCCCGCTGGAGATTGTGAGTCTCCTCTCCGTGGACCTTCTACTCTCTCACATTCATAGCTATCCAGCTGCAGCAACCCCACCCTCCTCCGAAGTGCCTGCCCACCCAGTTTCACTCCCAACGATACCCTGACCTTTTTGCTCTCTCCTCCCAAAGAATGGGGAATCCGATGTGGCAGGGCTGTGTCCCCCGTCCCGTCCCGTCTCCACCCCCCTCCCCTCCACCGCACCAATTACCCTAGCCTCTCACCTTCTGAGAGTCCCTACCACAAGATTCTTAAACAGAAATCCCCCAAAAGGAAAGTCCTCAAATTTAAAGACTAAAATGTACAGGGGAGGAGAGAGAGGCTTGGCCTCCTGCTTATTTATTTTTTTATTATTATTTTTTTAAAGTTTCTCCAACGCCTCAGGTGCTGGTCCCTGCCTGGACCACTTAGTATGAGGGGACCTACTTAGAAATTCTGTCGCGTTTTCTTTGTTTGTCGCCTCAGTTATGGCCCTGCAGCTGTCTAGGTTGACAGAATTAGTCCCACAGAAAGGTTATGCTCCCCTGGGAGGAGGGCCTAATGTCCCAGGGTGTGGGCAGGGTTGGTTGAAACATTAGAGGTGATTGTAGAGGGGGTAGAAGGGTGGTGTCCTAGTCTTGACCCTCAATAACCTTAAATAACACCTGGTTTTTGCTTTGTAAAGCCTTTGGGGCTTTTAGCTGCTGTTACTTTGTGTTTTGAGTCAAGGTCTCACTTATATAGCCCTGGCTGCCCTGAAATTCTATGGAGACCAACCAGGCTGTCCTCCAACTCAGAGATCCGCCTGCCTCTGCCTTGGGAGTGCACCTGGATACTGTTATATTTTAATAAATACCTACATTTATACCTTGCTAGATTTTCCTGTAAAAGAATTTACTGGTCAGTGTGTCAGACTAAGAAAGTCTCACAGCTGGTTCTGCTGAAGCCCAGAGCCTTTGGCACACTTCCTCAGGCTGTGGGTGTATCTCTATTTTTCCTAGAAATGAAACCATGGACTGATGTCGTTGCCGGCTGTGGTGTGAGCTCCTCACTGAGGGATTTGTTGTTTCCCTATTGTAGTTCAGCTGTCTAGTCCTGTGCTGTATGTAAATGTTTGAAGCAGGAGTTTTGTGTTAGTTTTTTTTTGTGGTGGTAGTGGGTTTGTTTTGTTTTTAGATATTTTTTAAAATTTCTTTTTGTATATGAGCTTTTTGCTTATATGTATGTGTACCCCACTGGTGTCCTCTGAGGTCAAAGAGGATGTCTCATCCCCTGGAACTGGAGTTGAGAGAATCATACCATGTGATTCCTGGGAAACGAACCTGGGTCCTCTGAAAGAGCACCAAGTGCTCTTATGCCGAGCTGTCCCCAGCCTGGGGCTGAGTTTTATGTTTTTGTTTCTTTCTTTTTCTTTTAGTTTGAGATAGAATCTTAAGCAGGACATACAGCCTTCTAACATGCTGTGTAGCGGTAAGGCTGGCCTTCTATTCTCCTCTCTTCCCAATACCAGGACTATAGATCATGGTGCCCAGTTTTATGGGGTGCTGGGAATCAAACTCAGGACTTTCGTGCAATTTAGCATCTCCCTTTGGGGGAGATGAGACTCCTCAGGAGGGGGCAAGGCTTTTCTACCCCAGATGAAGGATATCTAGGGTTCCCTTGGTGACAGCTGCTAGGGTTGGATTGTCTGAGTATCCAACCTCTGGGGTCCTCACGTGAGATAGCAGCTATTGACGTCCTCCATTGATACACTCAAGAGATGGAGAAATACTCGCAGGTGATGAGTGAGCCTTTTAGGGATTTGTGTCTGATAGATTTCAAGAAGTGGAGCTCCAGTGTGAGTGACCCTTTCTCTCTTCTTGGGGACCTTCATTTCCACCTGGGCAGAGAGCCCTACCTGAGGGGCTGGGAGAATGGCTTTTCTTACTACTCTGGAGTCTACATACCCTTAAGCCTACACCTCTCCTCTGGATTCAGTTTCTTCAGAACTCCCTCCATCTGACAGCACAGCCTCTGAGGCCACACCCACTAGTGCTAGTGTACTTTGGCAAACAGGGAGCCTGAGCCGCCATGCCCCGCAAGTGTGGAAACTTTGAAGTGGACCAAATCCAGTTCTTTACTAAACTCAGCCTGAAACTACCCTAAAGCTCTCTAGCCCAGGAAGTGGGTCTCAATTCCCTTCCTCCAGCTTCTCACTCCTATATACACCTGCCTTTTGGGCCATGCAGTCTCTTGGTTCCAGGAGAGCCAAGGCTACACAGAGAAATCCTGTCTCCAACAAAACAAAACAAACCTTCTCCTCAACCATACCTAGGCTTTTTATTCAGGGGTGATAAGAATGTACTCAAGAACTCTTTCTATAGACTAGGCTGGCCTTGAATTTACAGAGATCTGTCTACTTCTGCCTCCTGAGTGGAATGCTGGGGTTAAAGACATGCACCACCACCATGCAGCTATATTTAAAAGATTATTGTTGCACATGAGTGTATGATGTGTGGGTAGGCATTCTAGTGAGGAGACCAAGAAACAATGTAATGGGTTGATTCTTTCACCATGGGTACTAAGGACTGAACTCAGGCTTCAAGGCCTTCACAGCAATTGCTGTTTCCCTGCCCTGCTACCTATTATTAATTATTTTATATTAATTATGCATAAGTTAAGCAAACAAGGCTCTGCCCTTAGGCATATTTTAGTTAATTTGTATGTGTCGGATGGGGAGATTGAAACGATCTTGCTATGCGGTCCAGTTGGGTCTCAGATGAGTGCATCCTCCTGACTCAGCCTCCTGAATGCTAGGATTACAGGTGTGTGTTATCATGTCCAGCTTCATATATTTTTTAACACTAAGAAAAGTTGTATGTATGAGTGTTTTGCCTGCATATCTAAATATTCATATGTGTGCCCACTGCCTTCAGTAGCCATGGTGGGGGGTGGCAGGCAGAAGCCCTGGGACAGACCCTTGTGAGCCTCCACAAGAGGTCAGGAAACCAAATCACGTCCCTCTGCAAAAGCAGCCGGCACTCTTACCTCCTGCGTCGTCTCTCTAGCACCATTCATTTTTAATCTTACTATTTTTTATTTCATTTTGAGACATGGAGTCCAGGCTGGCTTTGAACTCACTTGGAGAATGACCTTGAGCTTTGATCTTCCTGCCTTTGTCTCCGGGATTAAGATGTACGCCCCCATGTCCAGTGCTGATGGTGCTGTGGATGGGACCCAGGGTTTATCCACACTAGGCAAGTACTCTGCCTACTGAGCTGGATCCCAGGTCAGGTTGTCTGTTTTTGTTTTGTGAGGTCAGGTTTCTTTCTGTAGACCTTGCTGTCCTGGAACTCACTCTGTAGACCAGGCTGGCCTCAAACTCACTGAGATCAGCCTGCCTCTGCCTCCCCAGTGCTGGGATCAAAGGTGTGCGCCACCACTGCCAGCAAGTGCAGAAACTTTCAGTGGACCAAATCCAGTGCTTTCCTGACCAAGCTGAGACTGCTAGATGTTCTCTGCAGGGTCATTGCAATTACCAGCCGTGGTTTGTTATATGATAAAGCATTGCCTGCCATCTACCCAGCAAATGACCAGGACAAAAAAGCTATCCACACACACACACACACACACACACACAGCCACCCTAGGTGGGTGGGGCTCAGTGAAGATCCAGGAGCCCATGTTCACGGGTCCTTACTGTGCCTTTCACAGGGCATCAGAGGTTGACTTCACCCTGTCCCAAGGAAGCCAACTGTAATTCCAATACAGAACAGGAATCACCCTGGGAAGAACAGGGAAGGTGTTCTTGAGAAGTCCAATATAGGTGTCCTTATTTGCACCCTCCTGTGGTGAGGTGGTATATTAGTTATAGTTATGACTTAATTCTTAAATCCAAACATGGGGAGGCAGAAATAGGGGGATCTCTTGAGTTTCAGGCCAGGCAAAGCTATACACAGTGAGACTTTGTCTCAAAAACCAGTTTTGAATAGGCATGGTTTTTGTCTTTGGATGGGAGTCAATAATTTATAAGCAGCAGTCCCCTGAATTAGTTACTGCATTTGATCCTAAAGAAAAGATGGCAGAGGTAATTCACTCATTATTCAGAGACTATATAGGTAGGTACACACTCTACCTGCTGTGGCTCTAGGCTGCCTATGGGAGTGACTGTCCTGAGTCAGTCCCCTTAGAAGGGCCTTGGGTTTTTCTAATCTTTTCTGATTGCAAACAAATTTATGACCTATGACCTTACACAGATGTCACCTTTCTGAAGGACAAATCCCAGAGCTGGTTAACTGCTGCAGGGGCTTGTGTGTTTGTGTGTATGTGACTGAGGTCACCACCTCCAATGTGTCCTCAGAAGTTAATCCCCTTTCTTTGTTGTTGAGATAGAGCCCAGGGATCCTCCCTTCTCTGTCTCTCCAGCTCTGGGATTACAAACTCCTTTTATGTGGGTTCTGAGGAGCCAATGGGCCCTGGTACTCAGGCAAGCACTTACTGCCTTGGAGGAGATTTGTTGCCTTGGAGATTGTTTGTTGTTGTTTTAATAATTTATTATTTTTATTTTTATGTGCATTTGTGTTTTTGTTTGCCTGTTTGTGTGAGGGTGTTGGATTCTCTGCAACTGGAGTTACAGACAGTTGTGAGCTACCTTGTGGGTGATAGGAATTGAATCTGGGCCCTCTGGAAGAGCAAACAGTTGGAGCTCTTATTTGCTGAGCCATCTCTCCAGCCCCGGTCTTGGGAGTTCTGATAACTGTCTGAATGCTGTTGGTTGCTGAACAGCACTGTTTGGGATGCATGCCATAAATGTTTCCTTAGTCTACAGCCTTACTAATTGTCAGTATTTTGGGTTTTGCCAATCTAATTAGGCACATTATCGGCCCATTTCAGTTTGCATTTCTCATCCTTTGGGGGCTGAGGATTTGGCCAGTTGCTGGATTGCTTGCTTAGCATACATGAAGCCCTGGGTTTGGCAGAATTAAGTGTGGTGGCGCATGGTGTGATGGTGTGATCTCAATCAACACTTAGGAGGAAAAAGCAGGAGGATAAAGGAGTTCAAGGTCACCTCAGCTACATAGTGAGTTTGAGGCCCACAGGGCAACTTGAGACACTGTAGTGGGAATGCATGGTCTATTGTACCTTGACCGGAAAGGCAAGGCCTCTTGGCCATCATAGATCTGGAAATCACCAATGGCCTTGGGACACCAGTGGTGGGGTGTGGCCAGAGAGCCATTTTAAGATTGAGGCACACATAAGCAGAGCCCATTGTCTCTTGTGCCCTTGGATGGAGGACCTGACCCGCTGAGTGAAAGCTCGTGGAACCAGTCTTTCTTAAAAAAATAATCTTTATTGGCTGCCCGTGATTAATATTGCTACAAGACACTGTCTCAAAAACAGCAAAATAACTAATTGCATAATTATTACAGAGTTATATTTTACATGTGTTTAAATTGTTCCTTGTCCATTTTTTTTTTTTTTTTGAATTTTGGGATCTCTATATTGTAGGAAAAACAGATCTTAGTGGCTTGTTAACTGTAGCACTGTATTATTTGTGTTTATGTTTTTTGGTATTGGTGGTGGTGGTGGTTTTTGTTTGGGGACAGAGTTTCTTTTAAAATTATTATTATTATTTATTTATTTGGTTTTATCAAGACAGAGTTTCTCCGTGTATTCCTGGCTGTTCTGGAACTCATTTTGTAGACCAAGCTGGTCTTGAACTCAGAGATTCACTTGCCTCTGCCTCCCAAGTGCTGGAATGAAAGGCCTGCACTGCCACCACTGCCCAGCTTGTTTTTTTATTTTTAGTTGTGAATATATACGGGTCTAGGATGTATGCAGCTGCCAGAGGCCTTGGAGCCCCCTGGAGCTAAGTTACAGGTGTGAGCCTCCTATGCACTGAACTCAGGGTCTCTGCAAGAGCAGCAGGACTCCTAGCTGCTGAAATCTCTAGGGTCCTCTTTACTGTTACATTCTTCTAATTCCTTCCTCTTATCAACTGGCCTTCAGGAGTGCAGTAAGTACAATAGTAAAGAGCAGCCGAGGGGGAGGGAAGGCTGGCAGCTGTGTGTATGTGTTAAGCCCCAGCCTAGGAATGGGCCTGAGATCTGGCCCTGGCTTTTATGTTAGTCTACATCACTTAAAGAAATATCCCTTACTAAAATTAAGTGTAGGATTTTTTTTTCCTCCTAAATGTTTCTTAATATCACTGAGGACCCTTGGATTTTTTAAGATAATTAATTATATTGATGTCAAATCACAAACAAATTCCATCTAGACTGGCCGTTTGGTTCTTGTAATTGGTTCTTGAATTCTCTCTCTCGGTACCCCATTCTTTCAGGTGATCTTGAATTCCTGATTCTCCTGCTGCCCCCTTCCAAGTGCTGGGATTATAAATCTGTACTACCACCAGGCAGCTTTCTCTCTCTCTTTGTATTTTTTCCAGTTACTTTCTTTACAACTACTTAAATTATTTGATCTTACACATTTTGTTACCTGTAGTGACGATCTTGTGACTGTATCTTGTAGTTTTGGTCACACAGCATTTTGTCCCCCTTCTTTCTTTCTTTTTCTTTGAAGACAGGGTGCAGTTCTGGCTAGCCTGAAACTTCCCATATAGACCAGGCTATCCTGGAACTTACGGAGATCCTCCTGCTTTTGCCTCCTAAATACTGGAATTGAAGGTGTGCCTCACCACCCCTGGTTGGGATTTCTTTTTATATCGAATTCCTCAATTAAAATGGTTTGTTTTTTATCTTAATGTGTATGGGTGTTATTCGAAATTCATGAGAGTCTGTTTAAGGGATATCAAGGGTTTATTAAGATATGAAATGGGGGAAAATGCACTTACACAGAGCCAAATGAACAGCTGTTGTTCTCCATTATGCCCAGGAAAGAACAGACCCAGCCATCCGGTCTCTGACCTCAAAAGAGATTGTAAGCTCTCTCCTCAGATTTAAGCAGTCAAGTAACCAGCAAAGAGGTCATGCCCAAAAGGCTGGTATTCCAAAGCTATTGTCAGAGCAAATACCCACTATACTTCCCCTTTTTGTCTAAATAAGAAGGTTCTAAACCTAATACAAAATTATATACACTAAGGATGATTATCAAGTATTGTCCAGGAAAAGGGGTAATAACAGAAACAAAAATGTTCTTAGCTTAAGATACAAGAGGATTGGAACTGTAACCATTCAGTTTTCAATCCCATGAAAGACCTGAGAAGGAAAATAATATTACCTGAGAGAAGAGGAAAATTTGAAAGACTGTCCTATTTACCTTATCGGCAAAGTTTAGCAGACACCTTTCTTGGGTCCTGCTGATTTGGATTAGATAACATGTTTACTGTCAGCAATCAGAGCAAAGACACTTAGTTCTATGTCCAACATATAAGTGTTTGCCTGCAGGGATGCCTGTGATTATATGTGAGCCTGGTGCCTACAGAGGTCAGAAGAAGGTGTTGGATCTCCTGGAGTTACAGATGTTTGTGAGCTGCTGTGTGAGTGCTGGGAATTGAACCCAGGTCCTCTGCAGGAACAGCTGGTGCTCTTAACTGCTGAGTCATCTCTCTAACCCCTAATTTCTCAATTACTAAATTCATTTCTATTCATTATTGCTTTATGACCATAAAGTGTTTATCATCATAAGTGTTCTTGGAATTCTCCTCCTCCTTCTCTTCCTCCCCTAGCTGTCCTGAAATTCTCTCTGTAGACTAGGCTACCCTCAAACTCAAAGATCCATCTGCCTCTGCCTCCGGTGTGCTAGGATTAAAGGCATGGGTCACCATCACAGGGCCGGAATTCCCTTTTTCCTCAATGCTGGGATTAACAGTTGTGTGCCACCATTTCCAGTTTGTCTCTTGACTACAAGGTAGGGTTGAGTTTTGTTGGGATCTTACGTAAAAATCCTTTTCTAGGCTGGTCAGATGGCTCAGTGGGTAAGGATACTTGCCACAAACCTCATGCCCTGAGTCATATCTTGGGACCCACAGGTAGAAGAAGTAAACTGACTTCCATGAGTTGTCCTATGACCTCCATGTACATGCCATGGCACACATGTCATCCTCCGTACCGTGTTGTGTCACACCCCCCCACCACACAGACAAAATAAAACAAGTAAATAAATAATGTAACTTTTAATTAAAATCATTTTCTTCTTAAAGATATGTAAGTTCAAATATAAATTTGGGGCCAAATGTTTAAAATAGAGAGCTAAATGAGTTCATTCTGTTTACTCACGAGACAGATGTCTCTAGTCTTCCCTACCATGTGGTGGGAAACTTAACCATCCTAGAAGGAATTTTGCTTTTTAAAAACTGTGACTCTAGAGGCTGGAGAGATGATAACTCAGTGGTTAAAAGCACTGGTTGCTCTTCCAGAGGTCCATGTTCAACTCCCAGCACCCACAAAGCAGCTCACATATAACTCTGTCTATAACTCCAGTTGCAGAGCATCCGACCCCTTCATAGACATAAATGCACAGGCAAAACATCCATGCACATAAAATAGAAATAAACAAAAAAATTAAAATAAATAAACCAAAAAAACATATCAAAATTGTGGTCCTGCCAAGTCTGATAATACACACCAGAGACGTAGGAGTAGACAGATCTCTGTGAGTCTCAGGCCAGCCTAGTCTTCATAGTGAACCCCAGTTAACAAGAGATACATAGTGAGACCCTGAACTCAAAATAGCAAAATTAGTCTGAGCCAGCAAGATGCAGTGATTCTCAACCAATGGGTCACATATCAGATAGTTACATTATGATTCATAACAGTAGAAAATTATAGCTATGGAGTAGCAACAGAATTTATGGTTGGGGTCACTACAACCTGAGGAAATTGTATTAAAGGGTCGCAGCATTAGTGAGGTTGAAAACCACTGCCTAAGTGAGTAGAGGTGTACCTGACATGCAAGCTTTACTAATAACCTGAGTTCAGGTCCCCAGACCCATGTAAAGTGGTTCTCTGATCTCCACATATGCATGCTCCCTCCATCTCTCTCTGTCTCTCTCTGTCTCTCTCTGTCTCTGTCTGTCTGTCTGTCTGTCTCTCTCTCTCTCTCTCTCTCTCTCTCTCTCACACACACACACACACACACACACATACACACACACACACATACACGAAACAAATACCTTAGTTATGAGTTTCTATTCTGTGGTAAAAAGCATAACCAAAAGGTGCTTGGGGAAGAAAGGGTTCATTCCATCTTTCAGTTTATAACTCATCATCTAGGGAGGTTAAGGCAGAAATCTGGAGCTGATGCAGAGGCCTTGGAGGGGTGATGCTTACTCGCTTGCTACCAAAGGCTGGCTCAGTCTACTTTCTTATAGAACCCAGGACCACTTGCCCAGGGATGGCTCCACCAACAATGGCCTGGGACCTCCCTCATCAATCACTAGTTAAGAAAATGCCCTACAGCGATGCCTACAGCCTGATCTTATGGAGGCATTTTCTGAACTGAGGTTCCCTCCTATGGGGTGACTTTAGCTTTTCTCAAGTTGACATAAAACTGGCCAGTATGAATAACTAAAACTCCAGGTTTCTGATATTTAGGAAGGATTTTTTTCTTATTTGTCTTAGTGATGGTTCTTCTATATTTCTATTGTCTGATCTAATTTTTTTAATTAAAAAATTACATTATGTATATGAGTGTTTTGCCTGAGGTATATATGTGGACCACATGCATGCCTGTTCCTGGGGAAATCAGAAGGTATCAGATATCCTAGGACTGTCTTTACAGACGGCTGTGAGCCACTGTGGGTGCTGCTAGTCAAATCTGGGTCCTCTGCAAGAGCAGCAAATGCTCTTAACCAAACTGAGCCACCTCTCTGGCCCCTCACCATGATTTTTGAATAGAGTCTTACCCTGTAGCCTAGGTTGGCTTTGAACTTCAGATCTCCCTGCTCCTTCTCTAAAGTCCTAGGATCACGATCACAGGTGCACATAGTCAATTCTCTGTGTGGATATAGAGATAAGATACTGTAGCCTCTTCTTTGAGTAGCATCAATCATTTCTTTCCTGGGAACAAAGACATTTGTCTGCTCTCACCTTCCTCAGGGTGCTCCGTTTTAGCTGATACCATAAGTAGTCCTAGGGAGACTTCTAGAAGCTCTGGCATCTTTCAGGGAAGTGGAGGCACATAGCCCGTCTGTGAAAAATCAGAGGACAACATTCCTTCTACTATAGGTTCTGGGTTTCAAACTCAGCTCATCAGATTGCACGGCAGTCAACCTGCTGATTCATCTTCTTGGCCCAGTAACTATAGTTTTTAGAGCAGATGCCAAGGCTCTGGTCACAGCCATCTCGCTAAACTAAACTCCCAGCACACAGTTATGAGGAGGGTAAAGCCAGGTTTATGTGATGTGACCACTTGGGAAAAGGAGTAAAGAGGTCAAGTAACTCCCAGTTCCGTCTCGGGTCACTTACAGACATGGATTTTAGGTTTAAATGGTAGAAGAATTAGGGCAAGGGGCAAGGAGCATGCCTAGTAAAACAGTCCTGGTCACGGTGTGGGCTAGCTGGTGACATATCCTGGTTGAGCAATGTGGTCAGAAATCTTTGCTGTTGTTTTTCCAAGATGATTTCTGTCCCACGGTATAGTTTCCTCTTCATGAATAATTACTGGTCTCTAGGTAGGAGTGTGTGTGTGTTGACAGGGTCTCAATCCTTCCCTGCTTCAGACTCCCATGTGTTGGGACTTCACTCTGACCCCAGCCACTTAATCAACCTCTCTCTCCTTTCTTTTTCTTCCTCCTCCTTCTTCATCCTTCCTCTGTTTTTTTTTTTTTCTTTCCGCTGCTTCTTCCTGCTTGTTTTTTGAGACGGGGCCTATCTATGTAGTCCTGGCTATCTGGGAACTCGCTCTGTTGTAGACCAGGCCTTGAGTGGTAGGAGTAAAAATGCCTTTATGCCCATGCCCGGAGAAGTTGTATGTCTCATTTATGTGTGTGTGGGATGAGCAACATGTTTGTGGTGTGCCCTTGGAGGCCAGAAGAGAGAGCTGGATCCCCTGAAACTGGAATTTTAGGTGATTATGATCTGCCCCATGTGGGTGCTGGGAGCTGAACTTGGTAATAGGTTTTCTGTGCCCCAGTAATAGGTGTATCTGCTAATGCAGTAAGCCAGATCAAGCCAAATTAAAAAGTGAAGGAATGGGTTTACTTGAGCAAAAAGAACCCCTGGGTGAGTTCTCTAGCCCCAGAGATCAAGGTAGGAGAGGTCACACACCTGAGCTAAAGCAGCAACCTTACATAGTTTGTAGTGAGGGGTGATGATGTGTCTGCCACAAGCTGGGGCTAGGCCCAAGGATGGTCAAAAGCTGGGGTGGCTGGGCAGGGACTTGGGCTGTTGGCAGTTTCAGAGGAGGAGCTGCCACAGCCACCAAGAATGCAGAATTGGGGTTTCTGGTGCTTTCCCTTTGTTGAAGACTCTCAGAGAACTCGATTTGGAGAGAGAGGAGAGAGAGAGAGGGGGAGAGAGAGAGAGAGAGAGAGAGAGAGAGAGAGAGAGAGAGAGAGAGAGAGAGAGAGAGAGAGAGAGAAAGAATGGGGCTTGCCAGATCCAGCAGGAAAATTTCTGCTGTGAGCTGGAGGTTCCAACTAAGCATCTCTATTTTGGGGAGTATATGGGCACTGGTTCAAATCTAGCTACTTCCTGTTGGTGGGGGACACTGTGTGTGTGTCGGGGGGAGTTGGGAGTTTCTGGGCTCATGCCCAGCAGGGGGTATGGGTGAAGAAACATTCAGTTAACTGCCACCCTGGAGACTTCCTGAGAAGTTGCAAGGAAAATAAAATAGATTACTACCCTCGGCCCCATGAATGTGGCTGGCCACGAAAAGAATGAAAAGTGTCAGAAAGACAGGAATGGAAATGTGCCCTGGTTGTATTGGCGAAATTCTTCAGACAATTTCTGGAATGGCTCCATATTAGTTTCCACAAGGCCAGATTCCTTGATACGCAGAACTCTTTCCCCAGGAACCTGCAGATGTCTGTAAAACAGCTGGAACAGATTTATACTTTGGTGTCATAGCAAAGGCTATTGCTTTGGGTTAAAAGGCATGAACATATTTTTTCCTTTGTCTAGAGAGCCTGGTTTTAGCCCAGTGAAACACACCTTTAAGTCTTCTATTGAGAAGACAACCAGAGGGAATTTAGAAAACTTGAGTTTGCGACTTAATAGTAAATAGTCAGTGCTCTATTAGTTTATCAGAATTCCATTTATCAATGCTAAAACTCTGAACCTCTGAAATTCCAGTGTAATAATGGCACAGAAAGGGGACAGAAGTCTGAAACATCTTTACACACCTTAAATAATTTACTTATACCTTTACAACTTGCAATTATGTATCTTAAATCATTTTTTGTGTTCCTTTAGGGGAAAGTTACATTCAAAACCTGCTTATCCTTTGCCGGTGAACAAGGCAAACCTGTCTGTATTTTTAATAAGAACCTTTTACTAAAGAACTGCCAAAGTGGTTCTAGCCCTTGGAGGTGGTGGTAGGAGCACTCACTGTTAAACTAGCAAAGCTATCAGTAGCCTGTGCGTCAAACATCACCAGCTCTGAGAAGAATAAATTTCACCTGAGTAAGCAGAAGTGTAGACTAGGTAGCTTCCAAATCTATTAAAAATGACAGGGACTTACTGGCTACCTAGGCAATTACCCAAGGTTCCTCTGTGGTCAGCTTCCAGGCCCAGAAGATCTTACAGACTTTCCTGTGAAGTAGGAATTGGAAGGACTGGCCTATCGTGTTTTGGCAAAGCAGGACAATCAATTATTCCCCAGTGTCCTGCATGTCCACAGTCTGGACACAGTCTTGGCAGCAGTTGAGGTAAAAGGCAGGGTCTTCCTGCTCTGAAGCTGGCTTTGCTACATTTGAAGCAAACACCAGGTGGAAGTTCTTCTGTGGTCATCCATCTTCTTTGGAGGAGATAGAAGGTGCTGCCGGGAACTGGCATGTCTCTATCATGAAAGCTTTTTTTTATTAAACATTTTAAGTGCCATCTTCTCAGATCTCTGAAGTGTCTGAGGATCCTTATCTGTTGAGTATACCTAAGCTAGACAAATGTTGTTTGTTAGGCTTAACCTTGAAAACATATCTGAGGGGCTGGGTAGATGGCTCAGGGGTTAAGAGCACTGGCTGCTCTTCCAGAGGACCTGCGTTTTATTCCCAGCAACCACATGGCAGCTCACAACTGTCTATAACTTCTGTTTCAGATCTGACACCTTCACACAGATGCACATATAATAAAGTTAAATAAACTTTAAAAAAAGAAAACATATCTAAGAAGCTAAATCTGAACATATCAAATAATTTGATCCTTTATGAGGTGACTATTAGCTTGTATGTTTTATAAAATTAGGATTTTTATAGCTTTATCCCTATTAAGGTTAGCCTTTAAAAAAATAACAATTTATGAACGAAAGCTCTTTTAATCTACCAAGATGAGACTTTTAATTCATAAATACAGTCCACAAAGAAATTGGGATCCTTCCTGAACTTGTTATAGTACACCATTATAGAACACAATAAGTTTTTTTTTTTTTAAGATTTACTTATTTATTATGTGTACAGTACTCTATCTGCACACCAGAAGAGGGCACCAGATCTCGTTCTAGATGGTTGTGAGCCACCGTGTGGTTGGTGGGAACTGAACTCAGGACCTCTGGAAGAGCAAGCAGTGCTCTTAACCACTGAGTCATCTCTCCAGAAACAGTTTTCTGTATGACGTAGTTTACACAAACTAGCCACAGTTTAACAATGTTAGTAAAAGCAAAGAGGTTAGACATACATTCCTAAGTTGGTCTCTGTTAGCCTATATAGACCTTTGGTAAGTAGAATCCTTTGCCAGACTGCATAGGGCACCATCTCACTGCTTCATAAAATACAGTCTCTGATGTTTACCTGTGGTCCTAAGTTTTTATTTCAAGAATGAAAACACAGAGCACAATCATAATTTGTAGACGGCAAAACCAAGTTTCAACAGTGTAAACAGTAAAGTATCTCTAAAAATCAATACCAAGCAGATTACTCTCATGTTACAAATCCAGCAAGATACAAATCCCTGTATGTGAACTGTGGAGGAACATTTTAATACCTCATTGCACCAGCAATTAAATCCTATCTTTCATATACATTGTTGACAGGACAGGAATTATCATACAGAAATCCATCCTAATCCAAAATATCCTGGAGATCTGTTGTCTCCTTGGTAGGTCCACTTCATGTGGTCGCCTTTAGTCAGGATAGCAACCTAGTTAAAATGGTGACTTCCCAGGTGGCTGTACTTAAAATTAAGGCGGAGGCAGACCATGTGCTATTTCCCATAACAATTCCAATTTGGAGTTACAAGTTTTAAGTTAACTTTTTTTACAGATTTTTAATCATACTCAATTCCCTTAGCTGTTTTTTTTAATAAGGTATAACAGCATAATATTATTTATACCCAAATGGCATATGAATCTCTGTTACTACATCAGATTCAGTGGCCAGAAAGCCCAGAGGCAAATTCTGAACCTAAGCACCTAGTTGCAACAATAACAGCTGAGCTGTCGCCAAGACACAGGGTACACAGTCAAGCATACAAGACCAATGAGAAATAGGCACTGGCCACATACATTTACACACCCAATGGAGCCTGAAGTAATTCTGTGTGGCTCCCAGGTCCCAGGAAAACACACAGGTACAGATCCATCCACACATACAAGACAGGCATTTTCTAAGAGCAAGACAAACCTTTCCTGCCTTATTTCAATTCTGGTTCTGTAAGGTGACTGGAGAACCTTCTTATCTCACTCGCTCTGCTCTTGGGATGGAGGGGGAGGGGTGGCTCTGTCCTGCCTGGTTTTATTCCAGGATGACTCTGGGCAGACAGGGTTAGACACTGACTTTTGTATTTGCGCCTTCAAGCACAGTAAAGGAGATGAGCACCCGATGAAGGCAGAGATGCAGACATTTGTCTTACTTTCTAGCTAACCTCTTGGTCCCAAGCATGAAACCTAGGCTTTTTTGGTAAAGGCAACTTCCTAGCCATATGGGAAAATTGGCGTATCTTTGAGAATCATGGGCTTGTTCCAGGGGAATGCGATTAAAGAAAGATCTGGCCCAACCAAGCCAGTGACTTTTGAATTCTTGTATTCCACATACTCTTCCGTGGTCCATAAAACTGATGGACCACAGAGGATGAGTTTTAAGAGGGAGAAAGCCATTTCATTTGAATGACGAATGAAGCTCTTGAGTCATCTAAGCAGCCGCATGGCAAAAGGGTGTGTGTGTTAGGGGGAGGCTTTAGAGACAGAGAAGCCCAGAGGGCTTACAAGGCTTGCTTAGGCTCTGACCAGGGCTGAGAAAGTTAGCTGTTCTTAATCTGGACTCCAAAATTTCCAGTGACCAACAGAAGCCTCATGGTGGGTCGGGAGTATACTTAGGGGCAGAAATTCTAGGAAGTAAAGTACATCATCTCAATAAAGGGGTAATTATTTCTCCTATCCCTTTTGTGGGACTTAGGGTGGATGGATCTACTTTGGTAGGGGTGGTCCTGCCTTCCTGAGAGGTGATGCTTTAGCCAGGTGATTAACCCATCTAACTAGATTAATTATTTCATGATTTGAGTAGCTAGGATGCTATCGTCACCCCACCAGGCTTTCCCGGATGGGCCATCACAGAGTTCTAGCCAAAGCTACTAAATATTTAAACCTGTTTCAATGACTTGGAAACCAGGAGAGGAATCAACAGCTTGAAGAATCCTAAAAGCCACGGTGAAGTCATGCCTCTCCCGCAGCAGAGGTCAGAGGGGCAGAAACACAGAGTCAGGCCAGACACCAGTGAATGAGTGAATGATACAGCATATGCTTAGCAGGAGCCAGGCCTCAGGTCAGTCCCCAGCTGTAGGCACAAATTTCTGTCCCGCCCACCAATTCCCAAATAATGGACTCAATATTAATTATAAATAATCGGCCAATAGCTCAGGCTTATTACTAACTAGCTCTTACCATTTAAATGAACCCATTTCTACTAATCTATGTATTGCAGGTAACTCGTGGCTTTATCTATCCTTCAGCAGTTCTTGCTCCCTCTGTGTCTCCTGGAGACTCCATTCATTCTTCCCTTTCTCTCCCAGCATTACCAATCTGGCTGTCCCAGGCTGTACTTTCTGACTACCAGCCAGCCAGTTCTTCATTAACCAGTGAGAATAATAAAAATTCACAGTGTATAGAAGGATTATTCCATAGCACCCAGTGCTAAAGAAAATGAGGGAAAAGGAGGGAGGACTTCTTTTGAAATAAGCATTCTATATGACAAAACAAAGTGGCCTGATGTAATTGGTGCCATTTTATTTCTTGGTGGTCATGACATTAATGGGTACACCAGGGCATATTAGATCCATGTCAATAAAAATAGAGCCGAATCACCCTTTGCTGAAGTTATCTTTAATAAGCACGATGACCTCTCACTGGTTCTTATCCCTTGCAGGGGAAGGTGGTGTAGCCAGTGTAAAGGGTCCGTGCCCACTTTATTCTTGGATCTCTTGCCAGGTGTTCAAGATGTTTCGGGGGTTTTGGTTTGTTTAGTTGGTTGGTTGGTTGGTTTGGGTTGCGGTTGTGATTTTGACTTGGCTGGGGTTTAAATGCTCTAATAAAGTACTCTACCAATAAGCGGTGTCCCACAGTCCCTCCTGGCTTTATTATGGTTTGAGACAGGGACTCCTAGGGTAGCCCTGGCTAAGCTAGAATGCACAGAGATCCACCTGCCTCCTGAGTTTCTGGGACCCTAGGCTTTGATATTCATGACAGATACATGTCACTATGGACCTGGGGAGTCTGGAGGTCAGCCTGTGCTTTGATATGTGACCACAGGTAGAAAGCCAGAGTCAAGGAAGATAATGGAACTGGCTTCTTTCACAGGTCCCTTGAGGAATGCTGACTTCTATCTAGCTACCTTCAGTCCTTTAGAATTTAGCCTGAGCTGAAGGATTGGGACCTAACAACTGAGTCACCACATCTTCATGGTAATTTTCTTTTTACTTTTTTCTTAATTTGCTGGAAGTTGGAGGGCAGTCTTCTGTGGCCCTCTCTACCTCCTGTGGGTTCTAGGGATTGAGTTCATGGCAGGCTTGGTCGTAAGCACCTTTACATGAATCATCTCTATGATCCTCAATCCTTTCTTTTTGTAAGTTTGAGGACAATTTTATTAGAGCTTAAAAGAAAAACACCCAGGACAGGCAAGGTTATCTTAGGCAATCTTAGCAGCTGCCCAGAGCATCAGAAAGAACATACTTAGCTTCTGGCCACCACCTGAGAGGAAAAACAGTTCTATTGTTCAGAGTGAGGACACAGGAAAGCAGATGAACCCAGCCAAACCTCATGACTACTCAGCCAGTAGGACGGCTTGGGGATGCCCCCCCCCCCCATATCTTCCAAAGCAGTGGTGCCTCTCTTTATTCTTCAATTCTCGAATTTACCCCCATATTCAATAATTTTCCTGGGTCCACAATTAACAGATTTGTTTGTTTGTTTTAGAAAGTGGTCTTTGTTAGGATTCTGTTCTAGGCTCTGAAGCCCCACCCTGCCCTGAGTTCTGATGTCAGCAATTAACACTCCTCCCCCCTCCCCTCTTTCTTTCTCTTTCTCTTTCTATATTTCTCTTCTCTCTCTCTTCATAATAATAGTCTTTCTACGAAGAACCAGTCTAAGTGTCTCCTATTGCCACCTCCCACCGCCTCTCACCATGTGTGCAAGGGGCATGAGGTCTCCAGTTCATAGCCATCTGCCAGCTACATGATATCATATCAGATTAGATCCAATCAGATCTAAAGGCAACAGTCTTGCTATGTGGCCTTGGCCAGACTGGAGCAAAGGCTGGCTTTGATTTCTCGGAGATCTGCTTATCTCTGTTTTCCAAATTAATGGTGGGCACCATCATTCCCTGCCTGACACTGGGTTAGAGGCCTGAGCTGCCTCCTCCTTCCCCCACCCCTTTTCCATTGCTGTATGGTTGCCATGTGGATGGTTCTTTATTCCTCTCAGAGGATTCCTTGGGGGATTTTATTTGTTTGTTTTGGGTTTGGGGTTTTTTTGGACGGGGGGTGGGGGGTGGGGGGGGGTCAGCTATGTTATAGTATTCAAAACCAGGAGCTAAAACTGAGATTGGCAAGGTAAGCTTTATTCATGGCCAGGCCACACTTACAGTTTTCCTCCCTAAGAGTAGGAAAATGTGGGTGACTTCAACAGGTCCTTTATGACCTTCGAAAGCCAGCAATGCTTAACAAAAGCAAGAGTTTTTTCTGTTGGCGTTTAGCATAAACGCACTGTCAGAGTTTTTGGTGTTGTGACTGACCAGTTTCAAGTCAAGTCCACCTGGTTTTTTCAGATGTCTTTGTGGTCTGTTGGTCTGAAAAACAGTCTACACAACAGGAACATGAATCATATTTCACCTAAGAAAACCAAGTGCAAACATTAAGGTTCTGGGAACAGATCTGGGAGCTGACTAATGGAGGGATGGAAGCTCTGTTATTTTTTAGTACATGAAGTAAATTATTTAACCCATATTAAAATCAATAGTGAAAGCAGAAATGGGGTAGTCTGCCTCTAATAACTGCTTCGAGCCAGGAGCCCTTTGTCAACTTCAAAGGAAATTCCATTTCCCCAAATTCTGGCAATTAAAAGCATTCCTCAGAACTTGAGAGACCAGAGAACTTCCCTCTCCACCAAAAAGGAATCACGGTGTCTGCTAGCATACTTAAGCCCATGCTGGCCTCCAGGGTCTCTCACATCACAAATACTTATTTCAAAGTCCCCGAAGACATCTTGGTACTTCAAGGCTCTTTTCTTCTCTCCTTCCCTACATCTCTCCAACTCATGGGCTTCCGTCTCCCGGCTATTCATTCTCCTTATAACCCTGCTATTCTGGTGTGCTCTCTTTCTTGCTCACATCCTTCCCCACCTCTGTCTCCATTTCTCACACTCTCTCTTCTTTTTCTAGCTCTCTGCCTCTGCTTCTCACTTGGTCAGGTACAGTCTGCTGGCCGTGGTCGGTCCATTACCTCTTCTCTCTGCTCTAGATTCTTCCAGATGCCTCTAGCTGTTCTCTTTGTCATAGCTACAACAAAAACCTTCTTCCCTTTGGCTGGGTGATGGTGGTGTCTTTAATCTCAACACTCAGGAGACAAGAGGCAGGTGAATCTCTGTGAGTTCAAGGACAGCCAGTGCTACACAGAGAAACCCTGTCTCAGAAAATCAAAACCAACCAAACAAAAAAGCCCAAACCTTCCCCTTAGCCATATCATGGAGCAGCCATGTCATCAGTTTATATACCTTCTGGTCTGTTGATGCCACAGCTCCTGCCTCCTCCCATCTTCTTCTTAGAAGTGAAGCTTGGAACCAACACAATCACTGGCAGTTTCTGAGATCCATGTTCCTGGGTCCCTGTACACCCCCATGTCACTGCTGTGTGCACCATTCATAGGTGCTTTGGGCCACACTTCCATATGTGAGCAAGTTCAGGTTTTTGCCATGGGAGTATACAGCAGGTGACAATCGGTGTTTAAAAGTCAACCCACCAGATATATAATTCCTTGATGGCTAGCCCCACCTGGCAGAGCCATGGGGGTCACTGACTGTTAAAGACTGGTTGTTTTCTGTCTATAACTTTCTCAGGTGCCACTGTTATGCCTCCCTAATAAGAACAGCTGTGGGGGTCTTGCCACAGTCCATTGGCATGTGCTTTACATCTTTGGACACATTTACAATTGTGGATAGTCAGGAAAGTTGATTTCTGATGTATAGAAATAATACCAGAATATTCTACTCTACTGACACAGGAAAGTAACAGTATTTTCAGTCTCGAAGACAACTAATTTTAGTCTTTATTACAAATTCAGTTAGACTGCCCCTGCGGAAAATACACAAAGACTGATTTCCAGATGTTGTTTATTGCTAAATCAAGACTTTTTCTGCACATACCCTGATCAATCAAGATTCAACCTGCTACTGATATTGTTATGTATTGAATTTCAATGTCATTCTCTGTCTGGGAAAAAGTTATATGCAAGGCCAAGCATTTACACTGGCTGGTCTTTGTGACCTTAATGGCCTAATAAAAACTGTGTGACTTCATGTGTTATCAGGATGGATTAGGCCCTGAAAATGTAACATATAATTGTCCAGAGTTTGGCTAAGGAGGCAGGGAGCAGCGGCAACATGGGTTCTGAGTGTGTGTGATTGAGAGTGTGTAAGAGCAGCAGTGTAGGGAAAGCTGTGTAGACCATGAGTGTGTGTGTGAGAGAGAGATGAAGGAGCCTGAGAGAGGGTGAGAGAGAGACATGTGAGGGAATGAGAGAGTGAGTGAGCAAACAGTGAGTGGATGGTGTAGAAGAAACACATTTGTGTGAGGGATAAAGCTGTGTGAAGGAGCTGTTGCTGTGTGTGGGAACTGTGTGAAGAGCCGCATGAGAGTGTGTGAGAACAATGTGAAATGCTGTGTGGTGAGAGAGCTGTGTATATGAGATGAGTAGCCACGGCTGTGTGGGGGATTGTAACTGTGGAGGCAGGAAGATGAAGCTGCGTGGAAGAGATGCAGCAGAGAGTGTGTAAAAGGAAGATGTGTAGACATGTGAAAATAGATGTAACTCTGTGTAGAGATGTAGAACCGTACGTATGTAAAGATATGTAAGATATGTAGTTGTATGTATAAGTGCAGCCATGTGGAGATAGGCAGCTGAATGGAGACAGTCAGAGACTGTTCTAAGAAGTAAAAGAGAAAATTGCCATCAGGAGGCGTGTATGTTTCCTTATTTTACTAGTCAGAGCTTTCTTAATTTCCTCATATGAAAAAGTTTCTTAGCCCTTCACTACTCTGAGGCATTTGTTAACCTGGAGTGGATCATGAGAGCTGGTTTCTCATGGTCCGTGGTAGGTTTTCTCTGTACCTGATTCTCTAAAGTTGTAACTTGTTTATTTTCCTGTGCTGTTTGATTCCACAGGGGAAGCGTCAGAACTAATCTATTTTTTTCTTCCCTCCTGTCCCCTGCTTTCCTGTGAGGGCACAGTGAAGCAACCACCAATGGGCAGTGGTGGCACAGGCAGAGAGAGGGAACATCCAGAGGCAAATGGAAGAGTCTGGAGGAGAAAGAGAAAGCAGACCAGACATGGCCAGGGCAGTCTGTGAGGAAGTGAAGACAGCAGAAACCAGCAAGAGAGAAAATAGCAAGAATAGTAGGGAGAGATAGCAAGAGTGTGGGCAGGAAGGCCGGGGGGGGGGGGGGGGGGGGGACGACACGGACACGGACGGACGGACGGACTTTGCCATTACATATAGAATGAAGGAGCACCTGGGAGATCAGAAGTCTATGAGGGGCTGAAGTTCAGGTGCTGGCAGGGTGGGGAGGAGAGAAGAGCCGGGATGCTAACTAACTCTGGGATGTTTAGTGAGCACTTAGCCCAGCATGGGCTTTTATAATCTGATAGGTGCCCCAGGTGTCAATAGACAGCCATATATGTCCTTCTGCCAGTGGCAGGGAAATGATGCCTTTTGGTAGACAAGTTCTGAGGAATGCTGTCTTTTTCTAACTGTCAGAAATCCTTCTAATGGAGCTGTTCTCAACCTTCCTAATGCTAGACCCTTTAATATAGTTCCTCATGTTGTAATAACCCCAGACGTAACATTATTTTTGTTGTTATTTTATGACTCTAATTTTACTACTATTCTTAATCGTAATGTAAACATCTGATATATGGGATGGTCTTAAGCAGCCCCTGTGAAAGGGTTGTTCAATCCCCAGAGGGGTTGCAACCCACAGGCTGTGAGCCACTATCTAGTCTAGTTCAGCTTGTGTGCTGAGCCTAGACTCAATTTTGGACCAAGTCAATGTCAGTTGGCCTACCCTTTTGGGAGGATCCTTTGGGCCTGACACATTCCTTCCTTCCTTCCTTCCTTCCTTCCTTCCTTCCTTCCTTCCTTCCTTCCTTCCTTCCTTCCTTCCTTCCTTCCTTCCTTCTTTTTTTTTTTTTTTTTTTTAAAGACAGGGTCTCATATCCCAGATCAGCCAAAGATGACATTGAATTTGATCTTCCTGCCTCTAACTCGCAAGTGCTAGACTTATAGGCATGTGCCACCATGCATGGTTTGTGTGGTGCTGGGGATGAAATCCTGAAACTCATGGATGCTAAGCGAGCAGTCTGTGAACCGTACTACTTGTACAGCCTAGTCCCGTGTGGGACTTTCTACCCGCTCTCCAGCCACAGAGCATTGTCTATAGTGCTCCTGATGGCCCAGGAAGCGCACTGGAGGAAGAGCCTTCTTTCCCTTGCCCTGGGTGAGCCCCTGCCCTAGGTCTACAGTCACCAGGAGCCTGGGTGCTGCAAGGGGACCCAAGGCTCAGGGAGGTGACTTGTCCTGTGGCATGTGTCCTGTACACAACCCTTCTGGGAAGGGGCACTGAAGTGGGCTGGGGGACTCTGGGATACCTTAGTCCCTGTCTAGTGGGAAGGGAGCCTGACTTGGCTGTACTAGAAGCAAGTGTGATCGCCGAATGGGGATTGTGTTCTCTGACTGTTCACTCTTGAGAGCTTGGGGACAATATTATAAAAAAGAGAGCTGGTCCTGATGAAAGGCTCTTCTGGCCACATGCAGCCCTACTGCTGAGCTTGGAGAAGAGAGGGAAAGGACCACTGTGTCTTCCATGACCTTAGAGACTGTCCTGATGAAATGAAAAGCAGAAATAAGAACAGACATGCCTAGGTATGGTAGAGAAGATGGTTTATTATAGATTCAAGGGAGAGTATAACCAGACAGGCACCTCTGGGAGAGTCCAGAGTGGATATGGCCAGACTGAACTGGGCCATATGAGCAGAGGTGGGAGGGGAGAGAAGCCACTGACCAACAGGGGTAGCCTGGGCTAAGAGACTGGCCAAGAAGCTAAAGGGTAGACCAAAAAGGGATGAGTAACCAAAAATGGCTGGGTTATATAGAGAAGGGCAGGTGGAGAAAAGGCAACCCAGCCCATCCCACCCCGGACTGGAAAAGTTTAGGGTAGGGGCGGGATATGCCAACCAGGAGAGCCCTGTAACAGGTAGATATTGAGAGATGCTGGGAGAACCTGGTAGCCAGGTTGCTTTGATATGTTAAATAGGCGCCTCAGCCTTTAGGGACCTAATACCAATGTTCTTTTTTTCCTAATCCCTCCACAGATACCTGACAAGAACCTCCTGTCACTGGCCTGTGGAGGCCTCTCTCTCAGGCAGGGCTCTAGACATACACTGTGCTCTCGGAGGCCAGATGGGCTTTGTTTTAAGCCTGGTCTACAGAGCGAGTGATGTGGGAATGTCTTTCTGTATGCTGTGAATATCAATCTTTAAATAAAAGAGCTGCTTTGGCCCGTGACAGGCACCATAGAAGAAGAGGTAGGTGGGGAATCAGAATAGTTAGGAAAGGAAGGGCAGAGTCAGAAACAGATTGTACAAGGCACCAAAGAAGAAACATTAGGGAACACAAGTGAGCCATGGGCCACGTGGCAGACAGATTAAAGGTAACAGGCTGAGTTAGGATGAAAGAGCAAGCTAGCAATGTGCCTGAGTCTTAGGACAAATAGCATGAAGTTAATATAAGGGTCTGAATCATTTTTGGGGGACTAAGCAGTAGTGGGTGGCTAAGGGGTCTGGGGCGGTAGGTCTGTGGGTCTGGACCTCTGGCCGCCCAGGACCAGGATATCTTATTGTAACAAACAAGTTCCAGGGTAGCCAAGCACCAAGAGACCCTGCTTGGTTGTTGAATGGAGTCTTTTGTGTTTTCTTGCATTTTATGAGGAGTCCTGGATAGGGTGCTGTGGGGATTTAATAAAAGCTCCAGAAGTTTCGGAGATCTAACCACAGTCAGTCTAGGAGGATCAGAAAGTGGTGATTCACACCTTTAATCCCAGCACAGGGAGTATCCTGGGAGTGGTGGTCTACGCCCTTAATTCCAACTGAGTTCTAGGTCATTTTAGGTTACAGAAGGAATTCCAGGCTCACAAGCAGGCAGTAGTGAGGGCCAAGCCTTAACTTACCAAAAGAATATTTAAGGTGGGGATAGGAAGACAGGAAAGGAAGCCAAGAGAAGTCAGGCTGAGGAAGCCGAAAGACAGCTGGGGAAGATCTGACTGTGGTGATTATTCTCTCTAATGTCTCCGACTTCCTCAGAAATCTATCCCCAAGTCTCATTTATTTGTGCAACAGGGTGCAAATTCTGTCTTGAAGAGCCTGGGGAGGGAATCCGTTGGATAGCACACATAGCAAGTCTGGGTGGGGACTTTGTCTGAGTTACCATCAGAAAGTCTAACTGTCCACAGGCTCAGCACTGGATTTTAGTGACCCATTCTGTTGGCACTCAGCCCAGGAACAGATCTCTGGAGTTCAGTGTGGGCTGTATCTGACCATCCCCATGACACTGGCCTGGCTCATGATCAGCCAGGGAAACGGGTGGAGGTATAGCCATTAAGAGTGCAGCACTCATATTGAAAAACAGTGCTTGGAATTGGTGCCAAGCTCTGCCTCTCTGCCAGCCAGCCTGAACTGCTCAGTCTCATTGCCTGAAGTAAACTGTGAAAGGTCCTGGTAATAGGTAGCCATGGAAGGATTTAGAGAGGCAGAGGGGTCAGTAAACACACTACCTAGAAATAGCTTCCTGCTCTAGGGAGGGAAGCCTGGGGATGGCACTGGGGAGGTAACGGGACATGCCAATCTCTTCCGAGGAAGGGCCAGGGCTTGGGGTGCAGCCACAAGGCCCACCCAGAGGGGCTGGGAGTGTGCTTTGAGTCTGAGGTCACATGGATATTGAGCTGTGGCCAACTTGGCCTGGAATATAATTTCTATTCCTGGGTCTTCAGCTCTGACACCAAATATGGTGTGACCTGAGTCTAACACTTCCAACTGTGATCAAGTACATTCTACCCTACCTCAGGCGTGGGCTCTACCCTATACCATAGCACAGTCTGGCCATCCCAGAACTTGGGGTCTCAAATACTCAGAGGTGCACTTGCTGATGTCTGATGATCCACATTCAGGTGGATGTCTGTCTGTCTCCCACTGGGTTAAAAATGCTTATGACTGAAGAATGTTGGTGGCGAACACCTTTAATCCCAGCAGTTAGGAGGCAGAGGTAGGTGGGTCTCTGGGTTCAAGACTAACCTGGTCTGTAGAGTGAGTTCCAGGACAGCCAGGGCTGTATAGAGAAACCCTGTCTTGAAAAACCAAAACAAACAAACAAACAAACAAATAAATAAATAAATAAAGTGCTTATGACCAAAATAGCCTCACTCCCCAGAGGAGGAGGACATAGCTGGCACTATTCTTATGCCTGTCAGCTCCCTCACATGGGTGACCCTGGCTGGGGTCCCAAACAGCTCTCTGACCTCGTCTCCAGCTTTGCTCACTCACTGGTCATTCAGCGACTGTTCCTTTGCTCAGTCACTGATCTGCTGGAACACTGATTCCTTCACCTGCTCATCTGTTGATTGCACCTATCAGATGCTGAACAAATGCCAACCTAAAATGTACTTCTCCAGCTGGGCTGTAATGGTGCACACTTTTAATGCCAGCACTCGGGAGGCAGAAGCAGAAGGATGGATCTCTTTGAGTTCAAGGCCAGCCTAGTCTACAGAGTCTTCCAGAACAGCTAGGGCTATACAGAGAAATTTTGTCTCAAAAGAAAAAAGTATGTGTGTGTGTACGTTTGTGTTTGTGTGTGTATATGTGTATATGTTTATGTGTCTGTGTATGTATGTGTTTGTGTGATTGTGTGTGTCTCGGTGTGTGTTTGTGGTGCATGTGTGTGTGTGTATGTATGTCTCTGTGTTTGTGGTACGTGTATTTGTGTGTGTGTGTGTCTGTGTGTCTATGCGTGTGTCTATGTGTGTGTGTGTCTGTGCATGTGTACTTTCCCTTGAGTGTTATATCATATGCTTCTAATCCCAGCAGGAGGGAAGGTTGGGAACGGGATCATGAGTTCAAGGGTAGCCTTGACTACTTAAGACCCTGGCTTAGAAACAAAACTTAAGGCTGTGATATAACTCAATTGGTAGTCTGCCTTGCTTGCATGAAGGCCTGAGCACCGTCCCCAGCAAGGCCTAAACCTCGAGTGGTACTCACCTACAATCCTAGCACTGTGAGGAAGGAGGCAGGAGAATCAGAAGTTTAGAGTCATCTCTGGGCTATCTAGTAAGACTAGCCTGTTCTCCATGAGTCGCTCAATAAAACACTGTATCTGTCCTTGTTGGGCTATTTCTAAATAAATTACCTAAACAACAACAACAAAAAAATCACAGTGTGTTGGGATAAGTGCCAGAGAGCATACAGCAGAGAAAGGATGGGAATGCTGGCGTCTGAGGGGTTTGCGTTATGAGGCTGAGTTATGAACGGAGAAAGCCATCCATGCAGAGAGTGGCGGGTATCCAGGTCCCGAGGCAACATCCTGAGTTCTGAGCTGGAGACAGATATGGTTTGGATCAGGAACCAGGGGAAAAGTGGTGTGAAGCCAGGGGTATAAGGCAGGGACCTGAGTCTCATATTACTCAGGGTCTGTGCAAGGCTAGAATGTGACTGGCTTGGCTTTTGTTATTGCTGCTGCTGTTGTAGCTAGGGTCTCATGTAGGCCAGGCTGGCTTTGAACTTGTTATATAGCCAAGAATACCCATGAGCCTCTTGCTTTATCTCCCTTATGATGAAAACATCTTTTTGTTTTTGGTTATTTGATTTGGTTTGGTTTTTTGAGATAGGGTTTCTTGGTGCAGTCCTGGCTATTTTGGAACTTGTCACTTTGTAGACCAGGCTGGTCTCCAAATCAGAGATGGGCCTGCCTCTGCTTCCAGAGTGCTGGGATTAATGACATGTGCTACCACCACCCGTCTATGTGTATTTAAATAGCATCTGGCTGTGTTACCCAAACTGGTCCTAAACTTGTGAATGAATTCAAGTGCCCCACCCCCATCCTGCCACCTGGTCGCCGTGTCCAGCTCTGAGTTTATCTTGTTATTGTTCTTGGGTTCTGAGACAAGGTCTCTTACTATGTAGCCCAGGCTGGCCCAGAGCCTCTCCAGTTCTGGGATTCAACTTTTGACTCTCATTTGCTGAGAGAGCTGGTCGGTTTCCTTGGTGATTTTCACAGTGCCTTACAGGCTGTAGTGCTGAGGAAGGTACAGGGTTCTGACTGGCCAACACCTCCTCCATTTGACCGACCCTTCCTTTCTCTTCATGGTGCCCAACCCAAGTGCCACTCCACCCAGGGAGTTCTAGTCAATTGTATTGCCCCTCTGTCTCCGAATAGTGCTCCCAGAGGGATGAGCACAGGCTAATGTGCTCAGTTTGGCAACAGGGCTGCAGTCTGAAAGCCAAAGTAATGAGCTGCTGATGGCATGAGCTCTTTCACCGTTTCTGCCTTCTGTCTTTTGCAGGTGAACCGAGTATGAGAGAATAGGCCGTGTTTCTGTTGGCATAGAAGACTGGCTCCTTACCCAGTGCGCATATCCAGGATGCCTGCGGGTGGCTAGGATTCCACCTCCTTGCCATGGGCTGCCCAGGCTGGTCAGTAGCCCTTTATCTTGAAGAGAGTCCATCTATGTGGCTCAAACCCCAGCTCTTTCCTGGGAGATGGCCAGTCCAAGAGTCCTGGAAAGGCCTCAACTCTTGGGTTCCCCCATCACCTACCTGGCTGTACCTCTTTTATATTTAAGTTTCCTGGTTCCTAGTGTCAAAATAATGCAACTGTCCCTGGAGTGGTTGAGGGCCTGAAAGGGATGAATGCAGCCTAGAACAGGTATGGTGTAACCCTGGGCCAGGGCTGCTGTCAACTTGGGTATAGGACTGAGTTCCTTCAGTGAACCAGGCACCCTTCTGGTCACTCCTTTCCCAAACCAACTCCTTCCCCAAAAATAGGTAATATGGTAAGAGCATACCCCCCCCACACACACACACCCTACCCATTACTCCCATACACATCCTGCCACTTTTTGTCTGGGGTCAGAATGAAGGATATGGACTGTCTACCTCCCCATCCTTAAGGCAAAGGTGAGGATGCTTTCAGATGCTTGTACGGGTCTGACAGGTTTGTATATATGAAATGCTACTATATTACTTAGATGGTCAATATTTATTGAAGGAGCAAATGTATAAGGTAGTGGGGTGTGGTGATACATAGCTGAAATCCCAGCACTTGGAAGGCTGAGGCAAGGGAATTGTAAGCCAAAAACCAGCTCAGTCTATATAGTGAGTTGAAGGCCACCCTTACCAACTTAAAAGTAAAAAGTCTGCCACATGTAGTAGTAGCTCACACCTTTAATTCCAGTGCCTGGGAGGCAGAAGTTTGCAGATCTTGTGAGTTCTAAGACAGACAGGGTTACACAGTGAAACTCTCTCATTAAACAAACAAACAAACAAAAAAACAGGCAGTGATATCACTTTTAATCCTAGCACTCAGGAGGCAGAGGCAGGAGGATTTCTGTGAGTTAGAGGCCAGCCTGGTCTACAGAGTGAGTTTTAGGGCAGCCAGGGCTACACAAGGCATAAAGGACCTCCCTCGCCCAGACTTCAGCCCACAGCTCCTGTTTTACAGGTGGTCATCTGGTTATACGGCTCATGACTCTGCGATCCCAGAGGCCCCAGGCTTTGGCAGCTGGCCGTTCCCTGGTGTTGGCAGGAAATGTGTTTCTTGAGGGTCAGGGTTTCCTGAAACCAGACGACCTGAATGTTGGTGCTCATTTCTTACAGACCAGCTAGTCCTCATTGGCATCTCCTGCTGTCATCTGGGGAGACCATGTTCAAGTCCCCCGACTGCCTGCTGAGGATGCTCAGTGGCACTCCTAGACAACGGGCGTTCACCTTCTTCATTATCAGCTTTAAGTGCACATTTATTGTTTCCATCATGATCTACTGGCACACTGTGGGTGCCCCCAAGGACCAAGGACGACAGAATAGCCTGCCAGTAGACATCTCCTGCCCCAAGATGGCCTTACCTGGTACCTTTGCCCCAGGCAACATCTTCTTCCTAGAGACCTCAGATAGGACCAAACCTAGCTTTCTGTTTATGTGTTCTGTGGAGTCGGCTGCCAGGGCACACCCGGAGTCTCAGATAGTGGTGCTCATGAAAGGGCTGCATAGATCCAAGGCAGGCCTGCCTCAGAACCTTGGCATCTCTCTTCTGAGATGCTTCCACAATGTCCAGATACAACCCCTGGACCTGGAGAAGCTGTTTCAGGACACACCATTGGCGGCCTGGTACTTAGGGGTGCAGCACAGCTGGGAGCCCTACCTCTTGCCAGTACTGTCCGATGCCTCTAGGATTGCACTCCTCTGGAAGTTTGGTGGCATCTACCTGGACACAGACTTCATCGTCCTCAAAAACCTGAGGAACCTGACCAATACGCTGGGTATCCAATCTCGGTACGTCCTCAATGGAGCCTTCCTGGCCTTCGAACGCCACCATGACTTCTTGGCCCTGTGCATACGTGACTTTGTGGACCATTATAATGGTTGGATTTGGGGCCACCAGGGCCCTCAACTGCTCACCCGGGTCTTTAAAAAATGGTGTTCCATCCGCAGCCTGGAGGAGAGCCACACTTGCCGCGGAGTCACAGCCCTGCCCCCTGAGGCCTTCTATCCCATCCCCTGGCAAAACTGGAAGAAATACTTTGAAGACATCAGCCCTGAGGAGCTGTCCCAGCTGCTCAATGTCACCTATGCTGTTCACGTGTGGAACAAGAAAAGTCAGGGTACACACCTAGATTCCACGTCCAGGGCTCTGCTGGCCCAGCTCCATGCTCGCTACTGCCCTACAACACATGAAGTCATGAAGATGTACTTGTGAGGCTCCTCCAGGCTGCCTTCACCTTATCTCAGCACGGTTACTGCCTTTCTCAGAGAGGCAAGGTGAGCAGGCCAGAAAGAGTCTCCGAGCTGCTGCTGCCTTTATAGGATATCAAGGCTGGCCTGGGGAAACATGTGGCACCTCCGTTCGCCTGCCCCTCCAGGCCAGAGTAAGACTGGCACATACACTTTGTCCAGTGTTGTGGGCTGCAAGTGGCTCTAGAATTGGTAGCATCTGGGGCCTTAATGAGCTACATCAGCCAAGCCTGGAACACTGGAAAGCATTCTAAGGTAGGTGGAAGACAAATGGGGCCAGAGCAGAGCTCAGAGAAGTCTGGGTAGAAATGCTAAGAAGGGTAGGGCTCTTCCAGCTTCATGAGCCCCTGGAGAAAGGCAGAGCTTGCTGGAAACTCCATCTCTTCTGCCTTGGGACTCTGCTCTGAAGATCTGCCACAGCCCATTCTAATGTTCAGGGGATGTGAAAATTCTTTTGTCTTGGGAAAAGTATTTTTTGGTTTTGGTTTGTTTGGTTTTTCAAGGCAGGGTTTCTCATGTAGCCTTGGCTGTCCTGGAACTCACTCTGTAGACCAGTATGGCCTCGAACTCTTCTACCCTCCTTCCCCCAATGCTGGGATTGAAGGTGTGTATCACCACTGTCTGAGAAAAGTGTTTTAAATCCCTCCCTGTTGTAGACAATGGAGGTTATAATAAAAGAGACTTACCAACATGTAATGCCTCATGGTGACATTACACATTTGTAAACACAGACTTTGGCAAACACATAACCATTCTATAGATAGGAAAAGAGCTGGAGAGTAACCATCTCATGAGTCACAAAACTCACTTGAAGAGGCTGGACTCAGAACTGGGTGGCTGGCTAACATTGCACGAGAGGAACCTATGGCATACCTCATGTCTCAAGGCTTACAAATAGCCAGAAGTGGGGTCTCAGCCTGCTCGTACCCCTTTATAAGCCTAGGTCTATTTTAGCCTAAATGGGACTCAATATAAACACCAGAGTATGAGACAGGGGCTAGCCACAGCCAAGGAATGGGACTCTGGCCTCACTTTGGAAGCCTGGCCAGACTTCTGAAATCTCCCTGAAGTATCCTGCTACGCAGCCCCAGGGCTGGGCCACAGAAACATCTATACAATCACAGCTGATTCTTTCCTCTGATGGCTGGGCATTCCAACAGGAGGCTTCCAGGTTCCCTGGACTGCTCTCTAGCAGCCAAGTAGGGAGACACATCAGCCACTGTAGGCTCTGCCTGCACCCATGTTTGGACAGCTCAGAAAAGGGTTGAACTGCCAGGCTCCAAAGGCAGTCAAGAGCAGATGAAGTTTTCAGTGAAGACAATGAATTTTAAGCCAGTTATTTCTCCAATCGATCACAATATCATTGAAGAGATCTTAACTGGGGGGCTGGAGAGATGGCTTATCTATTAAGAGTACCTGTGACTCTTCCAGAGGACCTGAATTTTGTTCCAAGCCTCCTGTTGGGTTGTTCAGAACCACCTGTAACTCCAGCTCCAAACTCCACCAGTTTTTGTACTCACAGGAGCACATATACACATGTATATTACAGCAACTCTCTACAGCCATAGCTGGCTGGTGTGGAATTGACAGTAATTCTGTTTCGGTCTCCTAAGAGGTGTGATTATAGGCATGCGTCACTATGCCCAGGTTCACCAATCTTTTAAAAATACTGGTTTTAGAATTCAGCAACACAAACACTGTATGTAACAGTACATATTGGGACAAGTGACATGATCTCTTAAGGTTGGGGTTTGTTTAGCCTCTTGATCATATATGGTGCGATCCTAACATGCCAGCACACAGAAATGAAATACATCACTCCCTGCCCATGAGCTTATACATAGCATCCTGTTGCCAAAGCCTAACACTTAGGCCCAGCATTCAACGCCCTCTATAGCTTGGTCCTACCTGCTTCTTTGGCCACACTAAACACACTAAACTCATATTCATGGCTTGTGCCCACTCTCATAGCAGCATGGACATCCGCTATGCCCCCGCCATAGTGCGTGCAGTAATCCCTCCAATCTATTGTTGCCCACAATGCACACTGTCTCTTAGGAAGCCTTCTGGGACAGAGCCTCCTCCTGCCACACAGCACCCGGGGGGTCATTCCAGTTTAGCGTCTCAGCAAAGGTCTTGAGTCTGAGACTTGGCCAGATGAGTCGTCAACATATAGCTGCAGCCTTCTCTGGGGTCCTGTGGGCTGGTCTTCCAGGTGGATCCTGGAGGCAGCCTTGACCCAAGACCTTCCTTAAGTTATGCTTAGCTGGGCTGCATCCAAGAGCAGGAGCTGAAAGATGCTCTGAGAATAGGTAGCACTGAACAGGTTCATCTTCACTCCCCCATTCGGCAGCCCGGGTCTCGCCAGCCTCTCCACTCTAGGACTCTTAATCCAGCTGCCATAGATTGCCAGTAAAGATACAGCACATCAGAAATAACATCATACCCTGGAGAATAGATTAGGGAGGCAGGACCTGGGTGACAGTAGCCAACTTATTTCTAGTCTGAGAGGCTTTGAGGCCCAGTGAGGGGATCCCAGCATTCACTGTCACAGGCCTTGCATTTCCTGGGCTAAAAAAAGGTTTGCTTATGTCCAGTTAAAGAACCCCTTTGCCAGCTTCCAGCCAATGAGTTGAGGCCAGGCATTTCTTGTTCTCTTTTTGCAAAGAGGAACTTAGTGATGCCACCTCCCAGCATGGATGTGACGGTCAAAGGAGCCAGTTGGTGCCTGGCACAGACATACTGTGTGCCCTTATCACTTCATTGCACCCACCAGACAGAGCCCCAGAGTCCCCTGCCTCGATACACCTCCCTGCAGGGTCCCTCACCCTCTACCTGGGCCTGATTCCAAATACCCCGCAAGCATTTTCCCTGCCCTGGGCCAACCCTGTCCTGCAACATTGGGCTGTCTTAGAGAAGTCAGAACATTCACTGTGCAGCTGGATTCTGAAAAAGGGAAAGGGAGGGGTGCCCTGGGCGGAACATGTCCTGGGGACATGAAATCAGATCCTCAGGCCCCTATGGTTTCTCACTGTTTACAGATGTTTTTGTCCAGGGCTGAGGAATACAAAACCCACAGTGGCCCCGAGGCAAGCTCTCTGTCAATTACCTAATGAATCTTCAAGGCTGGCCAGCCAGGCACTGGCCAGCGGGAAAGTCTTTCCCAGCAGCTCAGGGCTAGGGGACTAATTTTCCCTGGCTGCTGTATCAACACTCGGTCTCTTGTTTAAATATTAAATTGGACCGCCCTCCATCTGAGTGCCTGAGCAGAGGCCAAGGATGGATGAGCACTGTGGGCCCTGTTCCTGGAACTCTGCTTTCTTGCTGTGCTTCTTGCAAACCTCTGTTTAGGGCCAGCTTGGCGCTAGGCATTCTGGAAATGTTGCTGTGAGGCTGGAGGACCGGCAAAGACTCCAGTGCAATCTATGCTGAAGCAGGACAGGACAGGACAGTCATATTCTCATTAGGGTTTCTATTGCTGATAAACACCGCAGCAAAGAGCAACTGGGGGAAGAAAGGGTTTATTTCATCTTTCAGTTTGTGTCCGGCATCCAGGGAATTCAGGACAGGAACTCAGACAGAACATGAAGGCAGAAACTGATACAGAAGTCTTGGACAAGCGCTGCTTACTGGCTTGCTCCCCATGACTTGCTCAGCCTGCTTTCTTATAGAACCAGGACCACGTACTGGGGGGGTGGGGACAGCACTACCCATATTGATTTGGGCCTTCCTACATCATTAAGCAAATGCACACAGGCTTGCTCACAGACAAATCCTGTGTGTGGGCATTTTCTCAATCAGGGTTCCTTCTGCCAAAATGACGCTAGCTTGTGTCAGTGGTCACAGTGAAGTAGAGGCCAGGAACCATTTCCAATGTCCTACACCAACAGAAGTCAAACTCACCCCTACTTCACCAACTCCCAAGGAGAGAAGTGAGATCCTAGAGGAATCTGGCTGCTACTGAACCAGGTGAGAATTGAATGTATGCCTGGAATGGATTGGTTACAGCAGCCCGAAAGCTGCTGTAACAGTACAAAACACTTGTGCCCAGTGCTTTGCAGAAGATCACGCCTGCCTCACATTAGCTGAAGGCCAGAGGTGTCTCAGCCTTCCTTGGGCTGTGGTTTGTAAAATATTCAGCTTCTGCTACTTTCCAGTCAGCTAAACAGGAACATACTAATGTCCAAGGCAGATGTCTTCAAGGATGTTATCCAGAAGTTGCAAGGCTTGCATCTTATGTTCCCATCTCATCTGTTTGGACCACATCCAGAATCAAAAGAGGAAACAAGAGTTTCAGCCTGAGTGATCAAAGGGTTGGTTCTCTCTCAGCCGCTCTCACCGGCTGCCTCTGTCATCAGACTGTGAGGTCCCCTAGAGACTGATCAATCCATGAGCCTGATGCCATCCTACCTGAGCCCCCACAAGAGGAAGACCCATGACTGTTTGCTAAATGAATTAATGGGGCCCCAGGTAATTGAATGAATAAAGCAGAGTCCCTGAAATCATTCTGTGCTGAATGCCCCTCAAGGTGGTATTCCTGGGAAATTGGAACCTCTCAGAGCTTGGACCTGGTGGGAGGCCTTAAGGGGGTTGGGATTCCTAGCTTCTTTCTTTTTTGCTCACTGGCCTGTGGTAAGCCATGATCTTACCACAACTGAGTCTGTGTGGAAGGATCAGGTGGGAAAGACATGCCTTCAGTACTTAGCATGATCTAGTCCCTGAGGCTCCCAGTGAGAAGGAACAGGGTGGCAGTCTCTTCCTGCAGGGTTGGGTCACAATCTTACACCCGAGGCATTGTCCCTCCAGGCTTAGGCTGCAACAACAAACAGCAGGACTCTCTCAGTGTCTCTGTTTTCAGGCTCCCTGCTTCAGGCTGTGGTGATGCCATCAGCTTCCATGGTTCTGAGCCTGGTCTCTGAACAGGAAAGAACATTTCTATGTAACAGATATTCACTAGGGGCTCCAGGAATGTTTAACTTTAGAGTTGCTCCTTCGAGAGGAGGAACGTAAAACCTATATTCTAGCTACAAGGCTGGAGCAAAAGTGCATTCTCGCCTGTGACCTTTTATACAATCTATGTGCCCAGAGCTGGTACCAGACTCTCCTGCAGAGCTTTCTCATAAACTTCTTTTCTTCAGACAGTCTTAGAACCCATCTTTATGGAAGGTATTATGTGTACTTTACAAGGAGTTTTGATGCAATCAGGTCTGATGCAGTTTGTCCCTCAAAGAGATCTTGGTGTGATCGCTTATGCACTAGGAATTGAGTTAATTATCGCAAAGGGCAGGTAGCAGCAAATTGTGCTATGTTTAAATACGCCTAAAATAAACAGTTCAGAGCCAGGTTCCCCAAGTTTGAAGTCACTGGCTACTGAGTTGTGTTGCTCCGGACTTCTTGCCTCCCATGGTTCATGGCTCTGCTGTCCAACAAGGTCACACAGACCCTGGGATTTCCCTACTCTCCACTGGGAGGTCTCACACTGACCCAGCAAATTTACTAAGCCAGAATCAGCATGCTCATGTCCTGCCCTCAGCTCGGGTCATAACTCCTGCTATATTATCAGGCTCCCATTCTGGGTTTTCCCACAAAGACACCAGCCTACTAAACACCTGGTCTACCTCAGAAAACTCCCTCTGAATTTTGGGTGACATCTGCATATTTGTATCTTGCCTCCATGCTGCTGATCCAGGGACAAAGTGTGTGGGGGTATCATCTTGACCCCAGAGGGCTGCACAGTCCCCAGATTCCATCACCCTCCACCTCAGGGCAAAAAAAGTGGGTGGAGCTGTAGAGTCTTGGTGGAAGCAATGGGATGGTGGGGCTGAGAAGTATCAGACTCAAGTCTCCAAGACCCCAAGAGACAAGACTAAAAATAAACTTGAGGTTCTGTGGGTAGAGTGCTTGCCTAGTGTGCATGGAGTCCTGGGTTTGATTCTCAGCACCGAATAAACCCAGTTTGTTGATGTATCCCAGAATTTGAGGAATGTAAGCCCAAAGATCAGAAGTTCAAGGTCATCCTCCACTACAATCAATCAATAATCACAATTAAGCAGGATGTGATTGAATTGTATACTTGACAATGGTTGAGAAGGAGCCAGTGGTGTCAAACATCTATAGGCCCAGCACTCAGGTGGCTGAGGCAGATTTAAGGTCAGCGTTAGCAAGTTCCAGGCCAGCCAGAGTTACATAGTGAAAACTTGCCTTTAAAAACAAACCAAGGCAGGATTGCAGCTGTAGCTCACCTGGTAGAGTGCCTGCCTAGCATGTACAGAGCCCTGGGTTCAATTCCCAGTACCACATAAACTAATATGGTTGTGTATGCCTTTAATTCTGTAACATAGGTGGAGGCAGGAGGATCAGGAATCTGAGTTTATCCTGGGCTAAATAGCAAGTCTATGGCCAACCTAAGCTACATGAAACCTATACAGTACAAAACCACACACAGCACAGTGGCTCAAGCTTTAAAAAAGAACAAAACAAAAAATTAGGTTTATTTATTTTCTGTATATGAATGCCTTGCCTGTATGTGTTGTGTGTATATATATGTACCACCTATGTTTCCTTCTGGTGCCCTTGAAGATCAGAAGTATCATGTCACCTAGAACTGGAGTTACAGACAGTTGTGAGTCACCATGTGGGTTCTGGGAATCAAATCTATGTCTGCAAGAGCAGCCAGTGCTCTTAGCCACTGAACCATCCCTCCAGCCCCACAGTGGCTTATGTTTTTAATCCCAGCATTTGGGAGGCAGCAGCAGATGGATCTCTGAGTTCAAGGCCAGCCTGGTCTATAGAGCAAATTCCAGGCCAGCCAGAGAGACCCTTTCTCAATAACAGAATTCTGTGCAGTGAGGTCACAGGAGCTGTGGTCTTCAATGGCTGAACCTGGGAGTCATCTGAAGGTGTCTGTCTTGTGCTTTTAAACAGAGACACCCCCCCACTCCGAGAGTAATAAACAGAGACACCCCTCCCCAGACACACACACTCTAGGAATTCCTCAACTTTTCTTGGGACTGCTGTAAATAACTGCTTAAAGAGCTGAACCAGCCCCTGTGGTATCTTTGTCTGGGGCCTATAGCAGGATAATTTGGCTGGCTAGTTTTTCTATTTTCCATTTTTTTTTGTCTAAAATTATTTTATATCACTTTTTATTTCTGTGTGTGCATGTGTAGGAGTGCCATGGTGTGAATGTGCACACACATGGGACCTAGAGATTGAACTTGGGTTATTAGACTTCTTGGATCTTGTGAGGGTATGTGTGCATGTGTGTGAGTGTGTGTGAGTGGTGTGTGTGGAGGACAGAAGCGGACACATGTTTTCCTGTCTCCTGTAATCACGCCCCACCTTCTTGTTCCCCTTTATTTTCATTTTACAGGTGTTTTGCCAGCATGTATGTCTGTGTGTCATGTGTGTGCTGTCCCTTCAGAGGCCAAAAAATCACGTCAGCTCCCCTGGACCTCAGTTGCAGGTGGCTATGAGCCTCCACATGGGTGCTGGGAATTGAACCTCAGCAAGAACAGTCAGCAGTCAACTGACAAACTCTCTATCCAGCTCCCCACCTTATTTTGTGAGATGGCTGTGTCCTTCATTGAACCCAGAGCTCGATGATTGGCTAGGGTGGCTTGCTGCGACACCTGGAATCTATCTAGCCATTCCTACTTACCAGCAAGGGTATTAGAGAAGTGTGCCGCTCCCAATAGCTTCCTGTAATGGGTTCTGAGGCTCCAACTCAGGTACACCAAGCACTTTACCAAACAAGCTTTCTCTCCAGGCCCTTTGGTGGATTTCTGTCTCTACCAAGTTTGTCTAGTCTGGTTATGCAATGATGCCTTCCAGGAAACCTGAAGAGAGGCCTACAGGCTCTGCTCCTGAAACTAACATCTGGGTATCCCCTCTCCTGAGCCCTACACCTCTGTGTCCCACAATACTGCCCAACACCAGCCCACCTCATTTCTGCCTGTGCCAGAGGCTCTGATTACCCCCACCCTCAGTTCTGCCCAAGCCTTTACCCCTCCCCATTCTGTCCCCTTCCCCAGGGAAATCTCCAGTTGTCTGCCAGACTTCAGAGAAACCACATGAGCCAAAATATTTCTTCACTGGGAAATACTATATGATAGGCATGCTGGGAAATCAGGCTTAAAGAAAAAAAAAATCAAGAGTCTATTAAAAGAAGTGACTCATGTTTTGGTAAAAGGGGGTAAAAGGAAAAATATTTCAAAAGTTTCCTTTTGGACATTGTACAACAGCCATAAACTCTCTGGCATCCCAGAGAAACTGCAAAAAAAACCCTTCTAAAACAGCTAACTTTCCATTTGGACCTTTTTTTTTTTTTCCTCTTTCCCATTTTGGTTTTAAATGTAGTTCAATTCCCAGATCAATCATGAAAGGTCAGGGCTGAGGTTACATAAAAACAGTTCATCTAAGGAAAATGAAGGAAGAAAGATGAGCACGCAGCCCAGTCCCACTGCATCCTGTAACCGCAAGATTTCAGGACTGGCAGAGACCGCTTCTGGAATCCCAGTGAGGCAACGTCTTCTCAACATGAGAGTTTCAGACACGAAACAAGCAGATGTCATTAACATCTTAGACAGCAAGGGTTTCACTTCTCTGAGGCACGAGACTAGAAAATGAAGAGTTTGGGCTCAGTAATTTCCCCTCATCATGTGAACACTCCAGGCTTCTGAAATCTTCCTCTGTCTCTGAACATTCAGTGTTTACTTCATGGCCGCTCAGTAGCTGCTCTAGATCCTGCCATTACATCCACATTCACCCTGCAGATTTTACCCAGAGTTTACTGCTACTTTATCACATCTGTGTTTATTCACTTACATTTTGGGTTTGTGTGTGTGAGTGCTTGCCTGCATGTGTGTATGTGTACCATGTTCTTGCCTGATACCCACAGAGGTCAGAAGAGCAAGTCAGACCTCCTGGATCTGGAGTGATTATGAGCCACTACACAGGTGCTGGGAGCTGAACCCTGACCCTCTAGAAGAATAGCAAATGCTCTTAACCACTAAGCCATCTCTCCTGCCCTGGATTAATTATAAATTAATTAATTTGAGACAAGCTCTCACTATGTAGCCTTGGATGCTTGGAACTCACTATGTAGACCAGGCTAGCCTCAAACTCACAGAGATTTGCCTGCCTCTACCACCTGAGTACTGGGATTAAAGGCATGTGCCACCAGGTCTGGCCACACTTCTGCCATTTTTTGACTAGGTCATATTCCCCATAATTGCCTGGGGAACTGGGAAAATAGTTATTAGGTAGGAAAACAAAGCCTGGGCTAACGGTTTAGTGCAAGGCTGTAGAGACTGGTTAAAAGCACTTGTTGCTCTTGTAGAGGACCCAGGTTCGGTCCCCAGAACCAACATGGTGGCTCACAACCATCTGTAACTCAAGATCCATGGATCTGACACCTTCTTCTGACCTCCACAGGCACCAGGCATATATCTGGTGCACGTACATAAAGATAGACAAAACATTCATACACATAAAAGGAAGTAAACATTAAAAATTGTTCTTACTGGGCAGTGGTGCTGCATTCCTTAACTCGGGAAGCTTAACTCATGGAAGTTTTCTGTCTGTGTTCTGCTTAGTCCAGATGAACTCTCCCACCTACAGTCCCACAGCTGCTTATGAAATAATAACTCAGAGGCTTATATTAATTACAAACCATTTGGTCTATGGTGCAGGCTGTTATTAGCTAGCTCTTATATTTTAAATTAACCCTTTTCTATTTCTGTACTGCCACATGGCTGGTGGCTTACCAGAACTTTCACATCTTGCTTCTTGGGCAGCTGGAACATGTCTCCCAAATTCTGCCCTATCCCTCAGCTTGGATTTCACTCTTGTCTGTAAGCTGTCTTGCCATATCCAAAATAGCTTCTTTATTAACCAATGATAGCAACACATATTCACAGTGTACAGGAAGCCCATCTCACACCAAGAGGCAGAGGCAAGTTGATCTATGAGTTTGAGGCTAGTCAGGGCTACACAGAGAATCTCTGTCTTGGAAAAAGAGGAACTGGGGATGGATACTAAGAAGTCAGCCATTTCTGTCACAAGAACTTTCTGTCAGTTGCAGGCCGGGGACTGGGGAAGATGGCTCAGTGTATGCTATACAAGCATGAGAAAGCAACTTCTGATCCCTAGCACCCATATGAAGAATCTAGGCATGGCAGCAAGAACCTGTAACCCACCCACCCCCCCCCCCCCCGTGCTAAAGGGGCCAAGATGGGGATCCTTGGGCTTTGCTGGCCAGACAGTCTAGCCAAATCCATGAACTCTAGCTTCAATGAGAGAACTTGTCTAAAACACAAGGTAGAGGAGTAATTGAGAATGTCTGAGGCTCTAGCCTCTGTGTATGCATACAGATACAGGAAACCATATGTGTGTGTGAGCACACACATACATATACCAAAAGAAAGAAGGAAATAAAGACTAGCCATCATGAGGCATCACTTCCCAGAATGCAATAATAAAACTTAAAGACTGTCAGCAGAATAGACACGTGAGTGGTGGAGGTGGAAGCAGGGAGGCCTGCAGACAGCCTATGACCTCCTGTCCATACAGCCTGACATGTTTTTGTCAAGTCTCAGTTTTCTGTGGAAGGCCCCAATTCTGAAAACACTAACATGTCTTAATCGACAGTTGTGACATCAGTCATGAGACTCTGAGCCATCTCAAGAAGTGACATTTGAGCTGACCAAGCAGCCGAATCTCATGGTGGTCAGAACACCCTCTAAGGTTAAAGTTCCTCGAGGCTGTGCAGGGCATGCACAACTTTAATCCCGGCACTCCGAGGCAGAGGCAGGTGGAACTCTTAGTTCAAGGTTAGCCTGGTCTACAGAGCAAGCTATAGGACAGTGTTATTTATTTTTTGTTACTTTGTGTTTGTGGAGCACTAACATATATGTTGTTTTGAGCTGTGCTCAGTTTTTCTTTTCAAAAAGTTTTATTTGATTTTTATTTATGTATGTGTGTGTGCCCTCAGAGACCTCCATCCTCTGGGGCTACAGTTACAGGTAGTTGTAGAGTGACCAGTGCCGGTGCTGGGAACTGAATCCAGGTCCTCTACAAAACAGGAAGCCGCCTTCTTCCTTTATTTGCTTTTCAAGACAGGGTTTCTCTGTGTCACTCTGGCTGTCCTGGAACCTACTCTGTAGACCAGGATGGCCTTGAATTTAGAGACTTGTCTGCCTCTGCCTCCTGAGTGTTGGGATTAAAGGCATGCGAGATCCCTGCCCAGATGAAATTGATTTTTCTTGAAGTACTGCTTTTATGTGTTGAATAAAACAAAACTCAGGTTCTGTAACAGGTTAAACAGACCACTTAATCTAACCACCCTCTTGAGGAGTAGCTGATCTGTGCCAGGGTTACAGTGATAGCCAAATATCTGTCACCTGACATCGGCAGCCTCCTGAGCAATTAGTCACTCATACCCACAGCTCAGAGAGAGCACATGCCTGCCACACAAAGGCCAATGCTCAGGTATAGACTGAACCTGGGCACCGGGAGGCTGGTGCTGTTGCTTCAGGAAAACAATAGGTCCTGGCTCACACAAGTGCTGTGACGGGCTTGTGTCAGCTCCACCAATCTGCAGGTGCTGGACTCTTTTGGGGGAGCAAAAGTGCCTGCTCTATTTGATAAGGGTTGCCATTTGGCTGGGACGGGATATAACACTGACAAATTAAAAATTCTGGCTATCTTTGAACTGTCTGTGATAAGAAACAAAAGGCGTCTGATGAGCCAAGGAAGGGATAATTAAGCTGCTTGGATTTCAGGTATGATTTGGAGGCTAGAGCAGGGAAAGGTGGTGTACACCTGAAATCCCAAGGCAGGAGGATTGCAAGTCAGCAGGGAGGGGAATGGGCAGGGATTTAAAAGGTTAGTATTGCAACAAAGTTGTGCAGGGCTCTCCTGTAATCCCAGCACTCGGGAAGTAAAGGAAGAACCCTTAGTAGCCTAAAAAATTAATAGATAGCTAGATAAATAAATAGGTATATAAATTTCAGGGGCTGGAGAGATGGCTCAGAGGTCAAGAGCATAAGATGCTCTTCCAAGGGTTTTGAGTTCAATTCTCAGCAACCACATGGTGGCTCACAACCATATAATAAGATCTGGTGCCCTCTTCTGGACTGTGGGCATACATGCTGGAGGAACACTGTATACAGTAAATAAATAAATCTTTTGTTTTGTTTGTTTAGCAAGGAGGCTGATTTCTGTCGCAATAATATTGACCTCTTATTTCCCCTCCCCCAATGGCCAGGGACTCATCAACACTGATAGTTCATTATGATTTATCCTGTTGTGCCATAGCCTGCCCACTGCCAAGTTTCTTCTTTCTTTGTGTTTTTCCTCCCATTTTGGCAAGGTTTTCTGTTGTTGGGTTTTTTGTTTGTTTGTTTGTTTGTTTTAAATCTGGAAAGGAAATCTGTTTCCATGAAACACTTAATTAAGCAGAGCCAGTGGCCCAAGCAGCAAGCTGGGTACACTTTCCAGTTGGCTTAATATTTTTGTTTTTGTAGCTCAGGATGGCTTCAAACTCACTGTATAACCAAGGATGCCCCTGAACTCTGTATCCTCCGCTCCTCTGAATGCTAGGATTACCAGCTTGCATCAAATCCAGAGTTTCACGCACGCTAGGCAAGCACGCTACCAACTGACCCACATTCCCAGCCCTACTGTTGACCTTTAAGTCCGAAGACTCCTCACTTAGAGATTTAGTCAAGGTCAGATAAAAAAGTATTCGAGAGAGGACCATTGAGATGATGGCTCAGCAGTTAAAGGGCCAGCAGAGGCATGCTGACCTGAGTTTTATTCTCAGGACCCATATAAAGATGGAAGGAGAGAATTAACTCAGAACCATTGTCCTCTGACTTAAACATATGCTTCACTCACCCCTGCAGGGTTTGTTACCTGCATTTTATTGTGTCCCACGCTTACCTTACTTCATTATCAGAAGTAGTCCCATCTTCCAGATGAAGTGATGACTGGAGCTTGGCTTTATTGTCACACTTGGTTTGGGTGTTTGTTTGAAACAGGGTCTCAGTGTGTAGCTCAGGCTGACCTCTGGCTCTCAAACCCCCTGCCTCAAGTCTCAAAAGTACAAGGGTTACCACACCCAGATCATGGAGATTTCAACTCTGACCTCTCTGATGATAACAAAGACATGTGTACTCTCAGCTACATCAGCGTCCAAAGTCTGAGCCAGAGACTACCGGAGAAGTCCCAGATCTCGACTGGAGACACAGGTCTGTAATCTTAGCAGGCAGAAAGTGAAGGCTAGAGGTCAGGAATGTTGAGGTCATGCTTAGATACATATGGAGGTTGAGGCCAGCCTGGACTACATGAGACCCTGTCTCAAAAAGTCAGGGAGGGTCTCCCAGGTCTACACACTATCATTTTGAATGTTACAAATGTCTACACATACATCGGCTTCCATGGGCAGAGTGGACACAGACATCACAGACTCCTGTCTAAACTGGATAGATCCTCTTCCCCTAAGGTCCTTCAGCAGTATCACCTATTCAGCAGATTTTGAGGGTGGGTTCCAGACAAGATTTCTCTGTGTAGTCCTGGCTGTCCTGAAACTCACTCTGTAGACCAGGCTGGTCTTGAATTCAGAGATTCACCTGCCGCTGTCTCCCGAGTACTGGAATTAAAGGTGCCAAAACTGCCTGTCCTTTTCCTCCTCCTCCTCCTCCTCCTCCTCCTCCTCCTCCTCCTCCCTCTTCCTCCTCCCCCTTTCCTTTCCCTTCCTCAAGATTTATTTACAGCAGACTCTTTGTGGAGCCCCGCTAGTCCACACTGGGGACAGGTGCTGTGAGAACCTGGGATCAGAGATCAGCTTGTGAGTAGAGCTCGGCCGATAGGCGGCGCTCCAACCATGCAACGCCTCGCAGCTGGCAGTCCATGAAGACAGTTTCCACCACAAACGCCAGAGAGAGAATGGGAGAGGCAGGGGCACAGCTTTGTACGGAGACTCCACTTCTCCGTGCCCTAGATGGACTCACCCCGTGGGCAAGTGCTTTCAGGCCCTTCTATGGATGTCAAGCCAAAAGGCTGGAAAGTGAGGCTTCCCAGCAAAATGGACCCGGCAGCGCCACCTGTTGCGAGCCTAGGGTTTAGCGGGAAGGGGAGGAGCCTAGGATTTGATTGCATGGACTCCACCAGGCTGATCTCCATGGTTTTCTTTTTACTTCTGGCCCCGGATACTTATCTTCAGTTTGTGAAGATTTGAAACACAGCGTGTCTGAACCGCACTGCTGCTGCTGATCATGGAGGGCAAAGGGCGCCCTGAGAAAGTAGGAGTCGCTCTTAGCCCTCCTGACGTTTTGTTCAAATCCCCTTCTCCATCCCAGGAACCACAGCTAAATTACAGGTCTATGCTCTGTCACCCTCAGAACACATCAGGGACTAGTTCCTACAGAGAAGGATGCTGTTGAGGGCTTATTCCCAGGTGATATGGACTAGTCTCTGAAAAGTGCTCATCTCTCCGGCTAACTGCCCCTTATCTGAGTGAAAGTTCAGAGCACCCAATGAAAAAGGGCCCCTCTTCCTTGAAGCTGTGATTAGGAAAGCCCCTTCTGGGGTCTGTCTATCTTTCTTTCTTTTTTTTGGTCGTTATTATTATTATTATTATTATTATTATTATTATTATTATTGGTTGGTTGGTTTTGTTTTTCAAGACAGGGTTTCTCTGTGCAGCCCTGGCTGTCCTAGAATTCGATTTGTAGACCAGGCTGGCTTCAAGCTCAAAGATTCACCTACCTCTGCCTTCTGAGTGCTAGACAAAGGATCACAGGCAACTCTCTGCCCAGCTTGTCCCCTCTGTTTTTATTCTGCTAGGAAAACAGCCTTGGAAAGAACAATCTACCTTTGCTCCTATTTCTGCTTCCTTTGGCTCTTTCCTGCCCGGAGAGTGTCCTCGACTCAGCTCATCAGCTCACACGTTCACAAGATGCAGCCCCACGGGTGAATATCCCAGAATCCATGCTGTGTCTTCAGAGCATCCTAGCAGTCAGCACAGGCCTGCCTAAGTTACACAGCCAAGGCAGACCTGCAGAGAGGAGGGAGGGGCAAGGAAGTGAGGGGGGTGGGAAGGAAGGATATGTGACAACTGTAATCTGGGATATCTATGCCAATCACACCCCTGCTCCTGCCATCCTGGGTCTAATAACCCACCCTAGCAGTAGCCCTTTGGCATATCTATCCTTCCTACCCAAACCCATGCCCTCCTCTCCAATGTACACACAAATAAATGTTGTTTTTAAAAAAACACTTTATTAGCTTCCCATGTATGTTACAAGTAAGTAAAGCCCACAAATGTGATGAGAACAATTTTTCTTTTCAGACCGAGCAACTCATCATCCATGAAGGAGCGGTGTGGTTGGGGGACATCTGAGCTAGAATAGGGAATTATCAGGATGAAAGACTTACAGGGGTGGGAGGTGTGTGGGGGGGGTAACACTGGGGGCTGATGTGGACTCCAGAGAACTCCTTTATTCAGGCCCTCTGCAAGCACTGGTAACCAAGGCTCTTTCCCACCAGGCTCCTCATGGTTCCCGGTGTGGGGTGATTTCTCAGAGTGTTTTCTCAGTCACCAGTGCCTCACCTCAGCCTTGCCTAGCTCCTTTCATGGGCAGCCTTCTGGGCTGCTGGGATCTCATTGTTTTGGAAATAGCATTGCTTCATGAAAATGTTTGCCACCTGTTTAAATGTATTTCAAGAGGAGGGGCCACTAAGCAAGCAGCTGGAGGACCTGTTGGGCTTCATGGAGCGACATGGTGAGAATGGCCATCGGAGGAGAGGTGGGTGGGGTAGGGGTGTGTTGCCTCTTGTTTTTTTGCCTCTTTACTCTTTGTTCCTTACTCTTTTAGGGGGTCGCCACCCAGCTCCCAAATAAACAACACTCAGAGGCTTAGTCTTAATTATAAATGCTGGCCTTAGCTTGGCTTGTTTCTTCACAGCTTTTCTTAAATCATCCCGTCTGCCTTTCGTCTCTGGGCTTTTCCTTTTCTTCTGTAATCTTACTGTTGCTCTTTCTGTGACTGACTGAGCAGCTACATCCTGGAGTTCTCCTCCTCTGGCTACTTTTTTCCTTCCAGATTTCTCCTTTCTATTCTCTCTGCTTGCCAGCCCCGCCTATTCTTTCTCCTGCCTTGCTATTGGCCGTCCAGTTCTTTATTAGACCGTCAGGTGTTTTAGACAGGCAAGTTACACAGCCTCACAGAGTTAAACAAATACCACATAAACAGATGTAACACACCTTGAAATAATAATGGGCTGTGATATGAAAGTGTAAGCCAAATAAACCCCTCCTCCCAAGTTACTTTGCTCATGGTGTTTTATCACAATAGAAAACACATACACATATGTATGTATATATGTATACATATACACAGTTGTGTGGGTGCTGTGATCCAAACTCTGACCCCCAGGTTTGCACATATGTACCCTTAACTGTGGGAAATTATGTTGTTACATTGTAAATAGTTGTCCCACCCACTGGTTTAATAAAAAGTGCTGATTGGCTAAAGGCAGGCAGGAAGTGTGGGTGGGGCTACCAGACTAAGAAAACTCTGGGTACAGGAAGCACAGGGCAGAAGGCCAGAGAGAAGCCGGAAGAAGCAGAGGACAACCATGCTGCTGTGAGAAAAGGTACCGAGCCCCATGGCTGAACAGGATAGGAGTCATGGGTTAGATGAAGGGTAAAGAGTTAGCAAGTGATATGCCTGAGCCTTAGATCAGCCAAAAACTATTGAAAGCCTCTGTGTGTCTCTGTGGGACTGTGGGACTGCGGGTCTGCGGGTCTAAACCTTGAGGCTAGGCCCAAAAGTCAGGGCCAGAAACCTTATACTACACTTAACCACTAAACCACCTCTCTAGCCTCCTTTCTTTTTGGCATATATTCTCATCAGTGTTCTTATTGGGAGCTACAGCCAGCATCGAGTGCCCACACTATAAAGTATCAGCCAGCTGTGGGGGAGAACCATGTGCTGATATAAGAGGCTCAGTTGTAACATGTGGGAAACAAGAGTGTTAGTTCTGCCCTGTTGGTAGCCCAGTCACCTCTGAGCATGGTCCAGACCTCTGCTCCTTCCCCTCGATGACCCTGGCTCTTCTGCAATATTGTGTCCTGGTAGCATTGTGGCCTGTCAGGATGGGACCTGCTGGTGTATGTCAGATAGTACAAAAGCTGAATGATCTCAGCGTATCTTGGAGATATTGTTTGTCTGGGTTGGCCTTGAACTTGCCTCAGCCCCCTTCATGGTTTGAGTTACAACCCTGTGCTACCAGGCCTTAACACTTTAAACTTGTGTAAATGAACAACTGCCCTCAGGACTGTTGGGGAGGACCCCAGGGTCTTGTGGGTGGCTAGCCCCCTTGACTACCCCGTCAGTTTGTTGGAAAAGTTACATCTCAACGTTGCACTTGAGGGCATGAACAAAGTGAAAGGAACTGAAGAGGGAGGATTCTTTTTGTGAAAAAGGATGTGTCACACCTCCAACCCCGACAGTGGAACAGCAGCATGCATGGCCTGGATAACCTCTGTCTTTTGGGGTTGTATTGTGTGGTGATTTGAAAACAAAACAAAACAAAAAAGGTCCCCTAAACAGAGTGGCACTATTGGTAGGTATGGCCTTGTTGGAGGAAGTGTGTCACTGAGGAGGCGGGCTTTGAGATCTCACATATGCTCAAGCTACACTCAATGTGACAGACCACTTCCTGCTACCTATGGGTCAAGGGATATAAGCTCAACTCCATCTTTAGCACCATGCCTGCCTGCACGCACAGCACCATGTCACACTATGAGGATAATGGACTAAACCTCTGAAAATGTATGCCAGCCTCAATTAAATGTTTTCCTTTGTAAGGATTGCCATGGTCATGGTGTCTCTTCACAGCAAGAGAAACCCTAGGACATATTGTTTTGTTCTGCTTTTAGTGTCTCACTATGTAGTCCTGACTGAACTCATAGAAATCCTCCAGCCTCTGCCTCTGAAGGTTATGAGTACTAGTAATTTTTGGTTATTTTTCTTTTTTATCTCTAACTCAAGGGGAGTTTGGCTGTTCCTCACTGAGGTTCAACTTTACAGTCTATTCCTAGCTGGCTAATTTAGAAACCTAGGAAAAAGAGAGCAGAGGGAAGATGTAGGGTTAACAATATGGGGTGTTTAAACATTTCAGGAATTCCAGGAAAGCGATTAAACCTGGTCAGACAAGCTTATCTAACAAAGGACTCTAAGGAAAAGGCTGAAGGGAGCCAGATACCCAGAGATGAAAGCTGTCTATAATAAAGGAAGTGGATCTGAGAAGGAGGCAGATCTCTATGAGTTCAAAGCCAGCCTGGCCTACAGAGTGAGCTCCAGGACAGACAGGGCTACACAGAGAAACCCTGTCTCAAAAAACCAGAGAGAGAGAGAGAGAGAGAGAGGGAGAGAGAGAGAGAGAGAGAGAGAGAGAGAGAGAGAGAGAGAGAGAGAGAGAGAGAGAGAGAGAGAGAGCTTCAAGCACAGAGACTTCTGGGTAGTAACTATCAGCCAATCATTCCCATCATCTGACTTACAAAATTTTGTTTTGAGATTTATTTTATTCTATATGCATGATCATTTTGCCTGCATGTGTGTCTAAGCGCCATGAGTATATCTAGTGCCTGTAAGAAAGAGGTCAGAAGATGATTCTGAGACAGCATGTGGGTACTGGAAATTGAGCAGTGCTTTTAACTGCTGAGCCAGCTGGTCAACTGCAACTTATAGATGGTTTTGTTGTTTTGAGACAGTGTCTCACTACAAATCCCTGGCTGTCCTGGAACTCACTACGTAGACCAGGCTGGCCATATAAGACCATCTGCCTTTTCCTTTAGAGTACCAAGATTAAAGGTATGCACCAACACACTCAGCCTTGTGAATTGTGGGAATATGTTTCAAATATAATAAAAACAGTCTGAGATATCAGAGGGATCTACCCACAGTCAGTCTAGGAGGATCAGACAGTGGTAACTCACACCTTTAATCCCAGCACAGGGAAGATCTAGGAGTGGTGACCTACACCCTTAATCCCAGCAAATCTGGGTTTGAGGACATTTTAGTTTACAGAGGGAGTTCCAGGCTCCCAGGCAGGCAGTAGTGGTGCATGCCATTAGTCCCAGCACTTGGAAGGCAGTGGCAGGAGGATCTCTGTGAGTTTGAGGCCAGCCTGGTCTTCAAAGCAAGTTCCAGGACAACTAGAACTGTTACACAGAAAACTCTGTCTTGAAAAAACAAAACAAATAAAGACTGGAAGAGACAGGCTCTGTCCTCTGATATTCCAGACTGGTTTTTATTAAATTTGAAACATCCCCACAGTGAGTGATTTTTAAATTTATCTATTTTCACATATGGGCTTGTGTCCGTAGAGGCCTGATCCCCTAGGGCTGGAGTTATGGTCAGTTGAGAGACATCTGACATGAGAATTTGGAACAGAACTAAGGTCCTCTAGAAGCGCAGCAAGTGCTTTTAACTGCACAGGCAAGCTATCTCTCTAGCCCAACATTGTCTCCATCTGAGTTTCTCACGGGATTCAGGGCCATCCATTCAGACAGCTCTTGCCTTATGTTCTCCTGTTTCCCCAGCTTGTTGATGACATTTTGAGACATTTAGGCAGGCACAAACCCGTTTAGGGACAAAAACTCTTGCTACTGTGGAGCAAGTTACTCAAGTGAGACCTGGAGAGTAACAGTAACCGGTGCTCAGGTTCTCTCTGCACAAGGAGCAGGGTGACAGACCCAGAACAAAACTGCTCCAGCCTCTGTCCCTTGCAGGGGTGCTGGGACACCTTCAGGACTACGACTCCAGTACCAGCACCTTGTATGTCTGTGCCCTCTGCCCCCTTTTGTCAACTCCAGTGTTCACTTCTACCCTGCATTATTGTAGAGCATAAGCTTCCAAGCAAGACAGCCATCATGTTTATCAGATCAACTGTGCCTGTTTGTAAGAGTCCATCATGACAGGGCTTGCTGACTGCTGGCATTCTCTTGTAAAGGAGAGGCCGCCTCCACTCATCCATATGTGGATAGTTGTACCATAATTGCACATGGCTTCAGGGTCTTGGGGATTGGAAGTTAGTAGGAGTGTGTGTGTGTGTGTGTGTGTGTGTGTGTGTGTGTCCATCTATGCAGCTATGAAAAAGCCATTACCTATGATGCTTTGAGGTCACCCATGAACTACAAGTAAACCTAGTAAATTTGATTCCATGGGGTGAACCTTGGTCACATTAAATGTTGCTTTGTCAGTGGGAAGTTTTGAGAAGAGAATAAGTGAAATAAGTATGAAGATAATAAGGAAAAAGGGATTAAATAAGGAGAGGAGAGAGCCAATAATTTATACTGCAGAAGAATCTTGCTCTTCAATTTTAGAAGCAGCATTGTTCCTGGAGGAAGGTGTAGATATCTCTGGAGGCCATAGTCAGGTGGTCCAGAACTCTTGGGTTTTGGAGTAGCACAGCAGCTGAAGAGTCAAGCTGGTCTTGAACTGTGTTGACCTGATTGAAACTTTCTTTGAAGCTTTCTGATAAATGACCCACTAGGGAAGGGAACTGGTATCTTGGTGTCTTTTCTGTTGCTGTGATCAAACACCATAACCAAAGGCAAGTTGGGGAAGAAAGAGTTTTATTTGGCCCAAATGTCCACATCATCATCAGTTACTGAAGGGAGTCTGGACAGATACTCAAACAGGGCAGGAACCAGGAGGCAGGCGCTGATGCAGAAGCTATGGAGTGATGCTTCTTATTAGTTTGCTCACTAAGCTTTGAATACTCAATGGCTTTTCTCATCCAAAGTTCTAAAAATCCTTTTATAATCTTCCCCAAGACATGTCATCAGGTCTGACACAGAAATACCCAACTAACATCATGACCAAAGCAACTTGGAGAGGAAAGATTTTTTGGCTTATGCTTTCACTTTACTGTTCATCATGGAAGGAAGACAAGGCAGGAACTTGGAGGCAGTGATGTTGTGGGGTACTCACCAGAGAAGACTGTAGTTGGATTTTCTTTTACATTATCCCCACATTGGAACACCAAAATGTTGTTGGTTATTTTTGTTCTTTTTGGGGAACTACTACCCAGCTCCCAAATAAATCATACATGGAGGCTTATTCTGAATTACAAATGCTCAGCCATAGCTTGGCTTGTTTCTTGCCAGCTTTTTCTTAACTTCAAATTATCCTGTCTATATTTTGCCTCTAGGCTTCCACCTTTCTCTTATATCTGTATATCTTACTTTCACTTACTCCATGGCTGGCTGTGTGGCTGTGTGGCTGTGTGGCTGTGTGGCTGTGTGGCTGTGTGGCTGTGTGGCTGTGTGACTGTAGCTATGTGGCTAGGTGGCTGTGTGGTTGTGTGGCTATGTGGCTGGGTGGCTAGGTGGCTGGGTGGCTGGGTGGCTGTGTAGTTGTGTGGCTTGTGGCAAGGTGGCTGGATGGCTGTGTGGCTGGCCCCTACCATTCTCCTCTCCTGTTTTCTTGCTCTCTCTCCTTTTTTCTCTCTGCCTGGCAGCCCTGCCTGTCCTTTCTCCTGCCTCACTATTGGCCATTTAACTCTTTATTAGACCATCAGTTGTTCAGGCAAAGAATCACAGCTTCACAGATTTTAAACAAATGCAACATAAAAAATGCAACACATCTTTGCATCATTAAAGCAAATGTTCCACAGCATAAATAAAAGTAACACACCTTAAAAAAATATTCTATACTAGAAGACTGCTTAGACATGGGTTTAAGCCAAATAGAAAGTTTTTATTAGCTGATCAGCAACTGCACTGGGTGTTTGGGATCCCAGTGTAGCACTTTCTCAGGGTGAACTATGTTCTAGGTTGACATACTTCAGTTAGCCAGAAGCAGAATTACAGAAGCCAAAGAGCAAGATTAGTAAATTCAGAGATGTCCCCAGAGCTATAGACTCTAATGAATTATGTCTTTGTTTTTATTTTTGGCAGGTCCTGTTTACTTGTTGAAGTTTACAGCCTGAATATGGTACATCCATCATGGAATCAGTTATGCTAAGCTCTGAATGCCTGCTACAGATCTGACACCCTCTTCCAGCTTCTGAGGGCATTGCATACATGGTGCACAGGAATATACATAGACAAAGCACCCATACACATAATTTCTTTCTCTTTTGTTGAGACAGGGTTTCTCTGTGTAGCCCTGGCTGTCCTGGAACTTGCTCTATAGACCAGGCTGGCCTCAAACTCACAGAGATCCACTTGCCTCTGCCTCCCAAGTGCTGGATTTAAAGGCATGTTGTACCACCATCTAGAATATAGATAATTTTTAAAGGAGCCTAAGTCAGACTCTTGGGTTCCCAGACAGACACAGGGAAGAGGATGGGGAGATGTGGACCACTTGCCTCTGCCTCCTGAGTGCATGCAGCACCATGTCTGGTTGACCAGGGGGAAATACGGGGCAATCATGGCCATTATAATTTAAGATGGCTACAGTCATGTCAAGTCAAATCCATAAGTGGATATTTGAATAAAGCAGGTATGTGCAGCATGGAAAAATGTCCAGAAGATCTTGTTTCTAGAATCATTCAGGGAAAATAATCAAGACTTTTAGGACCAGGACTGAAATAGCATTAGCCAGGAGCACTGTGCTGGGCCAGAAACTAAGGAAGTGCTTTAAAACATAAGTCATGGCCACCGAAAGAACAGCAGTGGCCAGGCTGGCCTGATCCAAGCAGGAAGCAAGCTAAGTCAGTGTTAGATTAAAATCAAAAGGAGGTACATAAGTGTGAAGTTACAGTCAAGAATCCACACAGATGGGAGGAAATGCTGTCAATAATTCTGTGGAAAGGAAGAGACAAAGTTCCTAAGTGGAAGGATTCAGAACTGCTGTAATTCCAGCCAGAGAAGCAGGAGGCTCAGGTCATCCTGAGACAAGACTAAGCCAGACAGTACTAGAAGGTCTCAATCCAGCTCCACATGGCGGTTGGAAGCGTGGCAATGGACAGACTGGTTGGCTAAAATGCACAAAGCCCTAGGTTGGGTTCCTAGCCTGTCATAAACTAAGCAGCGTGGTGCGTACCAGTAATCCAGCACTTGATAGAGGAGTCGGGGGCTCAGAAACTCAAGGTCATCCGCCAATGCCTAGCAAGTTTGAGGTCAGCCTAGGCTATATGAGACTCTCCATGTCTTAAGCCAGTTGGGTGGCTTAGCAGGCAAAGTGCTTGTCTTGCAGACATTACAACCCATGTTTGATCCATGGAGCCAACACAACAAAGTGAAAGGAGAGAGACCGGCCTCCCAGTTCCCCTCCAATCTTCGAGTGTACAGCCTCCACACGAAAAAATAAGTTATCATCATTATTTGGCTTTTGGAGAAAAGGTTTCTCTGTATTCCTGACTGTCTTGAAATTGGCTCTGTAGACCAAGCTGGCCTTGAACTCATACAGTTCCACCTGCCTCTGCCTCCTGAATGCTGGGATTAAAGCCATGAGCCACCACCACCCACTAGCTACTTCCAAAGCCTACAAAACTGGAGCTTGTCAAAAACTCGTCATAATTATCCCCACTTTACAGATAGGGAAACTGAGTCACAGAGAGGCCAGGTATTAGGTCAGATGCTCTAGGTCACACAGTTAGCAAAGGGCACTTTTTAGCTCCTCCAGTGTGATTCCATCCTGTTGTGTCTGGCCATCTCCCTGCTGTGGGCTCCAAGGGAAAGAGGCCTGGCTGTTCTTCCTGCAGAGTCTGGTTTAATTCTAAGCACCTACATGACAGCTCACAACCTCCTACAACTCCAATTTCAGGAAATCTAATGGCTTCTTCTGGCCTTTGGTGGGCATCAGGCATGCACATGGTGCACAGGAGTGCATTCAGGGAGAACATTGATATATGTTAAATTAAATTTTAAAAAAAAAGTGACTGAAGGGAGGCCAGAAAGGAGTAGTCTGTGCAACACTGATTAAGAAGTGTGTGTGTGTGTGGGGGGGGGGGGGTGTCAGGGCGGCGTTGTCAGCTGGTGCCCTCTCTGTTACAATAAGGTTTCTTGGTTCCAGGTGGCCAAAGATGGAGACTCACAGACCTGCTGCCCCAGACCCCTTAGCTGCCCGCCGCTGCTTAGTCCCCCAAAAATGATTCAGATGCTTATATTAACTTCATGCTGTTTGGTCTATGGCTTAGGCACCTTACTAGCTTGTTCTTTCTACCCTCACCCTTACTCCCACCCCCACTCACCTCATCCCCCACCAACCCCACCCCCATGTGATTTGAACAGACTCTCACATCTCCTTGAGTTTTTCATCTACAAGCAGGGATAAGCTTTCCCACCTCCTAGGACTGGTGTGAGAGATGCAAGAGGTTTCATGCCTTGTGTGTGCTGGGTGTGGACTTTAGCCAAGAAACAGCTCCTGTCTTCTAAGAGGCAGCCCTGTCAGTACACCTGGGCCAAAGCCAGCCACTGGTCCAGGGCAGCTCTTTCAGGGTTTCCTCCTCTCTTCACAGAAGATCAAAGCTTGGGTGGGTTTAGCTTGTTGTTTGCTTTTTAAAGGCGCCAGAGACTCTGCCCATCTCTCTATTGCTCAAAATCACACAGCAGGCCAGGGGCAGACTCTTTTCCAGCTCCAGAACCCAATAGTGATTCTTGCCTACAGATACTAGTGTATACATTTCCCTTCCTGGCTGGCCCTGGGTGTTCAGGCCTTCTGAGGACATTCCAGACCCACTTAACTCACCCCCCACTAGTGTACTAGACAAAGAGTCACCACCTGACCCAGACTGAGCCAGTAAAGGGGGCCAACTTCTTGGCCCCATTGATGTGATTTTGTCACAAGATGGACAAGTGACAAAAACCAATCACAGTTGTTCCTGTAGACTTTTTTTTTCTTTTCCCTGCTTTCCTGGACCAAGTTGTGCCAGGGCCTAGGTGAGAAGATGCCCATATTGGTGGGAGATTTGGGGCTCCAAACTCAGAGAGGAACCCTGGCCTTCTCCCAAGGATCTTCCTCCCAGTTGGTGAACAACCCCTGGATCTTCCTACTGCAGCTAGTTTGAATTAGGGTTCTGTCTAGCAGTGTGTGACACACCCTGTTAAGAATGTGGCTAGGAGCCCTGTGTGGTTGAGCATGCCTTTAATTCCAGCTCTTGGGAGGGAAAGGCAGGGAATCTCTGTGAGTTCCAGGAGATTATTGGCTATAATAGGGAGACTATATTGGCTATAATAGGGAGACTCTGTCTCAGAAAGAATGAGAAAGTGGGGGGGGGGAGAAGATCAGAGAGCAGGAGGAGGGTGGCTGTAGTTTCAATGTTTCAATGTCAGGTTTACTAGCAGTTCTAACAATCTAGGCTTAGTCAAATGTCCCCTGTCCTCAGCGGGGCACTTAAAATGGCAAGGAATAGTGTTGTAGAATATTATTGTAAGATGTGTTACATTTGTTTGTGCTGTGGAACATTTGTTCAATGATGCAAAGATGTGCTGCATTCTTTATGTTGCATTTATTCAACTCTGTGAAGCTGTGTTATTTGCCTGTCTAAAATACCTGACTGGTCTAATAAAGAGCTGAATGGCCAAGAGCAAGGCAGGAGAAAGGACAGGTGGGGCTGGAGGGCAGAGAGAATAAACAGGAAAAGAAATGTGGGAAGAAAAGATCCAGGAACAAGAAAAGGAGGAGAGAAGACACTGGAGGCCAGCCACCCAGCCACCCAGACACCCAGCCACCAAGCCACCCAGACACCCAACTACCAGACACCCAGCCACCAGCCACCAGACACCCAGACACCCAGACACCAGACACCCAGCCACTCAGACACACAGACACACAGGCACACAGCCAGACCAGGCATAAAAAGTAAAGAAAAGATACACAAAAGTAGAAAAAGGTAAAAGCCCAGAGGCAAAAGGTAGATGGGCTAATTTAAGTTTTCTTTTTTAAACAAAACAAAACAAAAAAACTGTCTAGAAACAAGCCAAGCTAAGGCCAGACATTTGGAAGTAAGAAGAAAAAAAATATCTTGAGTATTTATTTATTTGGGAGCTGGGTGGGCCCCCAAAGAGCAAAGAGTTAAAAACAAAACTATAGAATAGTGGAAAAAGGTGACAGCTTCAGTGTGGTCTCTTTGAGAAGAGGGACTAATAGAGATGTCCAGTTGGCAGCCACAGCAGCTCCTGCCGCTTAGAGTCCCACTTCCTGTTCCCATGGTAACACTAAAAATGTAAACAATCATCTTTGCCTTCCCTTGACATTTAAATCACTTTGAGGTATCTGGGTTTTGCTCTAAGTTCCTGGAGGAGATCTGGCGTTTAAAGCTACCCACAAGAGCTGGGGGACTAAAGACCCCTCAACAGATAAAGCTCTTTTCCTGCCCAGCTGCCCCTTCTCCCGCAGGCAGGCGCTCCAGCAGCGGGCTGATGGCACTTCTGCCCTGCCGTGTTCTCACTTCCTGAGTTACTCAGAAAAGCCGGCCTTTCCTTTCTTCTTTTTATCTACTTCTCTTTCTTCTAGACGGATACTGACCAGAGCATGTTTTCCATGGTGCTCTGGGCTTATACACTCTTTCTCCAAAGCTTCTTTCTCCTGTTGCTATGTGGTGGCTTATCAGTCCCCATCAAGTTTGGTCCCTTTGCTACAGCTTCATGTCTAATAATATTGTCCTTGAACTTCCTTTGGAATCTGTTGCTAAATTCCAAGGCTCTGAAAGGAACCTTGGAGTGGAAGACTGGAGAAATGGCTTAGTGGTTAAGAGCACTCACTGTCTTCTTTTCCAGAGGTCTGAGAGATTAAATTCCTAACACCTACATGGCAATTTACAACTGTCTGTAACTCCAGTTCCAAGGGATCCAACAAAACACCAATGCACATGAGAGAAAAATAAATAAATAGGCTGAATAGTGGTAAAATACACCTCTAATTGCAGCACTTGGGAGGCAGAGGCAGACAGATATCTGTGAGTTCAAGGCCAGCCTGGTCTACAGAGCAAGTTCCGGAACAGCTAAGGCTACACAGAGAGATCCTGTCTTGAAAAACAATTAATTAATTAATTAAATAAAAGATATTTTAAAAATTATTTATTTTTATTGTATGTGCATTGGTGTTCTGCCTGCATGTATGCCTGTGTGAGAGTGTTGGATCCCCTGCAACCAGAGGTACAGACAGTAGTGAGCCATGTGGGTGCTGGGAATTGAACCTAGGTCCTGTGGAAGAATAGCCAGTGCTCTTAAACTTCCTAGTCTCTCTCTGTGGACTGTGTTTATGAATTAAAAGTTTTGTTTGATACTAAAAGAGCTTCAATTCAGAAATTATTTTCTAAGTTTCAAACTTAACAGAGATAAAGCTATAAAGTTCTTTCCCAAGGTCAGGCATTTAGACAAAAGGTTTCATTTCCTCAGGGGCTTGAAGAAAGCTCCTGCTTGCTAAAAAAAAAAAAAAAAAAAGGAGTCATTTTCCTTACCTCTGGTTAAAAAAAAGAAAGAAAGAAAGAAACAAAAAAAAAAAAAGCAAGCAAACAAACAAACAAAAACCCTACCTTATTGCTAGCCTTTAGGCTCCTTCAGTTCTTGCTCACAAACTCTACCCCTGTAAGTCTTAATCTTAGGAAAGTTAGTAAGTTATTATAAACTCTTAAGGATAATTAAGAAATACAAGTTAATGGTCAGTCACCTTATAAGTGATAAAGTTCTTTAATATGTTCAGAACTGTACTTGTGGTCATGCTAAATATTAATGTGATTAATTATAGGAAAAAGCTTTTTTAGCCTATCTGTGTTTTCAAGGTTAAGCCTGGGTTTGTTTAGCTCAGATATACTTAATAGATAATGGCCCTCAAATTTGTCAGAGATCTAATGAATTTGGCCTTTAAAATGTCAAATGAAAAGCTTCCTGTGACAGAGAACCCCAAGCTTCTAGCAGTGTTACCAAGGTCCCCGAAAAGATGACTGGCACCACATGAATCCACTTGGATTATGGTAACACTAACCACTGGGCAAGAATACCCCAATGCAGCACCTGCCTCCAGGACCTTGCCCAAACTGTGGACAAGCAGGACACTGGAGATGATTGCCACACTTTACCTAGACAAAGTAAGGTCAGTCTCCTCCCTTGTTCCTCCTCCATAGGAAAAACTTACCTTCTGGGCCTGGCAGCCAAAGACTGATGCTGTCCTGGAATCTCTGCCCCCAACAGCATGGAGAACACAGGAGCCTAGGATGACTATCTAGGTAATAAGTTAGTCTCTACCATTTTAATTGGTACATAATCTATTAGTTTATACTTCATGTTATGATTTAGCCTTTTCAAATCTCTGATGGTATTGATGGCTGGGTTGACTATGGCTTTGTCACCTTAGCAACTGCAGGCAACCAGGCTCTTCCCCAAGGCTGCAGCTAACTGTTAGCTCATTTCATATGTAAAAAAATCAAGCCTGGTTTTTTTATTTTTTATTTTTAGAGCTATTAGGTATCTACCTGTTCAGAAAAAGTAGACAGGTTCGTCTTGTTAGCAGGCTTCATATTAAAAGAAAAACAGGTTTCAGATGTGACTTTCCTCTAAAGGAACTCGATTTGCAATGATCGTTCTCAGCAATAAATGCTTATGTTTCTGGTAAATGGCTAGGTAGAAAGAATGTTAAGTGCAAGTTTTGAGGGTCTGAGAAAATGTTCTAGGACATTAAAGGTCTGAGAATGTAAAAGCTTAAGGAAGTTGTGAGGGTCTCAGAAAATGATTTAAGATGTAAATTCAAGTTTTAAAGGTATAAATAAGTGGCTTAAGGTATATGAAGAATAAGAAATCTTTCAGATTTCTTTTTCTTTCTATGGTACTGTCACACTACGATTTAAGAGGTTCAGGATTTAACATTGATCAGTGAAGTTATGACAAAGCTGGTAGAGCAGTGGCCATTTACTGTTTAGTCATAAGTTCAAGACTGAAATTTCCTTTGGTTGTCTTCTCAATATAGACCTAACAGTGCTCCTCATCAGGCCAAAGACATCTCTGTTCACTCTATATCTAGCTCTCTGGACAGAGAATAAAATTCATGCTTTTTAAACCAAATATGTAGCTTTTGCTAGGACTCAAAGGTAGTAGTCCACTCCAGGTGTTTTACAGACACCTGTTAACTGACTTTTCTACAATGTGGAATACAGGACAGATTACTTTTATGTCTTTTTGTAAAATAAAAAATTATGTAACCTTCAGAGAATTGAGGGAGTCATAAGACTTATAAGACTTGCATCCACTTCTCACAGGTCAAAAAGACTTTAGATAAGTACAACCCACATTTCTCCACCTGTCTATTCCTGAGAATGCGTTCTCTCTCTCTCTCTCTCTCTCTCTCTCTCTCTCTCTCTCTCTCTCTCTCTCTCTCTCTCTCTCTCTCTCTCTCTCTCTCTCTCTCTCTCTCTCTTGACTCCTTCCCTCCCCCAGTTACTTGGACTATAGGCCTGAAAGTTCCAAATGTAAGACTTTACCAAGTTTCTAAATTTCAGCTTCTGTCTTTAGTCTATATCTGTCTGTTTCAGCAGATTTTCACTTGGCTGTCAGACACATTCAAGCATCAACTGCTAACTACAACCTGCTCCATACAACGGTAGAGCCTCGAACTTGCTAAAAACCAATGTGGACCAGTACAGCCAATATGATTGCTCCATATTTCTTTATCTGGGTCAGCAAACCAGATGCTTCTGATAAATGCCCTGTGCCTGAATTTCCTCCTGGCTTTAACTAGTGTTCCAGCCTTCCTGGGCCCTGACAACATCCTAGTTACAGCAGGAACTATGTTGCCTCTTGTCCTTCAATAGGCTGGAATGTTAGATCAAAAGGAAACTCCCTGACACAGGGAACAAAATACATATAGTGCCTATAGGGACACCAGGAAAGGTATCTGTTAAAACAAAGTCGACCCAGATTTATCAACAGGAAGATTCATTAGCTGAAATAGTTCTATAGTATGGAAGGACACTCAACCTAGTCTATGTAAACCAAAGAGATTATTGTATAGCTTTAAGTGAAAATTTTTGTTTTTATATAAACCGTTGAAGAATTATTATAAATGCCCTGGCTGTACTTGAAAAAAATATTTCAAAAAAGAGGGCCTGGGATGAAGTAAATAACTGGTCCCCATTCTCATTTTCAGGTTCCTTCTAGGTAGTAACTCCGGTGTCAGTCGTCAGAGCTGGCCTATCTGCTTCTGCTAATTGTTATTGCCTCTTGCATCCATGATGTCTTAACTAAATGATAAATCCTGTCTGGGTACTATTATGCTGATGGTTATTAGACTCCAATATAAATAGGTACCCATCACAGAGTCAAGGATTTGACTCAAGAAATGACTCAAGAGGAAAATGTAAAAGTCAAAGTTACATAATTTAAGTTTTCATAACTATGTCTTAGAGATCCATGGAACAAAAATGTCTCTGATCTACAAGCCCCTGACCCAAGGACAGATAGTTCCTGAAAAGCTGGAGGCTATTGTTTATGGGAGATAACAATTCACATGTTTTCAGTTCCCAAAACAAATTTGTTTGGCTCATCTGCACTGGATCTGCTTGATCATATGTGTGTGGTGGGGGGGGGAGGCTCATAGGCAGGAAATACATCAGGATGTATGCTAGTCCCTGATTGGATGTAGGCCAGAGGTATGTCAGGATGTATTCTTGACCCTGATTGGATTTGATGGGAATACTTAAGCTACTGTAAACCCTGATTTGTGGCCATCTTCTGGAAATGCACCTGGCCAGGATTTCACTAAAGCTTGCTTCAGATTTGGCTTTAAACTGTGTTGGTGGTTTCACTCTTGATCCGTGGGATTAACAGGGGTCAGATGGTTACATAGTGTCAGGTCAGCAAGGACTATACTAGAGCACCCTATCTCCAAACAAACCAAACCACAGGGGGAAGAAGAGAGGAATGGCAACACAGGAGGCAGTGGCCATGTGGAAATGACCAGACTGGCCTCAGACTCCACCTGCCTCGGTCTCCCTAGCGATGGTACTAAACGATGGTCATCACTGTTTACAAGAGAGGTGGAGAAAATTCCCCAGAGGGAAGCAACCTGGATTTGGGAGTTCAGGTCCCTTGAGCTTTGAGATATTTCTGTCAACCTCTGTTTTTAGGGTGTCTTCTAGTTACTCATACCAGTGTATGAAGATACTCACTGGCAGCTTGGCTGAAATATTAGGAAGATTTTTCCCCCTCAGGAGTTGGTGTGATTTCTCAGCAGTTGAGAGTACTGGTCACTCTCACAGAAGACTTGTTTGGTTCCTAGCACCCATTCAGGATGACTCACAGCCACCTGTAACTCCAGTTCCAGAGAGTCCATCTGATGCACATTGACCCTAGCAACTATGCAGATCTGTCTGCAAGACCTGGGATTTAAAAAAGTAGAAGAATGGGGTGGACTACAGTCTAATGCCGTAGATCAGGTCCCTTCAGTTTCAGTGAACATGGAAAGTAACATAGAAAGTGATGATCCAAGGAAGACTGTCTGAGTTCAGAGAAACATGATCAGAAAAATATGTAAATAAATGCCAGCAAGCCCAAATTAACTATTAATAGAGCAACCCTTTCCCAGAACTTTCTCCGGACAGACCAATTTAAACACACTTGCCTGGTATGAATTATAGATTATATCTGAGGAAGCATGAACGGTAGGCAGAAGGCCATATCCAGATTCAGGGTCTCTCTCCAGATTGGGTTCTGTGGCTATTATCTGACATCCAACAGGAATAAACATATCTTAAAGAATGTAAAAGTTTAACACAGGAGGCATGAAATCATATCCAAATCAACCCCGGGAACAAAATGCACTGTAGGTAAAGGCCCTCTGCCTTTTTCCTGGACCTCTCTCCCCGTTCCCTGAGGCATGCTCACCATGGTCATTTTTTTGATGGTGTCTTGACAGACCCCCTCTTCCGGTTTCATCAGACACCTGTAATCATGTGCACATACCCACGCACAGACTTATAGGTATATAACTAAAAAATCCCATCCTTAAAAAGCAAACAGGAGCTGGAGAGGTGGCTCAGCACTAGCTGCTCTTCCAGACCTATGTTCAGTTGACAGCACCCACACAGCAGCTCACAACTGTAATTCCAATTCAAGAAGATTCAACTTCCTCTCTGACATCTGTGAGCAACAGGCACATACATGGTACACAGAGATATACACAAGCAAAACACTCATACACAAAAAGTAAAAAAATAATAAAATTAAACAAACCCAAACCAAAACGTGTGTTCTCTCTTTGCCTAAGCATTTCCATGTCTGACTGTTACTTTTGAGGAAGTCGGTGAAATATTACAGTTTTGTCCCAGGGTGTTCCCTGGCTTCTACTCAAAATGATGAAAAATTAGGAAAGAACTAAAAACCATTGGGGAACTTGGTGACATGTGCGGCAACACCTCTGCATACTGGAGAATCAGGCCCCATTATGTGGGCTTCCAAAGAGGTTGAATGTTCACAGAGAGAAAAATACTACATTTCAGCCCAGCATGGGGGTGCATACTGATAACTCCAGAGTTTAAATTATGGAGCAGGAAGATTAGGAGCACAAGGATGTCAGCCTCTGTAACTTAAAGGTACTTCATCTTAAAATTAAAAGATGGCTGTGCATGGAGCTCAGTGGTATGAAGGTTGCCTGGCATGCATGAGGCCCTGGGTTCAATACCCAGCAGTATGCATACACATGAATTAATTTTCAAATGTAGCTGAAATTTAGGAAGGCTTTAATGAAACAAAGAGTACCTCACCTTTGCTCCAAGGGTACAGGGCAGGGTGACCCATCAGGCCCAAGGGATCTGCTTCCAAGCATTCAGGTAGACTGGAGCTGCTGGATAGGAGCCCCGTCCCCTCCCTCTTCCTAGGCCCCTTTACTGGCTGCTCACAGGGGCATGGTGTCTGGGTTTCAAGGTTAGATAGCCCAAGAAGTGGGAAGCCAAAGACATTGGGTTTGTTCTGTTGGCTGAGCAGTCATGGAGCTGGGAGTGGGCTCTCTATAATAGAACATCAAAAAGTGTATAGGCATGCTTTGGGTTTTTTTGTTTGTTTGTTTGTTTGTTTGTTTGGTTTTTTTTTTTTTTTTTTTTTTTTTTTTTTTTTTTTTTTTTGAGACTAGGTGTCTATGTAGCGTTAGCAGTCCTAGGACTTGCTATGTAGACCAGGATACTGTTACAATGAGGTTTCTTGGCCCAGGGAGGCCAGAGGTCCAGACCCACAGACCTACTGCCCCAGACCCCTTAGCCGCCCACTGCTGATTAGGCCCCCAGAAATGATTCCGACACTTATATTAAGTTCATGCTGTTTGGCCTATGGCTAGCTCTTTCATCTTAACTCAACCTATTTCCATTAATCTATCCTGCCACGTGGCCCATGGTTCACTTGTGTTCCTTACATGCTTCTTCTTGGGTGGCTGGCTCGGTCTGCCTGACTCCACCCTGCTTCTCCTGCCTATGTTGTGATTTCCCCTCCTACCTTTTCTATGGTGCCTGTCATGGGCCAAAACAACTCCTTTATTTAAAGACTGATATTCACAGCATACAGAAAGACATTCCCACATCAGGATACCCTTGAATTTATACACAGATAGGGTTATATTATAAATGCTTGGTCGGTAGCTCAGGCTTATTACTATTTAGCTCTTACACTTAAATTAACCCATAATTCTTATCTATGTTTGGACACATGGCTGGTACCTTTTCTCGGTACAGCATTCTCATCTTGCTTCCTCCATTTTATTAAACCAATTCAAATGACACAAACAGACCAACCATCATCGTTGCTGCCTTTGGGCCTTTGCATGTGCTCTTCCTATGGCCAGGAATGCTCTTCATCAGTTATCTATTGTACTTGTTCATGCACCTCCCTCCAGCCTCTGTTTCAAATGTTCCCCACCCTAGAAAGCCTTCCTGCTTCTTGCTCCCAGCCCTACTTCTTCCAGCTGACATCATGTACATATTTCCCCATCCCTTCCTCATACTTCATTCCTCTTCTTTCATTTTTTAAAAGCAATTTTTGAGACTGGGTATCACGTAGCTTGGAGATAGGCTCAAACTTGCTTTATTTTTTTAAGGTATGTTTTTATTTTATGTTATATGTATGTCTGTGCCCCGTGTGTATAGGGTGCCCCAGAGGTCAGAAGAGGGTGTCTGATCCCCTGGAACTGGAGTTAAAAATGGTTATGAGCTTCCATATGGTTGCTGGGAATTGAACCCAGGTCCTCTGGAAGAGCATCCAGTGCTCTTAACCACTGAGTCATTTTTCCAGCCCCTCAAACTTGCTATTTTAAACTGATATTCTTGTCTCCACCTTCCAAGTGCATACCAGACCCAGTTAACCTTTAATCTTTCTAGATTCTAGATAATCCCTCACTTTATGGCTGAAGAAACTGAGCCTGGGAGAGAGGTCATAGGAACAGCCAAGATTTGAAATTTTCTGGCATTACAGGGAGAGTGAAACAGAATCTCCCCTACCTGAGTCCAGCCTCACGCCATAAGGCATCCCAGGTAGACATTGAAGATGAAAGGCAGGTACCTAATTCCAGAGGCAGGAGGTGATAGGGAGAGCCAGCTCAGAAGGAAGCAGATCACAGGTAAGAACTCTAGCTTCATGTCTCATCTGGCTGTGTGACTTCAGGCAAAATTCTACATCTCTGAGCCATGGCCTTTCCTCAGTCAGAAGCTTTGGGTGAAGGGTTACTTGCTCTCTGGGGGACTGGGCCAGGTTTTTCTTACCACCTAGGTAACAAACCCTCCTTGCTGGGAAGTATTCTGTAGACTTGGGCAACTTCTGAGAGGATTACCACACCATGCAGGGGCACCAAAGCCTGTTTCAACAGGACCAGCCCTGCTTGCTTGGAGATTTCTCAAGGGTGGCTCTGGATCATGAAGCTTCAAAAGAGGCTTCAGGGGTAGCTTTAGTGAAATGAGAGCCGCACTCATCACCACAGCACCTCCTCTCTACTAAGGGGGTCCTTCCATACCCATCAGGAAGTTAGTTACCTGTGGTCTCTACCAGCCTATATTTAATTTTCTTTTCACTAGAGCATCCCCAGCTCTGCTTTCTTTTTTAAAAACTTGAAAACATAATCTCCTTTATACTGTAATTGTCTAGGGATTATGTCCTTAGTGCACTCTGGAACGTTTATCAGGCCCTGCAGGGATCTAGCTGGAGGAGTTGTGCGTCTGTGTGTCTAGTTCTTGCTGTCCTCTCCGGGGGTGGAGACCCTCCCCTCCCTCCCCACTTCAATCCCTGGTCTCCCCCTGGTGGCTTCCTGTAGCAGAAAGGGCATTGGTGGGATCATTTGAGCAGAAACGTCTCTCCTTCAAGAGAGTTGCTGCCAGCTCAGTGGCCTAATCCACAGCAGTGTCTCCTCAGGGCTGGCCTCTCCCTTTCCTCCGGTCCACCTGGCCCCTTTATTCCACAGCTAGACTCCTGGGTTTTCCATATCCTCTCCTGCAGTCCCTCCGCTGCTGCTTGTTACCCATGCCAGGCTACTAACTAACACTTTGCTCAATCCAGTGAGTGGCCCTGTGCCTGGTCTTCTAGTTAATGAATCTTAAGCCTCAGAGTTCAGGAATGTTCTCTTTATTCTCTGACCAAGTCTGACCAAGGGCCTGAGCCCTGTTATGTTGCCAGTCACTGTGGTCACTAGAGCCCCAGGAAGATCTTATGATTTGTTCTGGCATGGATGTTTTGGAGGGAGAGAGGGGAGAGAGAGAGAGAGAGAGAGAGAGAGAGAGAGAGAGAGAGAGAGAGAGACAGACAGAGAGAGACAGACAGACAGAGAGAGACAGACAGACAGAGAGAGACAGAGAGAGAGAGAGAGAGAGAGAGGAGAGAGAGAGAGAGAGAGAGAGAGAGAGAGAGCGCTTGAGATAAGACTTTAGACTTTAAGTATCTCACGGTGGCTTTGACCTCATTATATAGCCACAGATGACCTAGAACTCCCAATTTGCTGCTTCCATCTTCTGAGTGCTGAGAACCCAGGGATGTACCCCAAACCAGGTTCAAGGACACTTTTTTAATGGTCTGTCAATAGCTCTCCACATTCAAGTCCCCTGCCCAAAGCCAACGGCTACTCTCAGAACACCTTGGTATTCGAGCCCCTCCTCCACCCCCAGCTTCCATCCTTACTTGTCTGTCTCATTGCCCTGGCAACCCCAGCCCTACTTCCTACATCCAACAGTACCTGCAACATATATTTTGTTCAGTACATTTGAGTAGAGAGTTATTCACATTTGCCTGAAATTTTTAACTTAATTATATTTTAGTTTGTGCCAGGCAAACATCTGAGACATCTCAAGTCCTAGAGCCTCACTAAACAATACCCTAAACAATATTTGGGACAAAGCTATACTGAACTGTGAGGCAAGAATCTAACTATGTGAGAGGTATATATTTACAGTAAATCTGATAGCATAGCTCCTGAACTCTAAGCAGCACCCAGGGCACCTCCAGGGGCAGGATAACTCTAACTCAGGCCTTCAAATCTGCCCTTGAAGTCTGCCTGGGAGCCTTTATCCAACCCCTCACCAGTCCAGGAAGGACTAGAGTCTGGAGCCCCTCGGGAAGTGGCTCCTCACTCCTCATTCCCCTAATCTTGGCTAGCCAGGAGACTCAGCAGGGAAAGCCGTTTGCCTCCATGATTGATGACTTAAGTTTGTTCCCTGGGTCCCACAGGATGGAAGGAAAGAACTAGTCCCAGCACCCCCCCCCCTTTTTTTTTAGTTTTTTGAGACAGGGTTTCTCTGTGTACAGTCCTGACTGTCCTAGAACTCACTTTGTAGACAAGGCTGGCCTCAAACTCACAGAGATCAAAGAACTGGTTCTTACGAATTGCCCTCTGACCTCCACATGCATGGTAGCACATGAGCACGCATACCCACATAAATAAATTAAATAAATAGAACAATCAATTCTCTGTTCTCTCCAGGCCATGGCTCACTCTAAACCAAATGGAATGAACTTCAGCCTTTTTTAGGACAGGTCTGTTGGGTTGGGGATTCTCTGCCCATGCCTGGAGGAAATTGAGAGATAAGAAATTCTGGTCTTAGGTCCCAGGAGGGATTTGAGGGACTGACTAGGTCATGAGTCTTCTCCTTTCCTTAAAGCCGTTTCTAAACCTCGTCAGTGACAATTGTTCCAGGCAAGGACACTAAGGACACTGAAACCCGGAATGAAGTCACTGGGGATTGAGACATTCGCACGGGACTCAAAGCAGAGGATCACCTTACCCTGGGAAGGTGTGGCGAGTGCCAGTACTGGGAACAAACGATGAGGAAAACTGACACTGCACTGCGCAGCAGCTCCTGACTTTATCTGTCAGCAGATAGAAGGAGGCAGAAGAGGCCCTGCCCAGTATGCTGCCTGAAAGTAGAAGCCAGCTACAGCAGCTTGCAGTCCTACACTTGGGAGACTGAGGCAGGGGAGTGCTGCAAGGCCAGCTTGGGCTGCAAGTGAGTTCCTGGCCAACTGGGCTATCTAGTGAGATCCTGTCTCAAAAAAAAAAAGGAATAAAATTGTAAGAAATAAACCAAAACCACGGTAACAGGGATGCTGGTGGTCATCCGGAGGATGAACTGAAAGTCTGGGATAGACAGAAGTCTGCATAGAAAGAGGAAAATCCAATGTGAGGGTGCACATAATTTAATCCCAGCACTTGGGAAACAGAGGCAGGGAGATCTCTGAGGACAGCCTGGTGTACATAGTTCCTAGACAGCCAAGCAGTCAGGGCTACACAGAGAAGTCCTGTCTTTAAAAAAAATAAATAAATAAATAAAAGAAAGAAAGAAAGAAAGAAAGAAAGAAAGAAAAACAGAAAGAAAGAAAGAAAAACAGAAAGAAAGAAAGAAGAAAGAAAAAAGGAAGGGAAGAGAAAACCACAGTTTTACTGCTAACTGTTCTCAATGTCACCCACTTCCTCTCCCTGACGCCCTGGGATGGCCTATTGTCCGCTCCTTGCAGGAGTCTGGGAAAATATGTCTCCCTTACACCAAAGAAGCTGGACCACAGCCTCCCTCAGCCTGCCCTGCCTATTCTCCCTGCATCTGACAGAGTGGGGAAGGGTCAAGGCTTAGGGGAAAGGTCACAGGAATATGAACTACATCCTCCTGGGAAAGAACAGCTTCTAGGCAGAGCCTATCTACTGCATATAGATCTGAGCCTCAGAAAGAGAATTTGTTGAGAGTTTAGACCCACCCAGCTCAATAATCGAACACAACAAACCAGGCATGGTGGGACAAGCTTGTGATCCAGGAGGCAGGAGGATCACTGGAAGTTGGAAACTGGCTTGGTCTACATAGTGAGAGATACTGCCTTTAAACAGACAGCTTTGACAGCATACTATGGTGGTGCTCAGTTCTCACCAGGGCTGGAGGCAAGCACTGGGTTGGTAGGCCTGGAGACCCAGGCAGCTGCAAAATATGGATAGTGGAAGGGTCTCAGGTGGCTTTAAAAAAAAAAAAAAAAAAAAAGCCTGGTTTTCTAGACAAGGTTTCATTGTGTAGTCCTGGTTGTCATGGAACTCACTCTGAAGACCAGGCTGGCCTTGAACTCAGAGATCTGCCTGCCTCTGCCTCCCAAGTGCTGAAATTAAGGTATGCGCCACCAAGACTGACTCTTTTTAAAATTTTATTTTATTTATGTCTGTGCATGTGCACATTGTGCAAAGTTCTGGAGGTTCTCAAGGAGGCCATCTGGTTCCCTAGAGCAGCAGTCCTCAACCTCCCTAGTGCTGTGACCCTTTAATACAGTTCCTCAGGCTGTGGTGACCCCAACCATAACATTATTTCCATTGCCACTTCATAACTGCAATTTGGCTACTGCTATGGATCCCAAATACCAGTGTTTTCCCAAAGTCTTTTGGGGGCTGAGATGCACAGGTTGAGAATCACTGTCTTAGAGCTAGTGCTTGGAAGTGCTGGGAACTGAACCCAGGTCTTCTGGAAGGGCAGCATGTGCTACTCTTCTGGGTCATGTCTCCAATCTGTTACTCTTCCTGTGGTCACAGTAACTTTTCTGATCACATGACTCTTCCTTCCCCTCAGCTGACAAGAGCTGTTCAGATTTTGGCATCAGCTCCTGTGTTCTCCACTTTATATCAGCTCTGTCTCCTTAGGTCATAAGTCAGCATGGCCTGAAGGCCACATAGTTATTCAGAACACCATGCTAGTATGATACCTGGAGTAGCAGGAATGAAGCTGGGCAGAACAGTGGTGGCCCGTGCCTTTAATCCCAGCACTCAGGAGGCAGAGGCAGGCAGATCACTGGATTCGAGGCCAGCCTGGTCTACAAAGTGAGTTTCGGGATAGCCAGAGCTGTTATACAGAGAAATCCTATATATGTAGAAAGAGAAAGTGTATGTGTGTGTGTGTGTGTGTGTGTGTGTGTGTGTGTGTGTGTGTGTGTGTGAGAGAGAGAGAGAGAGAGAGAGAGAGAGAGAGAGAGAGAGAGAGAGAGCGCCAGTGGATTGAAGTATGAGTGCAAACAGGTTCTGAAATAGCTGTGAGATGCCTCAGTAAGGAAAGCTGACTGTGGGTGACCTTTGACTCATGTTACTTTCAGGAAGAGAAACAATTACAAAGAGGTTCAGCCCAACAGAAGAGATGGACAGTCAATAATAATCCTAAGGAAGACAACTGTCAGGACTGGGGAGATAGATGTCTCAGAGGGCTAAAAGGCTGTGCAAGGGTGAAGACCAGAGTTCTAGTCTCCAGTACATATTTCCTAAGCTACTTACTTTTAGGCATAAGAAGAGACTTCACAGCTACCCTCACCTCTTTTGAGACAAGATCTTACTCTGTAGAACAGACTGGCTTGAGTTTGTGATCCTCGTGCCTCAGCCTCATAAATGCTGAGATTAAAAACTGATGTCAGGTCTACCCTCTTATTCCAGTGTAGGAGTTACTCTCCTATGTCTGTTTCTTTGAGGACTGGTCTCATGTAACATAGGCTAACCTCGACTCAGTGTGTAGTCCAGGATAACCATAGATCTTTTTTCCTGCCTCCACTATCCAGTATCTGGGATTACAGATGTGTCAGCCATGGCTCCTTATCTATTTATTTATTCTATTGAGATGAGTTTCTGCAGTTTGAGTAAGAAATGTCCCTCACAGGCTCAGGTATTTGAACAATTTGGCCCCCCAATTTGTGTTGCTGTTTAGGGAGGTTTAGGAGGTGTGGCCTTGCTGAAGTAAGTACCGCCACTGGGGGTGGAATTTGAGAGAGCTCTTGGTTCATGTTTAAGGTCCAGATGTAATCTATCACCTTCTTACTCCTCCAGCCATGCTTGCTGCTGAGGCCATGACTCCCTGCCATGGGCTTTCATCCCTCTGGAACTATAAGCTAAAAGAAACTCCTTCTGAAGTTGCCTTTGGTTATGGTGTTTAATATAGCAACAAAAAAGTAACATTAGTTGCAGCTTCACTATGTAGCCTGGGACTCCTACAGATCCACCTGCATCTTCCGGGTCCCTACAACCGGTCCTAATTCCCTATTCTCATTCAGTGACCTTCCTCACTCCTTCACTCTGCCCTCTGAGTTTCCCATGCTCATCCAGGTCTCACATCATTAAGGACAAGCAGCCCTCACCTGTCTCAGCCTCTCTAACCCCTCCCACCTCCTGCATCCATCCACTTTGTCCCCACCTCCCTCCAGGCTCTGCAGGTTCTGAGTGCTCTCAAAGCTGTCTTCCCTACCTTATCTGGCCAGTACTATGCTGAAAAATACTCCAGAATACCAGGGACACATTCACTTCCCCACTAGGTCACACATTCAGGAAGTGCTATAGAATACCTACATGCTAGGCTCTGTTCTGGGTTCCGGCACACAGGGGGCTGACTACGGGGTCTTGACCTGGAGAAGCCTATAATAGTCCAGCAGTTTGTATAAGAGAATGCAGAGCATCTTGAACAGGTGGGATAATTTAAGCACTGCAAAGACTACTCTGCACCAGTTAGGTCCCTCAAGGGAATCCAGGGTCAGTGCCGGCAGGTTTAAAGAGGTGATACCTGAACTTTAATCTGGAGCTGGCCTTAGTTCACTTGGGGAGATTTGGTCAGGAGGTTCAAAGGCTTGAAGGGCTGGGCAGAGCTGTGGCCTGAACTCGGTGGCCAGTGGTGTTGGCAACAACACGCCCTGCCCTAGGGCGTGAGTTGAGCCCGGGCCAGCGCAGTTAATTCCTGCAGGCTTCCAGGGCCGAAGGTTCAGGATTTGAAAGCTTAAAATGGTGGCGCCATCTTGTTCTCTTCACCGGGACAAAACAGGCCCAGAGGCGACAAGCTACCGCCCAAGGCCACACAGCGGCGCCACAGCAGCTGGTCGGGTCGAGCCCCTTCCGTGCAGCGCCGTCAGCCAATCAGAACACAGTCCTAGCTTCGCAAGACGGAAATGGTGGGCGGGGGCAGTAAGAGTCCCGCCCCCAACCCACCCACCATAGCGCTCCTGACTGGCTCCGCCGAACGGCCCCGCCTTCGAGGTGTTGCGGCTGGCGTGGGTCGTTGGGGGAGCGGCCGGCCGAGTAGCGGGTGCAGCATCGCGCAGCTACTATCTTTTGCGCCACCATGGGGTCCCAGCTGAGCACGGTAGGTGGCAGAGATCGCTGTGGGGACACAGCACCTGTGGTGCACCATGGGGATACAGTACGATCCGGGACACCCAGCATCCGTGCACGCGCACCGCACCCCACCCGGCCCCTTGCGGACCGTGACTCACGCTCTGGCTAGTGGCTGCGACACGGCGTCCCTACCGCTGGCCAGAGGGACCCGGGAGCAGGGAGGACACTGGGAGACCCTCCTGGGTGTGCACGAACGTGACAGGGAATGAGTGACGTTTGGGTCCGCGTTAGTGGGCGTGACTTGTGAGAGTGAGAAAGTTGGAGCGGCTGAGCCCGTGAGAATGCGAAACGCATGCATCTGTAATGAGTGCACACGTGAGGGTTTTCTAAATGTGAACGTGAAGTGTGCACAAGTGTGTTCGTGGAGGAACCAATAAGTGTATGTGTGAGAATGAGGGTGTGGGCGTGAAGACGCGCATGTGTGAATAGTGGACACTTGTGAGCTGCCAGGAGCCAGAGTGAGTATACTGTGCTGCGTGTGTGCATGGTCGAAGTGTGTAGGCGATCTCCAGACCAGGGATTGGGTGTGTCTTCTTGCCATAAACGAGGCTGGTAACTGTCCAGGATCTTTTGGGCTGTCTGTCACTTCACTGCTGTCACACATGCAGGCCTTGGCCATTCCTGTTACTCAGCTGTGCTGTCTGTCCCTGAAGTGTCTCTTAGACTTGGCCACCAGCCCAGGACACTGAGGATGCCAGGACCTTCTAATATCTATAAATCCACCAGCTTGCTGTCACTCTGAGTTGACGGAGGCCCTCCTCCGCAACCCGTCTCTCCCTGATTTCTTAAGAGTATCCATGTGAAGTGTGTCCAGCCCCAACATAAACACACCCTGGCCTTGAGGTGCTCAGAAATCTGGATGTGGGAAAATTAGGCCAGCATCTATCTGTCATGGAGGGTGTCCTTCTCGCTGCAAGATCCAAGACTTCTGGTGAAGACAAGCAACTAACTTCTTGGCTTGGCATTTGCTTTTGAGGGAGTGGCCAGTCCAGGATGGTCTATTCAAGAGGCAGCCTGGCCCAAGGCAAACCTGTGGCATCACCCCAGAGTGTCATCACCCTACAATGACATTCTTACTAGTTTCCCCAGAGATTGTCTTTGCCCCCCCCCCCGCCCTCTCCTACTTTCCAGGCTCTCCTCACCTTCTGGACCATGTTGGTGGATTTGTTACGGCACCCCAGCACCTGGCTCTTCCAACCATTCATGTTAAATCAACAGTAGTTCCTTGCAGTCAACAGAGCTCTGTCTAATTGTGAGGAGACCCCGCCCCCAACCTGGCCTCATCTATCCAAGGGTTGCTTGGTATTGTCCCTGACTTATGGGACTGACTGAGGTCCCACTTAGTCCCCAATGCCCATGCCCACAGTATACATGATCCAGCCTCCTGTCCTGGAAGCTATGTGCTCTGTGGGTGGCTGCTGGGTATTGGATGTACCAGATGCCTTATCTGAGCCATGCAGGCCCTGTGGGAGGTCTCCTGTGTATATTGGGGTTTCCAGCCCAGAGAATGGCACTTGAATCAGCTGTCCATCTGGGAAACATTGTGGGCTTGGCCTGCTGTTCTGGACTGCCTCTCTGCCTGTCTTCTAGCAAGCCCCGACACACCCATTCCTCATGTAGAGTAGATAAGGCCTTCCCACTGGTTCTTGGTAACCCTGAGCCTGATTGGTAACTTATAATTCACAGAGGGTGGTCAACTATCCACCTGTTCCTCCTCCTGGGCTCCCTTCCTCCATAGTCTGGAGCCCAGCCCAGAGCCCCCCTGCTTCAGGACTTCCTCCATTTCCTCCGGCTTCCTCCCACATAAAACAAGACCAGGAGGGCTGTGGTCACTTGATCTGGCAGAACGGCAGGCAAGTGGGTGGTGGGCAGGTAAGCAAGTCGATGACTGGTTTGTTTACGTCCCAAGTCAGGGGACGGGCACCTGGGGGAGGCCGGGGAAGGGCTTTCTGCCCTCTCTCCCTATTCTGTGTGGGCAGAGTGGATTCCAGGGTCCTTGAGGGAAAAATGGAGAGCAGGTCATGCATCCCTTAGCTGTGTGAGCTTGGGGCTCCCTCCTGAGACCCTAGCACCCTTTTCCTTTACTGTTTCTTTGATGTCAAAAGCAAGGAGAAGAAGGGGTGGATTTCTTGGTACATGGTGTGGCCTGAGGGTCAAGGTCTGAAAAGCAACTGCTTCCAAAGACTTGAAACTGGTTGGTAAGATGGTGTGTGTGTGTGTGAGAGAGAGAGAGACAGAGAGATAGAGATAGAAAGAGAGAGCGTATGACAGACACACAGCTGAGGAGGAACTGGGACAGTAACTTGGCCTCAGCCATCTGCCTCCTGTTTACTTGGCCACTACTGCTGGGACTAGTGTGGTGCCCTGGAGGCATGGAGGACAACCTGTTTACTCTATGCTAGTGAGGACAGAATATACTCAGCCCCCAGGTGAGTGAGTCTGGCTGGGCCTCTGTGACTGGGTCTGTTCCCCTTCTAGGTTGAGCTCCCTGGGCACCAGGTTTAGATAGGGGCTACCTTACCTTAGACACAGGAGTGCCTGCTGGGGTTGTTGGCTGAACGAATGATAGCTAGGATGACGTCACAGCTGTCTTTCCAGAGAGGAATATTTCTATTAGAAAAGGTTCGCTTCACCCAGATGTGGCTCTGGGCTCAGGCTTGTCACTTGGGAGTCTGTTTTCTTGTCAGAATTGGGAGTGACCATAGCACCTCCCAGATGTAGCCAGAGGGTTGAGGTAAGAGAGCAGTGTGGATTGGGAACAGCCAGGATGTAGGTCCTGGCTCAGGAAACCTGCACTCTCTGAGCATGCTCCAGGGCCAGGGGCAGGTGGCATGGCTCCCTCCACAGCCTGTGCTAAGTCTAAGGATGGTAAAGCAAATAGGATAGGCTGAACCCTTCTCTCCTTAGGGAGCACTCTTGGCTTTTTCCTTGGATCTGAAACTTTGTAGACAACAGAAGTGAGAGAGACGTGAGGGATCAGGAGAGAGGGATGATGTCCTTGTCCCTTTGGTAACTGCATAAATCTTTGCTGAGTGCCTCCTGAGCCTCACAGAGCTTACAGAGAAGTTAAGGCTGCGAGACATCTTCAAGGACATGGTTAGCTAGGCATGGCTCCTCAGGGAAGATTTAACATTTGAGTTGGGTTCTGAAAGATTCATAGGAGGAGCTGGTGAGATGCATCCAGAGGCACTAGGGGCAGATAGAAAAGTGAGCAGAGGCTGAAGCAAGGTGAGTTATGGAGGGAGCAGGGCTGGGAGGCCCATGTGGGAGCCACAGAACAGGAGCATTGAAGGTTGGTGATGGGAACACTTGTGAACGTTGGTTTGGGAAGCTGAGGTTGGAAATATGCTTGCTTCTCTAGGGTCATCGTATCTGGATTTGGGCTGTGGGCTGTGATGTGCACACAGTAGCGCCTGTCCCCAGAGGTGGACCAGGAATGTCAAGATGAGACTGAAAGTCCTCAAGTCAAATTGCAATGTTATTCTTGTTTGGTTTTGTCCCCATGGCCAGCCACTTGCTTAGCGTGAGAGAGTTGGCAGATGGTGGCATGGATATGATCCTGAGACTTTGGTGTGACCCAGGGCAGGATGATTCCCTCAAGCCTGTTTCTCAGTGGCTTGGAGTAGTCATTCCACTTGCAGTCAAGGGCTGAAGTGGGGTGGTCCCAGGGACTCATGGCCTTGGAGCAGAGCCAGCTCAGGGCTCATGGCTGCTGTTTGCTCTGTGCATGTCCTTGGAAGCCTCACTCACTTCCAGAGCTCCAAGACTTAGGGAACCCTTTCTGAGTTCTGGGCTGGGCCTCCAAACTGGGTCTCTTTGAGCTTACATTCCATGATGCCAACTTGGTCCTTCAGAGAGCCTTGGGACAGATAAGGTGCTTGCATGATGCTAGGCACAGCAGTGTTCATTAAATGGGTGTGGTCCAGCAATTGGACCCTCTTAGACCCTATGGATCACATACCAGGGGCCCATGGGGCACAGCCTTGGCTAAGAGAGAAGCTGTTTGTTATGGGCCCAACAAAGGGCCCTTGGCTGTTGGGGCTGCTGGAACCTGCAAGTCCGGTTTGAGGGTGAGGAGTATATCAAGTTTACTGCCCTGCCATGGCTCAGGTTGCACACCCCTCTGGGAATCAGGGGGAGCCCCCAGCTAAGCTCATTGCTCCTTGGAAGGAATGCCTCACAGTGAGCCTCACATTCTTCCTGCACTGGGGGACAAGAGGCTCAAGCAGAATGTGCCCTTCTGAGCTGCTGGAGGGTGGAGAATCCTGCAGGGCTTTGGGAGAGGGGGACAGTGGGGCTGGCCTGGAGAGGAGAATATCCTTCCTTAGGGCTACAACAGGGCCAACGACTCAGTGTGTCGTTGTGTGACTCAGTGTGTACAAGCGCTTCTCCATGATTAACATAGCTGACAAAAACAACCAGAGAGGAAAGAGCTTTTGGCTTGTGGTTTCAATCTGTCATGGTGGGGAGGCTACGGCAATAGAAGCAGTAGCCTGTGGTTGAGGCTGTTCACATCCCTGCTAACCAGGAAGCCAAGGGCCAGGGCTGGTTCCAGTGACTCACTTCTTTCAGCGAAGCCCGGCTTCCCAAAACAGATGCCCAGGGCTACTTAACTGGTGAGGCGCAGTGCCCATTTCTGCCCATTGCTGAAGGCAGAGCCCAGCACCCAGGGAGAGGCCCAGGGTCATTATTAATGGGGAGTGACCCAACTTCTCCATCCTCCCTGGCTTATTTCTGAGGAGAAGTGAGGAAGAGAAAGAGTGGAGTCAGTGACCCCCTAGGAAACTAGCTCATAGATGCTTGGAGACCTGTGGGTCAGTGTAGTGCCCTTAGGTGGATTCTAAGTGGGGCTGAGAACTGGAACTTGGACCTGGGATTTGACTCAGTCAGTAGAGCACTTGCCCAGCAGGCAGGACACATGTGTCTATAATCTCCACAGTTGGGAGGTTGAAGCAGGAGGGCCGGAAGTTCAAGGTTTTTCAAATCTTTTCTCATGGCACCGGACACAGACAACTGAGTGTGGCAGATGTCATGAGTCTGCTTTTGGTAGATTCTTCTAGAGGTCTGCCGGATGGCGTTCCCTGGACAAGGCTGGAGGAGAAAGGCCGCAGGAGGAAAGGCTTGGGGCTGTTGCTGGGGCACCCGTTAGGGCGTGGCGGGGTCCTCCTGCCCTGTGTTGACCTTGGGCGCACTCTGTCCTTACAGTTGAGCCGCGTGGCGCTCTCCCCCGTCTGGTACCTCTACAGCCTCTTCATGAAGCTGTTCCAGCGCTCCTCACCGGCTATCACCCTTGAGAACCCTGACATCAAGTACCCGCTGCGGCTCATCGACAAGGAGGTGACTGCCCCACCCTGTACTCCAGCCTTCCTGTGGCTCCTGGGTACCTGATATTTCCCCTGCCATCTGCCTGTTTTGTGGAGGAGAACACGGGGATGTCCTTTCCCTTAGGAGAAGTGGCAGAAGGATTCAGACCCTGCTCTCTGTTGTGTGAACTCCTCTGGGGACTTAGAAACAAACACTTGTTCGCCCCAGATAGGGCACAGTGACAAAGTCCACCAAAAGCCACACTGGGGAACCAATGAATTTATTGGGCTTACTTACAAAGCATGGGTGACTGTGGGTGACCCAAAGCAGCTTATCACTGAAAAGCCTCACACCAACATGGAGGATGGATTTCCCCACGTGGCTTAGGTGGAGGGCGCCCTTGTGTTAGCTCTGGGCCAGGCCAGTTAAAGAAGGACCACATAGCTGACTGAGAGGTACAAAAGGAAATGGCTGGACTCTCAGGTGAGGGTCCACTGACCCTCTCCAGCCCATACTTCCATGAGGAAGAGTCAACCATAGGCCCAGTCTAGGGGTGGGTGTCTCTTGGAAGTAGTCACAGCTGCTCCGATGAAGACAGAACTGTTATTGGGGTGGGGGATGTAACAGCCTATGGCCATCTCCCACCATGGTCCTGTCCATAGAATATCAGAGTGGGAGAGGCTCTTTGGGACTTAGCCTGGAGAGCAGGGTGAGAGGCTGAGCACCCTGCCCCCTGGAGATAAGAGCTCACCTTCCCCGCCCATGTGGTAGATACAGCCTGGTCTTCCTGAGCCTGGATGTCCTTCCTCTCACTGCCTCTGTGAGCTATGTCTGCACCTGCTCAGTCCTCTGGTCAGGACTCAGGCTGAGCTTCTCCCTCCCTGCTTAGCTGCCCCTCCCTTTTCCTCAAGGGAGGAAGGCCCTCCGTGCTCTATTCCTGGCTTCCCCTAGTTGCTTCCAGAGGGGTGTGGCAGGAAAACTGAGTCAGGGAGCAGAGAGTCAACGCCTAGAGGAGTGGAGAAGCCTTGACTACAGGCTCTGGACCCAGGTCTCCACTCGTAATGTGTGACCATGAAATTAACCGTCTCAGTGGGAAACTGATGGGACTCCTGTATGTAAGCCTGTAATGTTCTCAGAGTTGTAGAGGAGACCGAAGGGAAAAATTCAAAATAAAACACAAATGCTTGCCTACTGAGGCCTCTGTGGTCGCTCAGTAAGTCTTACACACATGTAGACACGTGAATATTTTTTTCTTATTAAAAGATGGAGTTCTCATGTTTTTGTTTATTTTGAGACAAGGTTTCACTACAGTAAGTGAGGCTGGCCTGGAACTCACAGAAATGCCCCTAAATATGAGCGCTGCCCAAGTGCCACCAGACCTAGTGGCATCGTGTTTTGTTTTGGTTTTTTTTTGTCCTTTGTTAGGTTTTTGGCTTCTGTTACTGAGTATGGAACCCAGGGCCTTAAGCAAGGTCCTCGGGGCTCTGCCCTTCACCTCAGCTCTCTTAATCCGTTTCTATTTTTAATTTTCATCTCCCCTCTCTATGCTGCATTTTAATTCTTAAAGTGTGACATGATTGGCGTGACACTGTAAAAGTCCTGCTTGTATGGTGGGGCTCCCCCCCACCCCCCAGGGGTGGCTGGTAGGCTGTTTTAGAAGCCTAAAGCTTGCTTCTATTTTCCTCATACAATGCAGGTGAGTTTTTATGGACTCAAAGCTGCCTTGTTTTATTCTGTTTGTGTTCTGAGACTGGTGTCTTTTATGAGGACGCAAGGCTATACAATGGGGACCCTTCTGTCCCTGTTTATGGGCACATGGCATTTCTGGAGTTCAGCTTCTTCCCCTCCCCCTCCACGGCCCTTCCCTGTCAGCAGGTGGACTTGCTCTGTGGTCCTGCCAAGCTGCTCTGCCAGACACTTAGTAGTTACTAGTACTTCCTCCAAAACCCCCCCAAAGGGTGGTGTCTGTCCTTGGCCCTCAGGCCCAGTCAATATTGCTGAACTCTGCTCCTGTTTGGCTTGAGGCTGCCTCTGGCCCAGTCCAAAAGTCCTGCAAGGCAAGGTGGCCCGCAGCTTTGACCTGAATGGTGCTCAGTTGGGCTTCCCAGTGTTTCCTCTGCTCAAATGTGCCTGACAGCCTCCTTGTGCTGACTTCCTCCTGAGGGGAAAGGCCTTCTTTCTCAGTCTGACCCAAGATGGGGAAACCTGCATTTCACCCCCAGGTATTAGTGCTGTGGCCATCTGTGGACGCCTGCCCATGGGGGTGTAGCCCTGCAGCTGCTGGCTCTTCCTGGAGCCAGTTTCTATGCCAGGAGAGGGTCTACAGTCAGCTCTGGCCAGACAGAACTCACTGGCAGACTTCTTGATCCTCCTATGGGGAGATCTCTGAGGGTTGTTTCTTGGTCCTTTCCTTAAGCAGCCCCTGACCATCTTTGGAGGGGAAGTGGCCTCCACAGCCCAGCTGTTGACTATGCCCTAGTACCTAACCTATGGAGGGTGGAGGCCTGTGACTTTGGGCTCTTGACTGTGGCCAACCCCAGAACCTCCCAGGCAGTGGAGGCTGCTATGGCTCCTGGCCCTATATAGTTCAGCTTTAGCCACAACCACTCACTTCTTGTGGGCTCTTGGCTGCAGTGACTTCTAGAACCTTCTACTGCCAGGCTTGGTATACATGGCCCTGTCTCAGCTCCGCTCCTTTCCTAGTCCAGTCATAAGTTTCTCCTGTTACCTTAGGCTCCAGCTGAGAGTAGAGGTGGGTCCTTCCCACCACCATGTGGAATTTTCTGGATTATCTAGTATCCCTTTGGGGCTCTGTGTTCATTATTGCTTTGATCACCCTGCCATATGGCCCTCTGTGTAAGAGCGGAGAGGCCCATTGAGCATATCCCTGAGCACTCCCATATGGGTGTGCTGGTGACATCATTGTCACTGCTGAGGAATTTGGGGGTGTGTGGTTCTGGGGTCCAACAGCTTTGCCTTTTTGCAGATTATCAGTCACGACACACGGCGCTTCCGCTTTGCCCTGCCTTCACCCCAGCACATCCTGGGTCTTCCTATTGGTGAGTCTGTCCATCCAGCCAGTTCATCTCCTCCCTGGAGTCTAGTTAGAAGAGGGGACAGTGTCCACAATAGTAGCACCAGTACAGGTGTAGAGACCAGTGCTGAGGTATGCTGGGAATCCCTTGGGAAGTGGGAGGGAACCATGGAAGCCAAGGCCAGGCTAGAGTATGAATGTGAGACCAGTGTAGGGCCTTGGGAAGACAAGCTCCTGAGGGATAGTGCCTGACCCCAAATGATGACCCCTCCTTGTCTTACAGGCCAGCACATCTACCTCTCAACTCGGATAGATGGGAACTTGGTCATTCGGCCCTACACCCCAGTCTCTAGCGATGATGACAAGGGCTTTGTGGATTTAGTAGTCAAGGTGAGGTCCCCAGGGCATGGCTGCACTGGTGGGGTGGGGTATGGAAACCTGCTTTCTACTCTGGTGACTGGGAAGGGGAGATCTGTAGCAGAGTGGGTGTGTTGAGGGAAAAAGAGGGAAAGCCTTCCAGGTGTAAAGGCTCTGAAATCAGAGGGCTGAGAGCTAACAGTCACAAGTACAGATCAGAACTGCTTGTGGTGGTGACACACACCTTTAATCCCAGCTCTTGGGAGGCAGAGGCTGACTGATCTCTGAGTTTGAGGCTAGCTTAGTTTATAGAGCAAGTTCTCAGGACAGAGAAACCCTGCCTCTAAAAAACCCAAACCAACCAACCAACCAAAAACTACAAAAACTGAAGAGCAGGGCCTTGAGGGGTAGATAAAACGTGGAAACATCTGCAGGGCTAGACAGGATCTTGTATGCCCCAGTCTGGTTTGGGATTTTATCCAGAAACAAAGGAAATGATCATGGACTGAGCATCTGTTAGGGTTGGAATCTCTGTCAGATAAGAGTACAGGGAGGGGGACACCTAGGGGGAGGGGATGCTGTAGACAGGCCCCTCCTGAGTCTCCAGGGCTCCTGCTGGCCCTGGATGCACCAGAGCCTATAACTGTTCTGCCCATCTCTCCCTTTTCCTATCGGCCTCCTTCCAGGCCTAAGCCCCTGGGAAGATAGCCCAGCCCTAACAGAGGCACCACTGTGCTCTGTGTACATATTCTTGGGCTATTTGTATCATAGGCCTCCCTTTTCCCAAGACAGTAATCCCACAGAGGCCGGGAAGGAAGTTACTTCAAGGGGGATGTTTGTATGACTGCTGAAACATGTACCAGGAGGGGAGGGCGGGGCTGAGTAATTGATGCCCAGAGCCTCACTATGCTGGCAGATGTGGATGCAGAACCTCATGGTACAGCATGGCCCTCCAGATCCTGTGGTCCTGTGTAGCATGTGGGAAGCCTTGCTTCTGTGGGATGAGGTAGAAGGCTTAAGTTTGGGAGAATGGGACCTTAGAAGAGGCTGGGGTGCCCAAGGCTGGGTGGGGACTGAGAGATACCTATGTGGCTTGCAGGTTTATTTCAAGGACACCCATCCCAAGTTTCCTGCTGGAGGGAAGATGTCCCAGTACCTGGAAAACATGAATATTGGAGACACCATTGAATTCCGGGGCCCCAATGGGCTTCTGGTCTACCAGGGCAAAGGTGATTGGAGCTGGCATCCATGAGAACTGGAGAGCTTGTGGTGCTGTGTCTGGATAGACTGTGGGGTGGGGACAGGTTTTGTTCTCCCCTACCTTGGTGGTTGGCTGTTCAGAGGGTAAGGTGGCTCACACAGGGGCTGCCCCTGGCTGTGCTTGGGGACCAGGTTCAAATGTACACTGCCTTGCTTGGCTTTCTTCATGCCCCCAAACTAGCCAGTCAGTGTCTGAGTGGGAATCTTCCACTCTGTCCACCTTTCTCTCTTCCATGAGAGGACTCATTTGAGCAGGGTCCTGAATTCCAATCACCACTCCAGCTGGCCCGGGCTGTGCGGTGTTCTCCCTACCCTGGGCCCTGCAGACCTTAGCTGCCCCGTCACCTGTCTCTCTCTTCCTAGGGAAGTTCGCCATCCGTGCAGATAAGAAGTCCAACCCCGTTGTGAGGACGGTGAAGTCTGTAGGCATGATTGCAGGAGGGACAGGTATGGGTCAGAGCCCTGGTGAGCTGTGGTGGGTCAGAATGTATGGATAGGAGGAGGCATATGGTAGGAGGCAGGCGTGGGTGTCCTAGACCTCTCCTTGCTTGGGTGTCAGGTGTGCTCCAGAAGGCATCACTCAGTGTGTGGGGACCCTGTCTTATAGGTATCACCCCAATGCTGCAAGTGATCCGCGCCGTCATGAAGGACCCAAACGACCACACGGTGTGCTACCTGCTCTTTGCCAACCAGGTCAGTGAACGGTCCCCATAACAGGCAGACTTGGGGCTTGGGCAGGTCCTGTGCAGGGGTCTGAAGACACTGCAGAGGTACCAAAGATGTGTGGAATGGGGGGCAAACATTCTAGAGGCAACAGGTGTGGGTAGCTGCTGAAGAGGGAGCCCTGGGCATCTCCTTACTCCTAAACTCCTTCCTCCACGCTTGGTTCTGCCTTCACCTGGGCCAGAATTCTGGGAGAGTGAGAGGACACTGGCCTGGGCTGCAGTTGTCCCCCCCCCCCTGCCCCCGCCCCAAGCATGGTTGAAGCCTGGATTTTGTGGCCCACTGTGTAGCCTAACATTAGGAGCTTTCCCTTTCCACATTTCTCACTGGTAAACTATGCCGGTGAAGCAAGACTGTCGCAAGAGCCTATGTTTTGTGGCTGAATATGAAATTATGCGATGTCTCTGGAGGGACCAAGCAGGGTAGAGGCCAGGCCCTGGTACCTGTGTTTCTCAGATATGATTCAGGTTACCTTGTCCCCAGGGTCTGTCAGGGCCAGCTCTGCACTGCCCAAGTATCAGGCACAGTAGCCCAGAGAAGCATGTCCTCCCCACCGCCCCCATCTAGTTTTGACCATCCTGAGACTTGGTCCCTGCACAGCTGTAGGAAACACCTTGATACCTACACTGGGGCCTTGCCTACACAGAGGAGAAAGAGAAAGCTTAAGCTGTCTGTAAAGCCATAAAGTAGAGGCTGGTCCTGAACTCACCATCTTCCTGTCTCTGCCTCTGGATGCTGGGATTATAAGCATGCCCAGCTCACAGGCTCCATTTATAAGGACCTGTTGGTCAGCTGCTTTTAGAAGCGCTGCAGGCGAGATGGCTGGAAAGGGTCACTGTGTCACCAGGACTCGAATGAGCTTCAGCATTTGCCCCTGAGTGTGGCCCACCACCCTGGGTCTGTCCCTGTTGAGGTCCCCAAGAGAAGTCCCTGAGTCACCTATCCTCACTGGGTGGCCTGTCTCCTGCAGTCTGAGAAAGACATCCTGCTGCGGCCTGAGCTGGAGGAACTGAGGAACGAACATTCCGCTCGCTTCAAGCTCTGGTACACAGTGGACAAAGCCCCAGAGGGTAAGCACGGGGACCCCCCTGGTGGGGTGGGACACCCACTCTCAGTCCTGAGCCTTCACCAGGTCCATTCAACACTCATGGCCTGTTCATGGCTGTGGGAAAACTAGATCTCAGAGATGGGGAGTAACTAGTGACCACACCCCACAGCTAGGAAGCAGCAAAGCCAGAGCAGGAGTCCCAGTACTTACAGTCTCCACACTGCCCCGCTGGACAGAAAAGCCCAAACTATCTCCTTGGTTCTGACTCACTTTGGGGCAGGCCTTGGGATAGTGCTGAGGGTTGGTGTGACAGCTTCTGTGTGCTTTTTAATCTGTATGTATTTTTTTCTGGTCACTCACTCTGGAGAGGGGCTGGGGTGTTATGGTTGCCCTGACACTGCCATGCTCCTGAATAAGCTGTGGGCCAAGTTCACAGTGCTGTGAAAGAGCCCATGCTGGAAGGAGAGATTAAGACCCGCCAAACTCCTGAGAAACTGATCTCTAGGAAATGAAATGACCTTTGTTTCCTGCTTTGAGTTAAATAAACAAGGATATAAGAGGTCACACCAGTGTTGGGGGTAAGCTCACGGCAGGCATGAAGCCCTGGGTCTGACCTACAGCTTTAACACAAACTGGATAGGGTGTGGCACATGCTTGCAGTCTCAGTGTTTAGGAGAAGGTGGGGGCAAGAGGATCAGAAGTTCGTCATTTCCAACCACATAGCAAGATCAAGGCCAGCCTGGGCCACATGGGACCCTATTCCCTTAAAATAGCAACAAGTAACATCTAACACTGTTGCCTTTGCTGTAAAGAAAGCAGCAGCACCCCCCTCCACCTCCAGTGCAAAGATGGACTGTTTCAAGTCACCCCTGGGAGAAAGTGCAAAGATAGATTGTTTCTAGTCACCCTTGAGAGAGAGAGTGCAAAGATAGACCTCTTCTCGTCAGAGAGAGGGCAAAGATAGACTGTTCTGTTTATCTTGGGTCCAGCAAGCAAAGGAATGATTCCACCCAAGTTCACCTTGGTGCCCAGTGAGTTTATTAGCACGGCTGAGGGGTCACTTGCAGGAACATGGTGACTCTAAAGTCTCTGCTTCACCAAGAAGCCTACCCCAGCACGAGTGCCCACTCATGACCACAGCATCCCAGGAGCTCCCTGTGCACTATGCAGGCAACTCCACAGAAGAGTCTCCTCTTCCATAGACCACTGTATGGCTTTTGTAATCCCAGGGAGACTCTGGTGAGTCTCTCAAATTTCTATTTCTGTGAGCCTTGGCCTCCCTCCTCCCCTGGCAGAGGAAGAAACAGCTACTCAACACCATGCTCTGAAAAGCTGAGTGTGTGAGTCAGCGGGGCACTAGGTGTGGGTGTCTGAATGGCTTCTTTTCTTTTAGTAAAGAAAGAGGAGTGGGAGGTGGGTTTGCTCAGGAGCAGACTGCCCTGATGAGGGGGTCAAGGCCAGTGCTGTCCCCTCACGGTGTTCTGTGGAAATGCAGACCATCTCCCAGGGCTGGTTTCCCTTAAGAAGGGCTACAGCAAGAGTTGGGTTTTTCCCCAACTGGCATTTCCCCAGCTGGCACTTCCATTTTATTAAATACCACCCTGATCCTCAAGGAAGCAGCAATAGGCCCTTAGGACCCAGGCACAGGGACAGCAGCCCCACATGTGGCAAATGCCAGGGCCACCTTTGGGACCTACATAAGGAAACACCATGCAAAAAAATGCCTTGTGAGCTCCTCTGTACCAGTCTGCACTGTCAGATGGTTCCCAGGAAGCTGTCTGGCTGCGCCACGCCTTGTTTCAGAGGAATCCTAGGAAGCTTGCAGTGACTCACTGGCTGAGTCAGAGGGGTACAAATGGAATTTAGAAATGGAAGAAAAACAAGGGATGATCTAAAGTGGAGTCAGAGGTGGGGCTCAGACAAAAACTGTGCCTTGTATGTCACTATGACATTTCCAGTAGCCAGGGTGCAAAGGGAAGTGTGTTCAGTTACTTAGCTCGTGGAATCCATGAGCTGAGGAAATTATAAGTTAAACACAGTGGATTCTTCCTGGTCCTAGGTTCTCCTAGGACTGTATAGGTCCCTCCCACACCTTAGAGGAAGCATAAAGCCTGTCAGCAAGCCCCTTTTTAAAAATTATTAATGTAGTGTGTGTGTGTGTGTGTGTGTGTGTGTTATGGGGTGCTTCCACTCCATGGTGTGTGTCAGAGGACAAGTTTGTGGAGTCAAGTTCTGGGAATCGAACTCAGGCTTAGCTTCCACAAAAAGTGCCTTTATCCTCTGAGCCATCTCCCTGCCTTTCTAACCTGGAGCATCTGTGTTGTTTCTGTTGATGTTGAGGGCTGTGAGGAAGCTTTTCTGGGTTTCAGAGGACAGAGACAAGCAAGAGATAATCCTGATGGGGACTGGAGGAATTGAGGGGCCTCTGCCAGGCCTGGTGGAGCCTTGGCTCTCAGAAGCAGCCTCAGTGGCCCAGCATCCCTCTGCCCAGCTACTGCTTCTTCCTGTCTACCTCTGAAGCCAGTCTAGAGGATGTGCCCTAGATTCCACCCAAGTTCACTTTGATACCCACTGAGTTTATTAGCACAGCATAGCTCAGGGACTAGCCTGGAGCAGGTACCCTCAGGTAGACTTGGAGGTGTCAGAATTCTTCTGAGCATCCTGAACCAGCCAGCCAGTCCTTAAAAGTCAACATTGGACCAGAGCCCTCCCTAGCCACCCTGTGCTGGCTTCTCTCTGTTATGAGGGACGGGAAGGGTGGAAATAGTGTGCACAGGGGCGTAGGAAAGAGGGAGGTAGTGGCAGGACCTGGGAGGGAGCAGCTGCCACCCAGGATCCAGGCCTAGAGTTTGGGTCTGCTGCAGCCTCACTGGTGTCATATCCCAGACTGTCCGTACATACTTCCTCCTTCCAGGGGATTTTTGGTTTCATTATTTATTTTGAGACAGTCTTACTCTTTAGTTCTGGAGCTGGCTTTGAATTCATGTCCTTGTTTCCCTTGTCTTTCTCATGTGCTGGGATTTCCATCCTGAGCCTGTAATCTCTCCTGTCTGCTCATTGTTTACTGAGTGACAGTTTCAGACCAGGGACCAGAACATAGCTGTGAATAAGACCCTACTTCTTGAGGCTGAAGAGATGGCTCAGAGGTTAAGAGCATTGGCTGCTCTTCCAGAGGACCTGAGTTCAATTCTCAGCAACCACATTGTGGCTCACAGTCATCTGTAATGAGAGCTGGTGCCATCTTCTGGCCTCTAGGGATACATGCAGGCAGAATACTGCATACATAATTTTAAAACACACACATACTATATATATAATAAATTAATTAATTAATCTTTAAAAAGACCCTACTTCTTGTGGGCTGACTCTGTGGTGACAGAAGCAGGCAGTGAGCTTGCAGCTGGGATTCAAGGTAAATGCCACAAACGCCACTCTGACCAGCCTGGACTGAGCATCTCTGAGTCAGAAGTTTCTGTTCTGACAGAAATTCTCAATTACCCAGCAGCTGCATCCCAAATAATTGATTTGGAGACTTACTATTATAGTAACTGCTGGTCCAGTAGCTCAAGCATATTACTATCTAGCTCTTACACTTAAGTTAACCCATAACTCTTATCTGTGTTTAGCCATGTGGCTGGTACCTTTCTCAGTCCAGCATTCTCATCCTGCTTCCTCTGCATCTGGCTGTCGACTGCTGCTCTGCCTTTCCTCTTCCCCAAATTCTCTTAGTCCGGTTGCCCTGCCTCTACTTCCTGCCAGGCTACTGGCCAATCAGCATTTTATTAAACTAATTAGAGAAACAAATCTTTACAGTGTACAAGAGCAATATCTCATACACCTCCTTAGAGAGACTAGTTGGGCGTGACCTTGAACAATTCTGGGTCCTCTGGGCATCTGTTTCTATAAAATGAAATCCACTTGCCACCCTTGGGTGGACCCTTGTTTAGCATATACTGGCTGAACTTCATCCTAACACTATAAGACTAAATAATCCTATGATAGCTATGGGGCCCATGGGGCAGGTTTTCAAACTGTAAGGTGGATGACGGGAAGCAGGAAGGATTATGTGCTAGTTGCGGGCTGTTAGGAGATTGTGGGTTTAGGGATGTATAACATATGGGAGAGACAGAACAGACAGGGGAACTGTGGGTCAGGTGGGCAGTGAATTCCGTTCTGACCAAACTGATCTCTTATTCTACAGTCTGGAACTACAGCCAGGGCTTCGTGAATGAGGAGATGATAAGGGATCACCTTCCGCCCCCTGAGGAGGAGCCACTGATACTCATGTGTGGACCTCCACCCATGATCCAGTTTGCCTGTCTGCCAAACCTGGAACGTGTGGGCCACCCCAAGGAGCGATGCTTCACCTTCTGATGGCTGGACACTGGCCACTCCTATGCCTGCTGCTCATGTATTCACCACAGCCACCTGACCACCCTTTTCTTCCCCACTCTGGCCCACACCCTAACATAAGCCCACATCCATACTGGGGCCTGGGTTCAGCACGGCCTGCCCAGCCCTGGTCATCCAGTTGTACTGGCCCCTGAGGGGCCCCTTGGTTATCAGGACTTTGTATCAGGTGGTCCCTATTGACCACTTTCTGCATAGGCTCCTGTTTGGCACTAACTAGCAATATGAGAGATGTCCCAGGACCACCTCCTTACACACACACACACACACACACACACACACACACACACACACACACACATACACTTTACCTGTCAGTACCATGTCTACCCATTGCCATAGACCATGACCTGGTCTGTGCCCCTAACACTACATTAGACAGTGACACCCAAAGGTTCTTTTAGGAGGGTGTCTGACAGTGACAGGCTACTCCCCAACTGCTGGCCAAGAATTCTTGGGGCAGCACATAGACCCTCCAAAACCTCATGACACCCTCCTCCCCAGCCTTGGGTGCCCTAAGTTGTCAGTCCAACAGAGTGTGGAAGATCTTGGGATCCCCGGTTCCGTCTGGGGCTACTACTCTGGCTTATTTCTCCTTTCCAAACCTCCCTCCTGCCTGGTTCCCAGTCTGGGGGGAGGGTGTCTGAACAGTGCCTCTTGTCTCGAAGACAGACCTGGTGCCTGGCGCTGCCTCTAGCAGGTGGCATCAGCCTCCTGCACATGGCTTTTTGGTCATTTCTGAGCAGAAACGAGTAGAAGTAAAACTTTGCTAATCCTGACTGGTCTGGAGTCTCTATGGGGCTTGTCAGGGAGGGCCAGAAGGGTCATGTGGAACAGACATGTACTTTATTTCAGATATGTATTTGCATTGCCTGTTCAGAATTTGGGAAGTGGGAAAAAGTCAATGGGAAGTCTACCCTCATCCTGTCTCTTCACTGATGGCTGTCGCATCCAGGTCAGGACAGCCCCGAGAAAGATGGGGGGATCATCTGTGCTCTTTCCTGGCTCACTGTCCCATGTGATGCCCCTGCCATTGCCTTCCTTCTCTGATCCCTAGCTTTGGATTCTTCTGGGAAGGATGGTGGACTGATCACCATCACTTGAAGACAGATCAGGTGGGAGTGAAGCTGTGCGAGAGGTCCCAGAATGCTTCCTGTTTTGAGGAAAGCTGCCTCTGCTGAGATAGCTGGGTTGTGAAGGCCCAGGGTAGATGAACCAGGCGGTGAAAATGAGTTCGAAGGTGTATGATTGGAACAAGCAGCTTCCAGAAACATCAAGAAAAGTAGGAGGTTGTGGGGCTGGGGAACTGGCTAGGTGGTGTATGCTTGTAATTCCAGTACTGGGAAGTGGTCAGGACTGTGAGCAGGTTGGTCAGCCAGTCTAGCCTATTGGTGAGCTCTGAGCTCAGTGACAGACCATCAAAAAAAGAAAAAAAAAAAAAAAGATGGGTGAGAGCCTTGCCAAGTTCAATTTCCAGCAGCCACATGGTGGCTCACAACTATCTATAATGTATGTGATCTGGTGTGCAGGCAGAACACAACATAATAAATAAATACATTTTAAAAGAAATAAGGTGGGAAAGAGGGAAAGACACCTGTCTTGATCTGATCTCTGACCTCTACAGTTGGTAAATGACGCACACACTTATAAACACATACACAAAAGAATATAAGTGGCTAGAAGGGACAGGAAATGGCAAAGAAGTAAGTGAGGCCAGACACGAGAGTGACCAGTAGGTGAAGAAACCACACAAACCCAAACACGTCCACCTGCCTTCAGCTTGTGAGGTTGGAGTGGAGCCAGGAAGAGTGTGTGGTCCCAGAATGCCGGCGGAAGCCTTGGTGGTGGGGCAGCTCCTCTTACCTATCCCGTTATGCCCCTGGAACTCTGCACACAGGACTCTTGTGTGCTCTACTTAGTGTGAGCCATTGGCATAGGTTAGGTCTGTATTGCCTGAGAATGCGAAAACAGGATGTAAGGATTGGGATTTGAAAGGGATCTGGTCTTATTGTCCAAAAACAAACCGAGATGGGCTGGACCTGGCCCGGATCCTTTCTGCCTCAGTTTTCTAGTCTATCATAGGGTCTAGCCACATTCTCTGCTCTTCCAAGACCTGAGGCTCATTTAGAAAGTTATGGTGGACCCTTTACCTGCAGAAGCTGATCTTGGAGGAGAAATCATTCTCTAACACAGGGAATGGATATTTTAAACAACTTCACTGTCAAGAGGAGCAAGGGCCTTATTGACAGGTCCCCTCTGGCCTGTTCTGTTCTCTGCAAGGCTCAACTGACCCCAGCACCCAGGCTCGCTCTCTCTCTGCCCACCCTGGGTGGGGGGTGGTCTCTATTTAAAGATAAGGAAGGAAACAAGCCCTTAAACCCAACCTTAGCTCTGCTCCTGGGACCTAGGGTTTTCCCGGCTTCCCTAGCTCTTTGAACCCTGATGCCTTTTTTTTTTTTTATTGGACGCACAGTCCTGAGAAGGTAGGCTGCAAACCTGACAGTAAGCTTGGATCTTTTCCCTTACAGTAGGGCGGCCCGGGAAAACTGAGACATCCCTCTAGGATGTCTACACTCCCGTATGCAGAACCGCTAATACAATCCATTGCAACTCTAAAAAGCAACCATAACAAAACAAAAATAAGGGGAAAAAACAAGGGAAGCGAAGAATACCTGTATCTAAAGCAGGCAGCGGAACAAACACTTTAGGATAGCTACTCAGTAACACCTTCTAAGTTCTCTAATTTTTTTTAGCATGTGGGGGGTCGGGCAGGCTACAACACCCAGGCATCCCGCAAAGTAGGCGGGTCGCCTTAGGGAGTAACCTTTACCCGCTCAAAAATTCTTCTCACATTAGCAGTGAGGACTCGGGCGTCACCCCGAATCGTTATTTTCCTTACTCATAAGTTTAAGGCATAAAGAGCCCTCGCCGGTCCGCAGAGGTGAGAACTTAGGTTCTTATTTCAAACGTGGTGAGTTTCATATCTCCTGTTAAACTATTAATTTGCTTACATCAAACTTTTCCAGTGTTTCTCAATTCACATCACTTAACTTATTCGTTTGTAAAAGGGAGGGAGGGGGAAAAATCCACCATACTGCAGCCTTCTCTATGCAGATTAGAAGTGAGCTCCGCAAAGGCTCACGGGAGGCGACCCCACCCCTTCCGTTCCGAGCTTCGTTTGAGCTGTCGCGAGAGTTGGTTGCCCGGGTGTCGGAAGCTGCTCGTCGCCTCCGTAAGTGGCCAAGGGGCGGGCTCGCTGTTGACCGCTCCTCCGCTCTCCGCTAGCTTGGCGGCGCAAGATGGCCGACATCTCTCTGGACGAGCTCATCCGGAAGCGCGGAACGGCGATCAAGGGACGGTGAGCGGCCTTTTTCTCTATTCGGGGTTCGTGAGATTCGCCGCTCCGTGGGGTTCGGGGGTGGAGGAGGGAGCAGCCTGGGGCGCGACGCGAGAAGTCGCTTGCGCCCGCCCCCTGCGTCTGCCGCCTTCCTTATTGGCCCGGCAGTGCGGGCCCATCGACTCTCCAGTCCACTGGTTACCGGGCCGGGGAGGCCCAACCGCAGGCCGGCCGAGGGCTGGGCAGGGCCGGGCCTTCCTATCTGGCGACTGGGTCCGGGGGCCACGGTGGCGCAGTCTCTGCTTGCACTTTGCGGCCCTCGGAATTAAGAGGACGGAAGTTGAGCAGACCCAAGCCCAGAGTTGTAATCCCTGATTTTGCAGGTTCTCTTAAGCCACTGTGGTTAACCCTGACCGGCTGAGAGGCGATTTAGAGCTTTGATTTGCGGAGTGCCTCGTTCCTGTAACTGTAGTGTCTATAATGTTTTGATATTTCTCGCCAATTTTTTTTGAAACGGGGGGTCCCACATAGCGGGAGCAGGCCTGAACTCACTGTGTCGCTGAAACTGGCCTTAATTACCTGGGCCTGCCTGCTTTTATTTCCCGAGTGCTAGGATGACAGGCGAGTTTGTTTCTGTTTTGAGAAGCTGGCGTCCTCCATGTTGCCCTGGCTGGTTTCGAACTCCTAAACTCAGTCGGTCCTCCAGCCTCAGCCTCCGGAGTAGCTGGGGCTTTTACCCATTTCACAGAGTACGTGGGATGGCTTCTCAAGGCTACAAGAGTGTTCAAAGTTTTATCTGCTGACTGAGTTGGCCTCAGGCAAGGAAGGAAAGAAAAAGAATTGCTTTGGGGTTCACTGATGGATGTCCTTGAGTTTTAAGTGAGGCACTAAGACCCAATAGACATCTTAAACATTGGTAGTCATCTCCAGATTTTATTACTGTTGGGTCTGGGAATGACAGGCTACCAATGTTAGATGGGCATAAGCAACTTTATTCCATCACCACGCGGGATTCCTCGATTCTAACTAATTAGGGCCACAGGCAGGCCTGATCTTAAATGCCTGGATCCACACAGCCAGAGCTCTGTGATCCGAAGAGGCCATAAGCCTCTTTTTGTAGCAGAAAACCGTATTCAGAGTGGCGAGTCAAAGGAATTTTGACAGTCTTGAGATTAGGTCTTGAGGGGAGTCAAAGGAGGGGGTGCATTCCAGAATGTACAATTTGTGATAACATAGTGTTTATGCAGATCCAACACTGGTTTGCTTACACAAGTCAGTCATTAGCATAGCTCTTGACACAGCTGGGGTCTTAATTTTTGGCCATCTGTTCTCCTTGTGACTAAGAATATAACGCAAGGGTGAAGCAATAGAAGAAGCTGGGTAGGTTAGCTGATGTTCAGACTTGCTCTGGGCCCTTTAGTGACTTAAATTTGCCATGTGAAAAAGTGGTAACTTGTTAGTAATGGTCCAGCACACTAAATCATGAATTTGTAAACGCTCTCTGGAGGGATGTTGGTTCTATTTTCCACTCATCCTTCCCCATGCTTGTGTATATATGTCTTCCATACTGAAATGTACTCACCTCTAATCTCGGCATTGCTGCTTCCCTCACCACCCAGTTCACCAGTTTGAATTGCCACCTGCCTTCTGGGTCATAATGAAAGGATCCATGAATTAAAGTTATTGAAAACCACAATAATTAAGCCAATTAAAAGTTTTGAGTCCTTTTATTAGTGGCCAGTCTCTTGGTGACCAAGCTTAGAGGTATATCATTTTTAAAGACAAAACCACAATTACATCAATGATGGGGCAAGGGCTACATTAGTGAGTGTGAGGATACATTTCAAATTTAATAAAAACAATCTGAGATATCAGAGGACAGATCCACCTTCTCTAGTCTTTGTTTATTTGAGACAGAGTTTTCTGTGAAACAGTTCTGACTGTCCTGGAACTTGCTTTGAAGACCAATCTGGCCTTGAACTCACAGATCTTCCTGACTCTGCGCCACTGGGACTAACAGCATTCACCACCACTGCCTGCCTGGGAGCCTGGAACTCCCTCTGTAAACTAAAATGACCTCAAACTCAGATTTGATGGGATAAGGGCATATAGGTCACCACTCTCAGATATCCTGTGCTGGGATTAAAGGTGTGAGTTACCACTGTCTGATCCTCCTAGACTAACTCTGGGTAGATCCCTCTGATATCTGACTGTTTTTATAGAATTTGAAGCACATCCCCACAAGTGAGGGATTTAGTGGTAAGAAACCTGTTGCCGGCAGTGGTGGCTCATGCCTTTACTCCCAGCACTTGGGAGGCAGGGGAGGTGAATCTTTGAGTTCAAGACCAGCCTGATCTACAGAGGGAGTTCGGAAGCTACACAGAGAAGCCCTGTCTCGAAAAACCAAAAAGAAAAAGAAATCGGAGGTGGAGAACTGTCTAAGCCAGTGGTTGTCAGCCTTCCTCATGCTGTGCCTCTTTAATACAGCTCCTCATGTTGTAGCGATTCCACCGCCCATGGACTTATTTTTGTTGTTACCTGATAACTGCAATTTTGCTCCTGTTATGAATTGTAATGTAAATATGTTTTCTGATGGCTTTAGGCAACCCCTGAGAAAAGATTGACCCCCAAACGGGTTGTGTCCCATAGGTTGAGAGCTGCTGATGTAGGCAGACACAAAGAGACAAGACGTCCATTACTCGTTCATTTTATTAACACAATTCAGTTGTTTCCTTGGCTGTTGTTTGTAAATAAGATCTTCCTGTTGGTGGTGGGCTGTACAACACCCCTGAATCTGTGTAGGCCTCACAATTTGCTGTTTCAGTGCCTGATGCTCTGCAGTCTTATGTCAAGCAGGGGATAGCTTCAAGGAGAAGATGTGTGTATCCTCAGGAGAACAGGTGTGAGCCAAACATATTTGCCCTGAGCAGGTCATTTCTCTGCTGGCCAGTGTTCTTGTACTGCTTGCTCTTCCTGGCCCCTTGTCCATAGGACTAATTGTGCATGAGAGGTGTTAGTTGTAACATTGCTATGACAATACTTGAGATAGTCGAGTAAAGGAGAAAAGAAGTATTTGGGCTCACAGTTTCAGTCCGTTTGCCTAGCTTTAGACTGAAGCCTGAATATTACAGTAGCAGGAGGTGTTCAGCTAAGGACAGGCAGGAAGGGAAGGGAAAGGACAGAATATACACCCCTGGTAGGAGGTGACCTGCTTCCTGCTTTTAGGCCCTAACACTCTGTGCCCCATTTAGCTCATCAGTGGAGTGATCCATTGGTAAGGTCTTCTAAGGACCACCAAATGTGGTAGGCAGATCTCAGTGAGTTCAAGACCAGCCTACTCTACATAGGGTTTCAGGACAGCTTGAGGCACAGAGACAACCCTGTCTGTTCCCCACCCCATCTCCAGATAGCACCTCCAGCTAGAAACCAACCCTTCCACAATGAGTGCCCAACCAAAATTTTATTTTTCCTTTTTAAGTTCCTAGCATGTTAGAGCTGAGGGTGGTGGAGTGTGCCAGTCCTCCAGCACTAGGGAGGCTCAGGTAGGATTGTTACCCAGCCTGAGCTGTTTAGACACTGTCTCAGAAAACAAAGAATGTGTTTTGCAGTAAGTGTTGAAAGTCATGGGAGGTGTCATGGAGCTTTCCTTAATGGAAGAGAAGCAGGAAGCTGCAGCTTCTGTCAAGGCCTCTTACACCTCCTAGGAAAGGCAATATTGCCTGGGTCTCCAGTTAATCTTGAAAGAGGCTTTGTGAATGGGTGTTGGAGTGACCCTTGTTTGAGGAGACCATGCTGTCCCTCCCACACTTGTCTCTAGTGACTTTAGATGTAGCACAGGTACCCTGTTGACTGCTGCCTTAGATGTCAGAGTCTCTCTCAATGCCGGTAGCCTAGTTCCTGGGATCTCTGCTGGTCCAGTGAGCATGTGCAGGAGTTGGTCATCTGAGAGCTGTACTGTCCTGTCTGAGGAGGCCTTGGAGCCTCAGTGGGTGGGAGACAATTGAGGTTAGGTTCAGATCTTGGCTCTAGACCTGGTCCTCATTGTTACTGTTGATAAGCTGAACAAAGTTAGCACCAAACACAAAAACCAAGGTAGAAGAATGATTTTCAAGTGAAGTGTCTGAAAAATACTCAGGAAAGGAATGTATCCTGGTATCTTGTCTTGTTACTAATTTGAGTTAAACTGTGATTTGTTTTGGTTCAATTCCCAGCACCCACGTGGTAGTGCACAGCCCTTTGTAACTTACTCAGGGATCTGACACCCTCTTTTGGCCTCTCTGTGCACATAGTATACAGACATACACATTCAGACAAACACATATAAAATAAAAAATAAAATCTTCAGACAGTAACAATAAACAGCACCCCACCACCACCACCGAATGACCCCAAGGCCAGCAAGATTGCTTAGCAGGTAAAAAGCCTGCCACTGAGCTCTATCCCAAGACCCATTTGAAAGCTGACCTCTGATCTGTTTTGTGCTGTGGTGCATATGTAGCCACACACATACACAAATAAATATTTCGTTGTTTGTTTTTAATGATGCCAACACACATATACTCTAACATAACTTCCCTTCCTATATTTAAACCTGCTCTATGTAGCCCATGGCTATCTTGATGAGCTTCTTTTGTATTAGACATCTGGAGTTGGCCTTGGATCTGTCTTCCGCAGAACCAGGAAGGTAACCTTTAGTTTATGCCAGGTTCTGTTGGAGACTGGGAGAGAAGGGTCCAGTGGGCACCTGCCCTCTCTCCTTGGCCTGCAGTGCTCTTCCCAGGATCTCAAGGAATACTTGGGGGTGCTTGGAGTTGGAATACTGATGTGGGCAGCTAAGAGTCTTGTTCAGAGCCACTCTCCCTCACCTTCCCCATGACAAATGAGCAGAAACTCAGTAGTCCCTACAATGAGGGAGTGAGGCTGTGGGCTCAAAGGTGGGGTGAGACTGGAGGAACACTCTCCACCCCAAGACAGGGCTTTGTTAGGAAGCCTTCAGCAGTTCTGGAGCAGGTAATGTAATCCTGCCCCTAGCAGTTGTGTTTATCTGAAGAGTCCCTGATGACTAATGCCTGCCTTGTAACTAGTGCTGCTGCCTGCTGGGATGAATAGCTGTCTTTTCATGCAGGAGGAGATGTGATTATAAAAAGCTGGAACACAGAAGCTGTAAAGGAGTTGAAAGAATGCCTGTAACCAAGGAATGAATGCATCAAATTGCAAAGTAGCTACTCCCAGCAGGAGTAACGCCTGTATCCTTAACTGCCAGAGCCTCTTCCACAGATGTACTCTTGGTGTACAGACAAAAGTGGCATGCATGAAGGTGGCCCTTGGGTTATGTGACATGGTAGCGCTAAACTGTTTTCATTACTGTCCCGTATTTCTCAGTGTATCCCTGTCACCAAGTGAGGCATTGCTATAGATTAAAATGTTAGTCCAGATTGTCTTGGTGACCTACATAGGACCAGCTGAGCACTTTGTCAGGTGTTCTTCATGCATTTTCCCACCCTGATGAGGAGCAGAGTGTGCTCTGTCACTGAGCAAGACTAGAGCACTAAGATGTTGGTCCTCCTGGGGACAGTAGTCATCCTTTTTCCTTTGAAGGTATTAATGTGGTACATTAGAACTGAAACACTATAGACATGATAATGGGCAGATTGTTTAAATCCAATTCTTTGACCCATGCTTACATTTGTTGGTGGGCTGTTGGTTGTTTTGTTTGGTTGATTTTTGATTTCTCTGTGTAAGCCAAGCTGGCCTTGAACTCAGACTTCCACCAGCCTCTGCCTCCCACGAGCTGGGATTAAAGGCACACCACTTCGCCTGGCTGTTTATTGGTGTTTTAAATGGATCTGTCCTCCATCAGTAGTGCCTAGGATTAGGGTAACCTCTCTGAATATTACTGTTGCTCTGCTTACGAGCTTGTCATATAGGGCTTGGTGGTTTGTTTGGTTTTAAAGCTTTGCCTAGCTGACTAATCACCCACCTTTAGCCCCAGTGCTAAGAGGCAGTGAAAAGGGTTGATTTCTGTGAGTTAGAGGCCAGACTGGTCTACATAGTGAGTTCCAGAACAGCCAGAGCTATACCATGAAACTCTTTGTCAAAAAGAAGAGCTTTCCTTATTTTTATGTTTTTGAGTATTTGCCCACATGTACATGCATGCTTGGTGCCTTGGGAGGACCAGAGGGCATCAGATACCTGGAACTGGAGTTGTAGGAACTGTGAATGTTGGTATGGGGAACCAAACTCTGATGCTTTCTCTCCAGCCCTGCCCTTTGGACAGTAATGTTTCGCTGCTTGAACGGTGGATGAAACTGAAAACATGACTACTGCTTTTGTTTGTTTTTATTTTATTTTGTTTTTCAAGACAAGGTTTCTCGCTCAGTAGCCCAGGCTGGCCTCAAATGGAGAGATTCACCTGCCTCTGCCTTTTGAGTGCTGGGATAAAAGGCATGCCACCACACTGAGCTCAGGGTGGGTTGTTTTTGTTACTAGGGCATATTGTTTCTGCAGGTGGAATGGACTAGTCAGGCCGGGGTTAAGCCATTCTTTATGGCCAGAGGCTAGTGTGCCCCATATAACCTGACTCTAGTGTGTCCCATATAACCTGACTCACTTCCTCATGACCCGAGACTATTAACCAACTGTCTTAGTTTTTATTGCTATGAAGAAATGCCATGACCAAGGCAACTCTGAAAAAGAAAACATTTAATCGGCATGGCTTGCTTACAGTTTCAGGGGTTTAGTCCATTATCATCATGACAGGGTGCATGGTGGCACGCACATAGACTGGTACTGGAATAGCTGTGGGTCCTACATCTTGTAGGTAACAAGAAGTCGACTGAGACACTGAGTGGTATCCTGAACACAGAAAACCTTAAAGCCGACCCCCACAGTGACACCCCCAACAAGGCCATACTCACACTTCAACAAAGCCACAGCTCCTAATAATGCTACTCCCTGTGAGATTGTGGGGGCCAGTTACATTCACACTACCTCACCAACATATCCCAATTCAGGAAGAGTAAAAAGAAGGGGTAAGGGTTCTGATTTCAGGGAGACCCCTTCCAGCTGGAGAGGGATGATGATCTAAACGGTGGAATAAGCCATGTGGAAGTCTCTACTGGGTGGGATAGGGGCTGATAGTCTTTGGCCATGAAGAATTCAATGACCCTGTGGGCTGTGAAAGCTTGTAGTCTTTGCTGGAGGAATGTGGTGAGGCAGCTGAAAGGCAGGGACCAGAGAGTAAAGTTAGCATGAGCATAATGATCTACCAGCGGGGAGATCTGTGGTCCCCAAGCAGTCCGGTGTCCTTCCAGAAAGTGTTGCCTGCCCTTTCTCTGTATTTGATTCTTTCTAATTGTTTAGCATTTTCCCCTCCTAGGCCAGGATGGTTCCCATGAAAAGTGTTCTTCCCCTCAGAAGGCACATGTGCCCCTGTTGGCAGTCATTAAGTCTGCAGTTTTGGAGGACCACCACAGTCAGGGAATCTGTTTGATAGTGTAAGGTGATTATGCTTTTTTTGTACCAAAGTCAGGTCTTCCTTATTCTGATTGGTTACTTGGCCATGTTGTAACTGTTGGAGCCACATCACTTGTAGGGTGGAAGAGCTTCCATGGAACCTTTGAGGTGGTACAGAGGGAAGTTCAGAGTGGCAAAAAGAGGGATGGAGTTGGGTGCCCCTTCAGAGGTCACCCAAACTGTCTTTAGGGGCTTAGGGTGCACATTTCTCTTTCAATCGACAGGAACAATGTAGAAACAGAAGTCAAAGTGCTTCAGAGGAAGATTCATCAAGGGGCCACAGTGAAACTCAACAGAAAATTGTCTTACAACAAATGAGGAGTGCTAGATCTCATGATACTACTTTTTAATCAAGATAGCTATCTGTCTATCTAGAGATCTTGGTGGCTGGGGTTACAGACTCAGGTCCGGAAGAATGCAGGGCTTCTAACCACTGCACCATGGCTCTAGCCTTCATTCCTAGTTTAGGAGTTGTTGAAATTGTACATTTCTGGTATTGCAAAGCTACTTTTTTTCAGTTTTACTTATGTGTATAAGCATTTTGCATGCATGTATGTTATGTGTGTGCCATGTGTGGGCCTGATGCCATTCAGAAGTCAAAAGAGGGTATTGGCTCCACTGGAATTGAAGTTACAGAGGTGTGAACCACCGAACCAGAGCTGTGAACAACCCAGGTCCTCCTAGAGAAACATACTCTTAACTGCTGACGTCTGTCACCAGCCCTTGTGTCTCCAAGTGTAGCTCAGACCACCCTTGAACTCAACAGTAGTCTTCTTGCCTCAGCCTCCTGAATGCTGTGGTTATGAGCATTAAATCTTTATGTCTTCATTTTATCAGTTCTTGGAGTGCTGAGGCCTACATTCTGGCTCCCTTGATCCTAGTAAGAGATGGCTGCCTGCCTAGAGGCACCACTCCCAGAGTTTGGAGATTCGGCGTTTCTAGCTCTCCTCCATGGGCTGCTATTGATCTTGAGACCCATTTACTGATGCAGTTTGCTCTTACAGGCTCAGTGCAAGACCAGGAGTTGGAGGCATCCGATCTCGAGCTGGCGTCCAGCATAGTCTTCTTAGCCAGCCGGCTCGCACAGCCACCTTCCAGCAGAAATTTGATGCCCGACAGAAGATTGGTATCTCAGATGCTAGGCTCAAGCTAGGAGTCAAAGATGCTCGGGAGAAGCTTTTACAGAAAGATGCTCGGTTTCGGATTAAAGGAAAAGTACAGGATGCCAGAGAGATGCTGAACTCACGAAAGCAGCAGAGCACTGTGCTCCAGAAGCCCCGGCAGGTGGCTGATGCCCGCGAGAAGATCAGCTTGAAGAGGAGATCCCCTGTTACCTTCACAAGCCCACCCATTGGGACGGTGACGCCTGCTTTGAAACTCACCAAAACCATCCAGGTAGGCTGCGGCTCCTGCATGCATTTCCAGAAACCTGGGAAGAAAACTAGAAATATGCAGGGAATATTGGGGAATGGTAAAAATGTAAGTTTCTGTTCTGAGTGTTGGTCCAGCACTCTGTGGCTTACAGAAAGGCAGAGTACATTAGAAACAGTCTTGTGAAGCACGGAGAGATCCACAAGAATGAGCGAACTTTCTAAAGTGAGACAGTAGTAGAGGGAAAACGGGAACACAAAGCATGCTGTACACGTGTTACGGCAGGTACTTAACAAATTCTATCTTATTTGTTCCTCACTCAAACTCTAGAATTATTACCTCAGTTTTATTTATTTATTTTTAAATCTGAAAGAAATGCAAACTAGTGTATCTGACATTATTCACTCATCCAGTCAGTAGGAGAACCAGAGCAGGAGCCCGGGAGATCTGACTGCTTGTCTGATGTCCTAGCTGCACCGAAGGAAACTGCATTTAATCTGCATTAGCTTTGCTAATGGGATAGCAGCACCAACTATTGACTGAGCCAAGTTCATTGAGCTCTTCAGGTCCATTATAGCATGACCGTGGCTGTTATTTGCACTGACCTACTTAGAATGCACATAAACCTTGTGGGATGGATTATGACCGCTGGATGTTTCTAGGTTCCACAGCAAAAGGCCTTGGTGCCACTTCATGCTCATCCTGCTGGAATGAGGATCAATGTTGTCAATAACCACCAGGCCAAACAGGTAGAATGTGTGTGTGTGTGTGTGTGTGTGTGTGTGTTATCCACACCTAAGTATATATGCATGCATGTATTTTGATGAGGTCTGCTTGGATAAATTGACTAAGGACTAGCCTACAGCTCCTATTCCAAAGTGTTAGAAGATTTTCACTTTGGAGTGTGTGAATCTTAAGAAACTAGTAGTAGGTGTGATGACACACACCTTTAATCCTAGAGCTCAGGGAGCATAGGCAGGCAGGTGAATCTCTGAGTTTGAGGGTAACCTGGTCTACATAATGGGATGCTATTGCAGAAAATGAAGCAGCAGTCTCTCTGGAGACATGATGGTGCACACCTATAATCCCAGCACTCAGGAGGCAGAGGCAGGTGAATCTCTGTGAGTTCAAGGCTAGCCTGGTCTACAGAGTGAGTTCCGGGACAGCCAGGGCTGCACAGAGAAACCCTGACTCAAAAAACAAAAAAGGAATTTCTTAATCCAGGCATGGTACATGTGTAATCAGGGAGGCAGAGTCCGAAAGGCCACAAGGGCTAGGAGAGCCTTGGCTATGTGGGAAGACCTTGTCTCCAAAAAGAAGCTTTTTTCCCCCCTTTTTGAGACTGGGTCTCATGTAGACAGGCCGGCTTCCAGTCACTATGAATGTGTGGTGCTCCTGCCTCCACCTTCCTGTGATTGTGCTGCAGATGAGACCCAGGGCTTTGTATTGTACCATCTCAGTCAGGAGCTGCTGACACTCTGGTTAGCTCCTTTCTAGGTTTGTTTTTAAAATGTCTATCAGTGTGTTTGTGTGTATGCGCTCTGTGTGGTGCTGCTAAGATCAGATCATGTGGGTGCTAGGAACCGAACCCAGGTCCTCTGTGAGAGCAGGCATTGCTCTTAACTGCCCCCTTTGTTGTTGTTTTCTTTTTGATGTGCTGGTAATGGAACTCAGCCTTGTGGTGCTAGACAAGTGCTGGACCCCTGAGCCGCTCCAGCCCTCCGTCCTGTCTTTTCATTTTTGTTGCTAATACCCGAGTGGAATTGGGGTTCTCACCCAGTCTTGTAACGGTCTTCTTTAACAACTGGATAGTTGTCAACTTGACATTTTCCCTATTAGAAATACTCTGCTGTAAACACCTTTGGGATAAAACTCTTTGTAGGGTTTAGGTTTACTCCTACAGATCAGACTTTGGGATGGCACATGGTCAATGATGGACTGCATACAGTGGCATGTATCAGACTAGCTGTGTGGTAGGCTCTACCATCTTAGCATCCAAGCTTGTGTAAAAGGTGTGAGTATACTTCGTGGTTCCACAGTGAAATTTTTTCTCAGACTGTATCATTAACTGATTATAAAATGTAGAGATTCTGGATAAGCATTTGCTACTTATAAAAAGATATTTCTCAGCCAGACACACACCTTTAATCTCAGCTTTTGAGAGGCAGAGTCAGATAGACCTCTGTGAGTTCGAGGCCATCCTGGTCTACAGAGAGAATTCCAGGACAGCCAAGCAGAGCTACACAGAAAATCCCTGTCTTGAATTAAAAAACAAACTTAAAAAGATATTTCTGACCACGTGTTAAGTACCTGGGAGGCTGGGGACAAGAAGATCGCATTTCAGGCCAGTCTGGGCTACATGAGTTATTTCTACCAAAAAAGAATTTCTGAGCACCTGGAAGTCACGGTACTTTTTAGCAGTTTTTATTGGGTTTTGTGGGTAGGAGTCACTAAGTCTCTCCAGGTCCTTGTACGCATGTGTCCACCTCCTTCCCTAGTTCCTTGTTCATTTCAGCAGCCATTTTCTGCTCTTGGCTCGGGTGTTGTTGAGGGCCCGCATGCCATATTAGCATTTACCCACCTGACTGATTTCAGCACTCGTAGCCCAGCTACTACTTCTTTATTCTCAGAACTTATACGATCTGGATGAAGATGACGATGTTGCAGCACCTGTTCCTGCCAAGCAGATGAAGTCTGCAGCCACAGGCAGCTTTGTCCACCACATGGTATGGCACTCTGCATCAGGTCTAGTGGAGAAGAAAAGGCCTCTCATTGATCTGGGCCGTTTTATCATTGCAGAGACTGGGGTGTCCAGGTCTTTGCTCAAGATTCCCCAGCAATAAAATGAAGAGCTGCAGTTCTCTGGGGCTGGGTTTGAGACACTTGAAGGGAATTGTGTCTTAGCCCATTTTCTGCTCCTATAACAGTACAACAGGCTGGGTTGTACTACAGTAAGCAGTAGACAGTTACCAGCAAGTTAAGAAAGTTGAACTCATCCCCCCCCCCCCCCCCCAGGTTCTGGTTCTGGTCAGACATCATGTAGAGAAGTGAGAACGCCATGTCTGGGAGCTTGAGGAGGGTCCTTCTGCAGCTTGGCCAGGATCCAAGTGTCCCTTGGTTACTAATTAAGTTCTTACAGTGGTTGGGAAGTTCAGTGTTATCTATAAAGGTAAGAGGCCTTTCCCATAATTAGACCATTTGGGTTTGCCTGCCTGTCTGCTGGCTTTAATCCATGGCTAAATCCAACTGGAAAAACAACGCTTATATCATTTAAGATTTCTCCTTCTCAGTTACATGGGTTGTTTTTATGATAAGGAAACAGCACAGAAAGAGTGGATGAACCTATTCAACATAACCCAGCTTATAAGTCATAGATGGAGTTGTTGGGCCACATCAGTATGGCTTCCAGGGCACTGTTGTGACCCTTGAGACACAGAACGTGGCTTGAGTAGTGTGGAATCTGGTATGGAGAGAATGCTTTACCAGGACTTGAAGAAGAAGCCTGGTGAACTGACCCCATCCCACACTACTTCTATGGCTGTGAAATTGCTCCTTGTTGTTTGGTGCCAGCAAGCCCTAAGTGAGCAAAAGCACCTGGCTTTAGTGTCATGCATCTTTCTAGACATCCTAATGTGAGGAATTTCTGTTCCCAAGGGACCTCAGTTCAGGAGGGACTGATTGTGATGGACTGTGCATGGTAACTGCCAGCCTGTCCTCACAGTCTTGGAGCTACAGAGACTGCAGCTGTGCTTGGTGCCTCTGCATTGCCAGGTCAGAGAGCAAAAGCTAGGAGTTCTGAGCTGGTTAAGAGACTGGCTGTCATTCAGAGGACCCAGGCTCAATTCCCAGTACCTACATGGCTGTTCACAACTGTCTGTAACTCCAGCTCCAGGGGATCTGACAAATATACATGCAGGCAAAACAATGCACAGAAAATAAAAATAAATCATTAAAAAGAGAATAGAAAGTTCCTGTGTCCAGCCATTCTGCAAGCTGGTGATCATTACACTGTAGTAGAAGCTTCTCTGGGAATGAGGTTGGCCTACTCTTCTGGTCTCTGGACTAGCTGTACATTGCAGGGTTTCCAGAAAGTTTGAACAGTGTGTGTGAACCTGTTGCTCTTGGTCAAGGCTGTATCCTCTTGCCAAGCAATAACTGGCCGTGTGGAAACTGGCTTCTGTGGACCTCCCTCCCATTCAGGGTTCCAGTGGGTGCTTGGGCAATGTGCTCTTGCCGCTCTGCCCTTCCCCAGTGTACGTCACTGGTATTGATAGCCCCACTCCTCAGGCTTGGGCTGGGAAGTTTTGAGGGTCTTTCTCTAGCTAGTTGTTAGCCCTTCAGACAATAGTGTGTGTTTCAGCCGGCCATGGTGGTGCACACCTTAGATCCCAGCACTCAGGAAGTAGAGACAGGCAATCTCCGTGAGTTTGAGACGAGTCTGGTCTACAGAGTGGGTTCCAGGACAGCTAGGGTATTTACACAGAGAAATTCTGCCTTAAACAAGCAAACAAAGTCTGTCTGGCTCCTCAGTTTCCTTTCTGTCTGTCTGTGTAGACTGGACTGAGCGGTTCCAAGCTGTCCATGTCCAAGGCCCTCCCTCTCACAAAAGTGGTTCAGAATGATGCCTACACAGCCCCTGTTCTCCCCTCCTCTGTTCGAACCAAAGCCTTGACCAACATGTCCCGGACACTGGTGAACAAGGAGGAGCCTCCCAAAGAGCTGCCACCTGCTGAGGTAAGGTAAAAGTTACCTCTCCAGCCTGCATTAGCCTGTGGGTGGTCACTGTGATGTGTGTACCCTATGGGTCCCCAGAACTGCCAGTGAAGTAGATGTTAACCGTCCCTTCTGCAGTGAGTGAACCAGTACCTGCGGACTCTTGTCCTCAAAGAGCTTGCTGGCCAGTAAGGACCTTTGGAAAGATCACACTATGTAGTGACATGGCATGAGGGTCTCAGAAGGAAGCTATTGAGAATCTTGGGACATCTGTAACTCTAAGAATTTAAGCCTATGCCATGACTAAGCCTGAGCTGGCTAAGTCTGGAAGCAGATAGCATTCCATGCAGAGGCTTGAGTGTGAAGTACCAGGAGTCTAAGAGGCCCAGTGTGATAGACGGCCTCCGAATGGGGTTTCCGTTGTACCTTCCTGGTCAGTTATCTGGAGTGAGTTCTGTGTTAGTCCCTGCTGCCTTTGACTCCTTGTCATATCTTCTCTGTGGCAGCCTGTGCTCAGTCCCTTGGAAGGCACCAAGATGACTGTGAATAATCTGCACCCTCGAGTCACAGAGGAGGATATTGTTGTAAGTATCACAACTGCCTGACCTTTAAGTCACAGGCTGCTTCTTTGGACCAAGTCTACGGGACCACATCAGTTAATGATTTGCTGGAACTCAAAAGATGATCATGTTCAAGGCCAACAGGCATTAATTCTTACAGGGGTGACAGTATGGACTTATTCGCACAAGAAGTTAGGATAACACTTGAAACCAGTGACCTACTAATGACTCAGAGTCCGGGGCTTTATTGGGAAGCAGGGTTTCCCTCCTAACATCACTTCACTTGTCCTTTGCAGGAGCTTTTCTGTGTGTGTGGAGCCCTCAAGCGGGCTCGGCTGGTCCATCCTGGGGTGGCAGAGGTTGTCTTTGTGAAGAAGGATGATGCCATCACTGCTTATAAGAAATACAACAACCGATGTCTGGATGGTAAGTTAGAGCATCTACTTTGCTCCCCATCCTCTAAGGTTGCTATGGAGACTTCTTGGGGAACTCACTCCCCTAGGACCTTTGGGGTAACAGGAAGAGGCAGTGAATAGTGCATCTCTGTGGATAAGTCTCTTAAAAGATCTTCTGGGAAAGCCAAGCTTCACATTCAGGCTTGTTAGGACACAGGTTTCTGAGGCCTGGAGTCACGGCTTTATGTTGTCTTCTAGGTAAGATCTACCAGTGAGTAAACTGCTTTTTTATATCTCAAGATAAATAGTGGAGAGGAGCTCTGTGCTGTGCTCCTTTTCAGTTGCTCATTGTGTCTGTGATGAGAACCTGCTGAGGACTAGGGCCTGGACTAGAATTGGGGCAGCAGAGAATAATAGCTTTGGTGCTCTGCTTTGCATATGCCTATCTGCCGTGTTTGCATCTTCTAGAGAAATGTCTGTTTAGTCTTTGCCAAATCTATAGTTGGATTCTTTTTTGGTTTTGAAACAGGGTTTCTCTGTATCCTTGACTGTCCTGGAACTCAACTCTGTAGACCAGGCTGGCCTCAAACTCATCCATCTGCTTCTGCTTTTCAAGTGCTGGGATTAAAGGCTTGCTGGCTGGATTTTCTTTCTTTTTTCTTTTAATCCTGTATTGTAAAGGTTCTTCATATAATCACAAGGCTAGGGAAACAGCTCAGTGGGTTAAGTACAAGTATAAGGACCTGAGTTGAGGTTCCTTGCATCCATATAGAAGGTCACATACTTCTGCTATACCATGGCTGTTGGTACAAGGACAGGTGGATCCTTAGGTTTGCTAGCCAGTCAGTGAGAGACCCTGTCTCAAATAATAAACAAATAAATGAATAATAAGGTGAAGTGCAATAGAGGAAGACCTCTGGTCCACATGCACACATGCCCTTACACCATGCACAAGAGTTCTTCAGATAACTTTTTAAGTCAGGTCGTTGAGTAGGTAAATGGTATGCAGTTATTTTCTCTCATTCTGGCGGGTGTTGTGTCTGTTTGTCCATCCCCACCACCCTATTCTTTTTCCTTTGTCCTTTTTTTTTTTTTTTTTTAAACCCCAAGACAGGGTTTCTCTATGTAACAGCCCTAGCTGTCCTGGAACTCGCTTTGTAGACCTTGCTGGTCTCGAACTCACTGAGATATGCTTTCCTCTGCTTCCCAAGTGATGGGAGCTATTCTTTTTTCTTGATGAGGGTGGTAGTATTTGTTTGCGAACAATAGGGTCTCAAACTGTAGCTCACAGTACTCCTGCCTTTACCCCCCAAGGGCTGGGATTACAAGCATGTACTAGTAGACACAGCATTGACTAGATATGCAGCTCTTTGGTGTGACCTTATTTAAATCATCATAGCTGAGACTGTCAGCCTGGGCTATGTAGTTACAGAACAGCCTCATCTACACAATTAGACCTTGCTCAAACAAAACAAACTCATGATAGGGTTACTAGTTGGTCTGATTTCAGTGTTACATTTCAAGAAATAGGCAGAAAGAAACAGCAACAGCTAGTCAGTGGGACAGCCAGAGCACACCCTTCTGATGCCTCTTACAGCATCACACAATACAGATATCAGATGTGATAGCAGGAGACAGCTCCAGGCAGTACAGAATCACCAAAAGTGACAGGCCAGGCAGTCGTGGTACACACCTTTAATCCTCGGCAGATGTATCTCTGTGAGTTAGAGGTCATCTTGGACTGCCTCTACCTGTAACTACCTGAGCAAGTTTCAGGACAGGCTCCAAAGCTCTACAGAGAAACCCTGTCTGAAAGCATGACAGAGACTTAGAGTGAGAATTGCTCCTGCAGAAGTGGTGCCATAACCTCATTCATTCAGGGTGCTAGGAACCTTGAGTTTGGAGAAAGGGTGCAGGCCTAAACCCAAGACCTTGTAATGCAGAGCATGACACAGTACACTGCCTGAGGCCAGCAGTATGGATTCAGTCCAGTTTCACCTTTGCTCTCCTTTACTTGGATTTGGTGTCCCACCCCCATGTACTACTAATCAGATTTTTGGTTTCTTGAATGAGTTCAGTGTGTATTGTGAATTTTTTATTTTAAATGGTTGCTCAAAGGTTTGTAGTCCACATTGTAATTTATCAGAACCTGTTTCAGGTTAGTAGTGATTGACTTGGGTACAGAAATGTTCTCATGTGGCTCCGTTCCCTTTGCATGTCATGTCTCACACAGTGGGAGTGCAGTCTCAGTACTTGATTCCTTACAAACAGGAAGCCTCCCATACATCTTTAAACCTTTTTCACATAGGATCATAGCATAAACATTTTCCTTACTGTGTGCCTCTCAAACTTGTTTGAGCAGCCTTTTCCTGCGTAGTTCTGTCCCACTATAGAGTGGGACAGGATTTTGGCCTTTTTGCTTCCTGACCTCATTACTGAGGGTCTCTTACACTCTCAGATTTCCTGAGGGTCTATATGTGTTAGTGCTGCTGTGATGAAGTAATGGAAGCCATATTCTTTATACAGAAAAGAGGTTCATTTGGGGTCTTCAGAGGCAGCACCAGCATTGGTTTGGCTTAGGCGAGGACCTCCAAAAAAAGACCTGTTCTTATCACACAGTACACCATTAGCAAGAGCAAGCATAGAGATGGGGAGAGACGTCTCAGATCACTTTCTGAGGATAGTGTAGGGGTCTAGTGAGTGAAAGAGTCAGTGTGGTCTAAGGTGGTCAGACTGCAAGCCCGATATGGTGCACGTTCAGAAGATGGCCAGTTAGCTGCCCCGAGACCTCCATACTAGATAGCTTCTGTTCCACATAAGGTGCTCCAGGCTGACTGTAAACTTGGAATTCTCCTGTTTGAGTTTCCTAATACTTAGACTTCAGAGCTGTCCCTCTGGCTTCAGTGGTAGGATTTGACCTTTGGTCATGGTGTTGGTGACCTTTGTCCTCTTAGGAACCAGTCTCTTGATGGAGCCTTTTCCTTTTTTGGTTTCCAGGGCAACCCATGAAGTGCAACCTTCACATGAACGGGAATGTCATCACCTCAGACCAGCCCATCCTGCTGTAAGTACAGAGGGGACAGGCTGGGTGGGATAGGGCCCCTGCGTGTTGACTCTGCATAGTCACCTCTTCTGTTCTGAGGGCTGAAGCCCTCATCATGGTTTTGTTGTTATTCTTCATTCTGTTTCCCTGTTCTGATGCTCAGTGGTCAGAGTGCTTAAATTAGAACCAAGCACTTTGTCTTGGACTGTTCTCAGGGCTGGAATACAGTGGACTAATATGACAGTGTCCAGTCCCCTCCCCTTTGTGTGACTGACATCTTTCAGGTGAGAAGTAGCTGGCTGTGCTGAGCTAGTGCTGGAGCACTCCTGGCACATATGTCTGGCTTACTGCTGAGGACTTTTGGAGCCTGAGATGAATAGAATGTTGAGGCTATCAGGGATAAACTTTTCTTGAAAGGGGCAATTTACCCAAGGAGAAGGTGAGATAATTGTGCCAGGCAGGACTAGAATAGAGTTGGACATACAAAGGCAAGATTTGAATCTGGGTAATACCCGGTGATTAGACAGGTCTGTAAAACTGTCCCAGGAGTAAGTTATGCTTTAGAAATGTTTTTGGAAAGGGGCTGGAGAGATAGCTCAGCAGTAAAGAGTGCATGTGACTCTTGGAGACGACCCAGGATTGGTTCCCCTCTTGGACATCTCTAAACCATCTGTGAGCACCTGCACTCATGCACAGACACACATATAAACATAATTTAAAATTTAAAAACTAAAATTATTGAAGGTTTTCATGACCTGATAAATTAGGAAGTCACTAGGCTAAGCAGAGCTAATATGGTTAGTTTAGGTTAGGTTTTCTAAGATTTGTGTGATGTGTGACCGTCTGTAATCCTGTATAACCATGTGTGACCCTCCAGAAACACTCCAGCACTCAGCAGGCTGCAGCTAGGTTTTTGTTGTTTGTTTAGTAGTAAGTAAGAAAAATCGAAGCCTCTTCTAAGATGAAGTCAGATAGAAAGGTGTGGGAACATTACACTGGAAGCCTGCCTCCCGACAGATGCTCAGTGGTGAGACCCTAGGAGAAACTGACAAGGATTTGGTTCTCTGCTCTCACAGGCGGTTGAGTGACAGCCCCTCGGTGAAGAAGGAGAGTGAGCTGCCTCGGCGGGGGAATCCTGCCTCCTCTTCCAACCCTCCTGCCGAAGTGGACCCTGAGACCATTCTCAAAGCTCTTTTCAAGTCCTCGGGGGCCTCTGTGACCACACAGCCCACAGAATTCAAAATCAAACTTTGAGGGGGGGGAGTGAGGCAGCCAGAAACAGGGCAGAGGAGGGTGGCCCTGTTTCCCAAGGCAAAGCTTGTGACCAATGGGCCGCCGGACTGAAGCTCCCTGAACGAGGGACAAGGCACCAGAGAGAGCTTCCTAGGTGGACGGACCCGCCTTTCTGTGCTGTCCCACACCCCGCCCTTCTGTAGTGTGTCCTCTTCCTCCACTCCTCACCGAGGTAGGCTGTGTTTGTATGCCTCCCTACCCTCAGCCCTAAGCTCATTTCTTCCCTAGGAATGGTGCACTGTTTTCTTGGTGGCCTTTGGGCCCGTGGGACGCAGGGCACGAGGGCTGGAGAGGCTGCTTTGTTTGTTTGTTTTTATGTTCTCTTGAAATTTTACAAACATGGAATGAATGCGACCTCCTGCTGTTTGGTGGGCACTAGGTCAGTGGGGACTGCATTCGGTCACTGGCCTCTTGTATTCTCCCCATTGTCATCTTTGACTTGACTGCTAATGTTCAGAGCTCTGTGACGGGCACAAGAGTGGCTGTGTTGCCAGCTCCTGGCTGCCTGTGCTGTCTTGGGCAGCCCCAAAGGATTTTCCAGTGTTGGTGTTTCTTCGTTAGAGTCGTGCGGAAGGCCCTGGCCCAGCTCTCTCTGCTCCCAGATAGGAGCACAGGGAGGGACTGAGATATTAGCCCTCTTGGCTCTTACCTCAACCAGCCACAGGCAACAGCACGGCCTGGCTTTGGTGCGGGTGCCGGCTCCAAGTTGGGACTTTGTCCAGGCTGTACCCAGGCTTGCAGCACAGTGGGCTTGGGAGAGATCGATTGAGTGGGAGCTGTTGGCTGGTTCTGGCTCCGCCTTTCTGTCCTTAGTTATCTACAGAACAGCAATTAGGGTTGCCCAAAGTGCAGCTGCCACCATGGCATTGTCCTGTGAGTGACTTACACTGCTGTGAGTGGTCTGCAAGGCAAGCTGGTGGGCTATTTTCTACTGCCTGCTCTTAGGCTGTTAGTGCAGAACTGTGGGACTTAGGCAGGTGCTGAATGTTGGGTGGTACCATTCCAAAGCTGGTCAGGAGTCCTCTTACGGTGGGAACAGGAGATTCTAAGCTGTCATAGCTGGAGCAGGATTCCAAGGTTACACACAGCAGTAGTGTGTGCTGTACGAAGGCACAAAGCAAGGAAATAAAGGAGCTAAGACACCGTGAGCCTCCCAAGACTAGCCCAGTAAAGAGAACTTCAATTAATTCGTGTTTTCCTGGAGTTAGATCTGCCCAGCTAGAAAGATCTGGTTTGAGCCAAAATCAGTCCTTCAGCTCTGAGGTTGCCCAGCCAAGGAATCCAGGAATGGCATTTGGGGTGCTCCACTCTACTGTTTAAAGAGGTCTGCTTCTCCTAAGCCCTTCTAAATGGGGACAAATTTAATTCTTCTCAGCAACTAGAAGACATTCCTCCATGTTTCATCCTTGCTGGTCCAAGAAAACACCAAGACAATAAAGCCTGACTTCTCTGCCACTGGGAACAGTTGGGACACTTTTTGCTTTGTGTAACAGAGTAGAGATGGCCTAGGCCTTTCTTGGTTCCCCTGCTCTTGTTGAACCAGGCATGGTCTGGACAGTACAGTTTAACTGAGCCTCAGCTTCCTAGCTATGTGGTACTTTGGGGGTGGGGGTTAGCCTACCCTGCATTTCTGAACATCATCCTGGGAAACAGAAAAGAAGGTGGCCGACACTCATGTACCCCACTCACTCCCTTTCCTTACTACTTTGTGTCTTGTTCAGGAGAGAAGGATATTAAAGGATGGAGGGGCTTGTTATTTTCCATTTCTCAATAAATGTTTGTTATTCCTAACTTTGAGCTGTAATGTCTTTTAAAATTGCTCTTATACTATATTTTGTGTGTGTGAATTTCATGATCCATGTGTGGTGGTCAAGGGCCCACTGGGAGTCCATTCTTGGCTTCCACCATGTGGATTCCATGGATAACTCAGTTTATTAGGTTTAAGGGTAAACACCTTCACCTACCAAACCATGGCCCTGGGCTATAATCTCTCTCTGTGCGTTCGTGCCTCTGTGTGTGTGTGTGTGTGTGTGTGTGTGTGTGTGTGTGTGTGTGTGTGAGTGAGTGAGAGAGAGAGAGAGAGAGAGAGAGAGAGAGAGAGAGAGAGAGAGAGAGAGAGAGAGAGAGAGCGCGCGCGCGAGCGTGCGAGCACATGTGCACTCCTGCTGACTGGGCTGCAGCAGAAGGCTCCCCGCTGTTCCTCTCCAAAAGGACATTTTTTTCCTGCCTTACTTGCTCTGTAGACCTGCATGAGAGTAACTACTGATAACCATGCCATAGTCTCAGTGTTATATTGTTTTAAAAGTTTTTCTCCCTAAGAAAATTTGTTATTTTTGGAAATTCAGCCACGGGTAAATTCTCAGGACATGGGCAGAATGCAGGCAGATTGTTTGCCAAAATACTACATTAATGGCCCCTAGCCATTTCTGATTATTGTCCTCATTGTCCCGAAAGCCCACACACAGCCTCTGCTGTCACATTTCTCTGAGTATTGCCTTCCAGGTTCCCACAGGAGTGGCCCATTAAGCTCTGCTTCCAACATGAAGCAGTTTTTCCTGCCCAGAGTCCAAACGCCCACAAAATAGTCTCAAAGGCATGCACGGCACATGGTCAGATTAGAGCAACAGCCCCCACTCCTGCTGGGTCACGTAATTTTCTGTGGTTGAGGAAAAACTTGCTCACAAGAGCAAGGAAGAAAGGGTTGATTTTTGGCTTACAGACCCAGAGGACTACAGTCTGTTAGGGCAAGAAAAGTAAAAACAGGCAGCTGGCCTGTGACATTTTCATCCACACTGGAAACAGCAGGCCAAACTCTCAAAGCCTTTGCCCAGTGCGTGCGTACTTTTAGCAAGTGCCTGTCTCCTAAAAAGTCCCTTAGCTTAGCCAGAAAGTAAAGTAAGTCAGCCTGCCCTTCCTCCCTTTCTCTTTTGCAAATTTACACAATGTTTTAGAGACAGAATTTCTCTGCATAGCCCTGGCTGTCCTGGAACTTGCTCTATAGACCAGGCTGGTCTTGAACTTAGAGATCCGCCTGTCTCTGCCTCCTGAGTGTTGGGATTCAGTTGGATCATCTGGAGGCATTTTCTCAGATAAATAGCTTGGGGCAAGTTTACATAAAACTAGCCAGCACACTAGCTGTGGAGCCTGTTTGTTCCAGTATAGACAGACCTAGGCATTGTTCACAGGAAACAAAGAAGCTGGTGTCTTGCTCTGAAGAAATTAAACTTGAAGGAATATTTCAGTTTGGGTAAGCTATGGCATCAGAAAAGTATTTATTCATTGATAGGGATAGAATAGGATAATATTTGACCCTACCCTTGTCCTACTAAACAGTCCTGAATGTTTTGCAGAGGAAAATGGGACTCAAGGATTTCAACTCAAAATGCAGATCAATTACGGTTTGAAACAAAAGTTTAAATCTAGACAAAACCCAAAATGTCAGTGTCTCAGTTAACAGTAACTCACAAGAACCAGCAAAAGAACCCCTGTATGTCAACCCCAGATGACAGGGGTGTTGGAATTGGCAAGGCTTTTTTTTAATTTCCTTTTTTTTTTTTTTTTGAGACGGGGGTTTTTTCTCTGTGTAACAGCCCTAGCTGTCCTGGAACTCACTTTGTAGACCAAGCTGGCCTTAAACTCACTGAGATCCATTTGCTTCTGCCTTTCAAGTGCTGGGATTAAAGGTGTGAGCCCCCACTGCCTGTCGATTTTTGTTTTCTTACTATTTGCTTTTTGACAGGGTTTTACAATGACTAGCCTTAGATATATAATCTGATCCTCCATCCCCAACCTGAGAATGGGGATTTATGGATGTAGTACAGTTCCCAACTTTATAAAGATTTTAAAGTAGCCATAAAAATACTATAATGGACAATTATGAATACACACTAGAATGGAAAAAAAAAATCTTTAGGATTAAGCTGTAGAGGGAAAGGAAGAGCAGTTAATTTGGAGATTAAACAGTAGAAACTGGGCTGAGATGAAGCATTTGATCCCAACACTTGGGGAAATGGAGGCAGTAGGGTCAGTGATTAGGTGCACCTTGGCTAAAGACTTCTGCCTCAAAGAAAAAGGTTTGACACCTCAGATGGTCTGAAACACATAGGTATCCTGCTTCAGCCGGGATTACAGACAGCCATCTGATCTGAACTCAATCTGTAAAAATTTAAAGGTGGAGTCAGGCATGGTGATGCACACCTTTAATCCCTGCACTGAGACAGTGGGCAGATGCAAAGGGATCTCTGAGACTGTGAAGTTTGCTCCAGGCCAGGTAAAGTTTCCCTAGTTGGAGAAGACATATGCCACGGAGTGTATGTGGAGGTCAGAAGATAACTAGCAGGAGTCAGTTCTCTTCCCTCCATGGATGTGTCATGATGTCAGGATTGGTGACAAGTGCCCTTGCCCACTGCCATGGCTGTTTGCTTAGTCTCTCAGGCCCAGGCTGCTCACCCCTTTTCCTTCTCGCGGTCGAATTAACTACCAACTCACCTCTGTACCAAAATCCACAGTGGCTCCTCAGTTGCACCGCAGTTCTTTAAAGATTTATTTTTTGTGTTATGAGTGTTTTATCTCATGTGTGTCTGCACCACGTGGATACTGGGCCCACAGAGGACAGAAGAGGGCGTCAGATCTCCCTGGAACTGGGGTTACAGACAATTGTGAGTGAACGGAAGCGAACCCGGATTCTCTGGAAGAGCAGCCGGCCTCTTAACTTCCAAGCGGTCGTTCCTAGATCCGAGGGGCCGGTTTAAGGTTGAGGAGGCGGAGCCCCACGTGGTGCCGTCGTCATGGAAACTCGGCCGCGCCGGAAAGCCGAAAACTACAATTCCCGTCCATCCCTGCGCTCCCGTCGGCAAGATGGTGGCCCGCAAGAAGAAGTCCCGAGCGTGCGGCCACGAGGGGAACATACCGAGCCCACCCGGCTATTCAGGTGAGCAGCTGAGGGCCAGGGACTGACCCCTTCGCGGGGAGGTGGCCTGCGGGTGGCGGAGGAGCTCTGGTTGCTGACTCGGCTGGCATTCCCCAGAGAGGCCTTGGGAGCGCTTCCTCCAGGCCGCGCCGAGCGCCAGCGTGCATCGTCAACCGCTGGAGTCCGTCACCCGCTGACCTGCGCGGGTCTAGTTCTTCAAAGATGCGCTTCCCGAGCGTGGTGGCCGCAGCTGTATCCCACCCCAAAGAAAAGCTTCCCTAGCTTGGTGGAGATTTTCATCCCACCGGTGTAGACTTCCCGGGAAGGTGGGGTTAGCTCGGCATGAGGGGTCGGGCATGTCAGCTCCAACCTGAAGAACGGGTGGAGGGAGGAGGGTTGGCGTGCCTAGCAGAGCAGCCAGCAGCGAGTACCCCGGGAGCGCACAGCAGAGCCGCAGGCTCACTGCCCCCCCCCCCCGGCGTGGTGACCCGAGTGCATTTTCTCTAGCCCCCGTGAGCGTGGACGAACAGGCGGGCAAATGGAGCTAGATAGGGACGCAGAGAAAGGAACCTGGGTGACATAGGCACTGGCCCCAACTCGGCCTACCCCGAACTCTCCCCTGCACTCGTAGCCATCCCCGTGAAGTTCTCAGAAAAGCAGCAGTCTTCTCATTACCTCTACGTGAGACAGCACCGAGTTCGCCAAGACACCCAGTCCACGTGGCCTCCCAATAGGACCCTTTTTATCCTCAATGTGCCCCCGTACTGCACAGAGGTAAGCATCCAGGAGCCGATCGGTGGGTTCTGAATGCTGGCTTACCCTGGGCCAACAACCCCCAGCAGAGCATGTTGAATGACAGGGCCTCTCAGAATAAGAATGTGGGCTTTTTTTTTTTTAAGACCCTGTCTAGACAGGGTCTCTCTCACCCGTGGGCTGTTCTAGAACCCTCTAGATAGCCCAGGTTGACCTCAGACTTGCTCTATTCCTGCATCATCCCATTACCCAGACTCAGTACAGTTAATGAGTGGTCACACCTGGCTTCAAATGAATTATCCTTCCAATGATTTTTGTTCTTGTTCCCTGGTTAGGTCTTTCTTCCTTTTTCTTTTCTTTTCTTTCTTTCTTTCTTTTTTTTTTTTTTAAAGAAAGTGCAGTTCTGTCTAGACATACTGATTTTTACACTGTTACATTTATTTACTTTTTGTTATTTTGCTTTGTTTCAGACAGGGTTTCTTGTGGCCTGAGCTGGCTGCATACTTATTAATGTAGGTGAGGCTGGCCTTGAACTCCTGATCCTCTTCTCAAGTTCTGGGATTAAAGGCATGTGCCACCATCATTTAAAAAGGAGGTTGAGGACTGACAAGGAGTTTGATCCCTGGTACCCCATGGAAAAAACTCCTGCAAGGTGCCCTTTGACCTCCATTCCTGTAACATGGAATCCACACACACCTACACCTGTGCACAAACACACACACCAATGCCATTTAAAAACTTTGAAGTTGATCACCTGGCCTGTAAGGGCTGGGATTTCAGGTGCTTGTCACCATGCCTGGGGAGGGGGAGTGGGGAATGCTAGAGCTGGGATGTAGCTCAGTCGTAGGGTGCCTGCCTGGCATTCATGAAGCCCTGGGTTCAGTCCCCAGCACCACATAAATCAGATTCAGAGGCTGGATGATCAGAAGTTCAAGGCCGACCCAGAAATAGAGGGTTGGAGAGAAGGGCTGAGCTGTACAGTTGATGCATTTCAGAAGCTGACTGCACCTGAGTGTAGTCAGCACGGACCTGCCAGAGCTCACTGTCACCCCGAGCCCTGCTTAGGTGGTAAAGCTTAGTTGTCATCCAAAGTTGGTGACGTTGAAAGCCCTTACTTACCTTTCATCACAGGCTAGAAATGTGTGCCCCACATTGTCTGGGGACCTGAGGGTTGGGCCCTTAGGCCCGAGTCCTTCTGGGCTGTTGTAAGTATTCTGAGGCTCCAAGGAGCCTGTGTGTTCATGTTCTGCTTCCCTCCGACCATGGCAGGGGTGCCTCTCTCGACTCCTGTCATCCTGTGGCACCATCAAGATGGTAGAGTTGCAAGAGAAGCCTGACCCTGGCGAGAGCCCTAAGGACCCAAAGTGGAAGTTTTTTCACCCCAAGCCCATTCCGGTAGGCTGCCCAATACCATCCACCAGGTTCCACTGGGTGGGCTTAGTGGTAGACTTGAGAGAGTCCACTCTCGGTGGCCCTGGGGTAGTCTCTGCAGTGTGTGATTTAGGAGGTTGTCAGGGTGATGGCCCCTGATTCTCTCAGATGTGCCACAGTTGTTTGACTTCTTGTTTCCCTCTCTGCCCTGCAGTTTCCCAGAGGCCATTTCCACTTAGTATCGTTCTGGTGCCCTGGCTGTAGGAACCCTGTTCTTCACTCAGGCTGTGGGTGGTACATGAAACAGCCTAGCACCATCTCCCTGGGTCCAGGGCAGGTATGGGAACCTTGCACCACAAGTGGGAAGGCTCCACAGACATCTCTTTCTCTCTAGGGCTTTCAGGTAGCTTACGTGGTGTTCCAGAAGCCAAGCGGAGTGTCAGCTGCCTTGAATCTGAAGGGCCCATTGCTGGTTTCTACAGAGAGCCACCCTGTGAAGAGCGGAATTCATAGTTAGTACCGCTGGCAGTGTTCAGTACTTCCCCACCCCCCAGGCCTTGGGTTGGTGAGGGACACGAAATGGGGGCGGCGTCTGTGAATGCCACAAGCTGAGGCATCTTCCTGAGGGGCCTGAACTGTCAGGGCTGTGTCTGAGACACATCAGGAAATAGCCTGAGCTTTGACACCGGGTAAGGAGGTAAGGGCCCAGCCTGTTGCGACTAGAACCTTCCAAACATTCGAACCTGGATCCCAAGTCCCTGGACTCCAGGAGCTCTGCTGGAGGATCACAGCTTGCCAGCCATATCTGAGTGAAGCCGGAATATCCATGCTGAGCAGTTATTTCTGTGTTCTGTGTGACCTGAAGAGCATCGTGTGGTGGCTGTGGTTCTGGTTGGAAAGACTGTTTATTAAGTATATGACCAGCAAAGTGAAGAGCACAAACCACAGTCAGACAGCAAAACATGATCAAGTCAGTGCTCCCAGCACTCAGCCTGGCTGAGAGCAGGCCAAGGGAACAGTATCAAATGGGGGCTGGGAATGCCCCAGAGTGACTGCGGAAGTTGATTGCCTCATGAGTGAGCTACCTTCCCTGTCCCATGGCAGTGCTTTTATGCTATGACAAAAAAAAAAAAAAAAAAGAAAAAAGAAAAGAAAATAGTGCCATCTGCTGGAAGTAGTTTGTCTGCTAGCTGCTTTTAGGGGCAGCTTGCTGGTTTTCCCTCTCCTGGCTACAGAGTCAGGGAGCCAGGCTAACCCAGGAGAGGTTTTGGGGGGGACAAAGGAAGACCTGCTTACCTTTTTTTCTCTTCTAATTTTTAAGCATCTTACTTGTGTTTGAGTACCACATGCATGTCTCTGTCCATGAAAGTCAGAAAAGGGTGCCCCTCTGAACAGGAGTTTATGGGTGGTTGTGAGCCACCATGTTGAGCTTGGAACTGAACTTGGATCTTCTGCAAGAGTCCCAATGCTGGCACACACTGCACATGATGCTCTCCCAGTATGGCTTATGTTACATCGTGTTCTCTTCCTCCTCAGAGTGGATCAGTGACTATGAAGATTCAGTGCTGGACCCTGAGGCCCTGAGGGTCGAAGTAGACACATTCATGGAGGCCTATGACAAGAAGATAGCTGAGGTAGGGGCTCTAGTAGGTCCCCAGGTATCACGTTTGTAGCCATGGGGAGGTGACACCACAAGCATTGTATGTTGTAGTGTGGTGCCTGGGAGGAAATGGTGGTGGCAGCCTGCCCTTGGTTACCATACCAGGTTGCTGAAACCTGGGCCACCTGGCTGGGTAACATGGACTCTTTAAGTGGTCTGTAGGTTATGGAAGTGTCATTGATATGGGTGTTCAACACTTATTGTGGGGTCCATTCAGGCCGACAGACACTGTGTGCCTGAGGTAGATTACTGCAGGAGGCAGCAGTGGGCCTCTAGCCAGTCGGGGGCCTCCTGCTGCTGTGGAGCCCTGCCCATCAACAGCCTCTTCTGAGCAGGAGGAGACTAAGGCCAAGGAGGAGGAAGGAGTCCCTGATGAGGAGGGCTGGGTGAAGGTGACGCGCCGGGGCCGCAGGCCTGTACTCCCTCGAACAGAAGCAGCCAGCCTGCGTGTTCTTGAGAAGGAGAAGAGGAAGCGTGCCCGCAAGGAGCTTCTCAACTTCTATGCCTGGCAGCACCGAGAGACCAAGATGGAGCGTAAGGGACACCTGAGGGCACCCCACAGGCCTGGGGCAGGGAGCAGGGTGTCCTCGGTGGTAGTTCCCACTGCTGTCTGCAGTGCTTCTCTTGCTCTCCAGAGATATTGTCCAGGGCCAGAACACCCGGGCTGTGGGCCTCACAAGATCCCCAGCGCACTGGGGCAGGGAGCTGCTTGAGTGTTCCATATGGGAGTACATACTCTTGCTGCTGTCAGTAGGGCATCCTGCTCACAGGACCCTTCTGTGGGTCTGAGAAGGCCTGGTCCTCTGAGCATGGGGCGGGCTCAACAGCTGCCTTCAGACCCCACCTTCGTTGATACCCCTGCCTCCCTGTCTCTGGCACACTCACATGCTCCTGCCCTGTTCCTGGGGACCCCCCCCCCAGGATGCACCTTCACCTGAGTAGCCTCTGGCAAAGCTCCATGTGCCACCTCTGACTTGGGTCACTTGGTGAATTCTGGAGCCCCCTGCTCCAAGGCCTCTTCTAGGGAAGGGGGCTCCTCTTCTCCCTGGTACATTTCATCTCTAGAGGTTGTAGTTAAGTGTCCAGTTATGTTTTCTTGCATGATCCTGACCTTGACCCAGAGAGCAGCAGGAGTAGAGGGGGTATGGGGTGGGAGAGGGAATGTGCAAAGCCACCCTAGCCACCTCCATGAGGGTGAGGAGTCCCCTTTTAGTGGGGTAGCTGGCAGTTCAGCACAGGTTCTATGTGACCCATCCTGTGTCCCTTTACACCCCCAGACCTAGCACAGCTGCGTAAGAAGTTTGAGGAGGACAAGCAGCGGATTGAACTGATGCGTGCCCAACGCAAATTCCGACCCTATTGAGCTGCTGTGGCCGCTGGAGAGCAGGCTTCAGGAACAAGAGACCGGCAGGCCAGCTCCCTCAGAGACTGTGCTTTGGGAAGTAGATACTGGGCCAAGAAGAAGATGCTGTGTCCCTCAGCTCCATCTCTACACCCCCACAGGCGGGGAGTGAGGGACAGTAGGAGGATTTGGCTTCAGAGAGCTGCCCCCCTTCCTCTGAGTGTCTGCAAAGACTCCTGGGAAACTTGACTCTGACCCTGTTACCCCCAATGAAGCCCCTTCAGGCAACATGGCGATGCAGTGAAAACAGGAGATTTTATTAGCACACAGGCTGGTGGCCAGGACAGGCTCCAGAGAACATCCCAAGTCCTGTTCACGGCAGCTTACCAAATACAAGCCCCAGCCACCTTGCCCCTTCTTGAAGTCAGCTGATAAAAGTCAGAATCTTGTTTTTTCCTTGCCCCTACCTCTGTCACAGGATTCTCTGCTCCTCTCTTGGTCTTCGAACCCAGTGAGCCCCACCCACCCCACTTATTTTGTGGCATGAGGATGTATAAAGTGTGGACAGGATCGAAGGCCAGAGCTATAGCTTTGAGGTCCTGGGTTGGCCCTGTAGGAAGGAGCTGATGATTCCAGCCACAAGGTGGGGCTCGTTCATGTGGACATAGTGATTGCCTGGGACTTCCACAAACTGGAACCGCTGGGGAAAGGAGCAGGTGGTGAGACTCCCACATCCAAGTAGGTCAGAGGCAACCTCTGTTCACAGCAGCCTGCAGACTTGGGGGCTGTTCCAGGAATGTCACCATGTGAGTTAAACTGGAGCAGCCCCAGTCAGGGTCCCTGCCAATTCTCATGGAGATGAGGCACTCAAAAAGCAGGTTTCAGGGTAGTTCCCACTGCTGAATAAGACTGCGGAAGTTCCAGGCCAGGCTGACTCTACGTGGACAGGGCCACAGAGGGCCACGGCCTGTACAGCTCTTCCCCTGCCCTGAGGCCATCACACTTGCCAGTGTGCTGGTTCCAGCAGCAGTGGAGGCTAGTGCAGGGCTGGCTGCTTCTAAGAGGTGCGCCCCACAAGAAAGCCTGGCCAGGTCAGGTGAGGAGAATAAAACTGAGATTCTGCCAAGTAAAGCTGTCTGCTTCCTGAACTCTGTCCTTGGTTTCTGGGGACTGGCCAGCTCCTTTGATATAAGGTGATGCTGACTTGGGATCCAAAGCAATTGACTAGGGTTCAGAGCAGAAGACATGCCCAACTGTCAGCCCTGGGGGCCATACACCTTACCTCTTTTAGGGTGGATTTCATCCTGTCCAGCATAAATAACATGGGCTCCTTCTTCGCGTCATTCAGTCGTCTCACATCATAGAACCCCTGTATTGCCCTGGGCAGCAAGAAGTTGGGGTGTCTCCCAGGTCTGAATCTTAACAGCCCTCTGCCTGTCTGGGTTTCAGGACCTGAAGAGTCCAAGACTGGACTCTGTATCCCTTTGAGCCCAGATTGACCCTAAGGCTCATACAAGCTGAATGCCTGCCGGGAGCAACTTTCAGGACTGGAAAGTGGGGACCACTGAGGGCTGGGCTAGGATCTGAACCAGCTCTCAAGGCTTTTCTCTATAATAAAGCCTATTGAGGTAGAACATATGTATCACACAACCATCCCCCTCCCTGTTTGAAGCACACAGTAGCAGAGGCTGCCTCGGGTTTGTCTCAGCCTTGCTATGCTCTCCCTAGGTCTAAATTGCAGGTGTGAGCCATCATGCCCAGCCATTCCTTGGTTGGTTGGTTGGTTGGTTGGTGTTTTCCATAACCATTTTTTTTTCTTTCAGTTTCTTGTTTTTAAGTTCAGATTTCCCTTTATTTATAATGGTGTTAACATTCCCCTACTGCATAATGAATTGAAAATTTGACTTTTTAAATAATAAACCTCCATAGAATCAAAGTTTTTTCTAATTTCCTTGTTGCTACCACTACCAAGCATCAAGAAAAGGATCAGGCTAAAACAACTGTATTGCTAGCCTGGGAAAAGTTCCTCATTCAAAATCCCTGAATGAAGGCAATCCTGTGATGTCTATCACCCCATTGGTCATCTGGGTTAATGTGGCTGATCTGGCTAGGGGTGCATCCTTTCTGAATCTGCAAACAGGACAATCTTTCCTAATAGATTAGTACTTAAGCTCCCAAGATTGTCTGTGCCGTTTCTATGACATACAAACAACCATGTGTCAGGCTTCCCCAGACCCCTTTTGCTTTGCCTTCTGCCTCCCAGGACCTGCTGACAAGGATGCTTCCTGAAAAGGGCTAAGTGGACAGTAGTGTGGTATCACATCGAGAGAACTGGACACCTTGTGCCAGGCTCCCTCAGGCTCCTGGTCCCTGGGTCTGTCTGGACTCACTTGATCATCAGCACATTGGCCCGCAGGCTTCTGGCAAAATGCACAAACAGCTCCTTGCTCACGAAGTCAAAGCTGTTCTCTGGCTACAGAAACAAAACCAGGGTGAATCCTTGCCACAAAGTCCCATGCGCCCCTGCAGTCAGAATCCTTATTTTAGGGCAATTGGGTTCCAGTGAGGTCAGCTGGGCCACCCACCCCAGGAGGCCAGCATCCACTAAGTCACTCATCAAGGCTTTTCAGCTTCCATCAACTGAAGTTATGTCATGTGTGTGTCTGTGTGTGTCCCCATCTAGTCTCCCCACTTGTTGGGATCATAGCTCCATAGCTGCCCAGCCAGACTCCATTCACAGAACCTTTCACAGTTGGGTGTAGCTGTTGACTGGATGCAGAGAAGCAACTTAGGTTACTTCTGGACCTGCTTAGGACTGAGGAGCCCCCTACAGACCCTTGCCAGTGCACAGGCAAGCTGTGGACTTCCCTTCATGAGACAGCGTCCACTTGAAAGAAATGTGTTTGGACCAGAGCACAGAGTGAGTTCACCATACCTGTATCTCCACCCAGCCCTCACTGCTGTTCTTGGTGCTTAATACGCCTATGCTGCAGTGCCCAAAATGAAGGTCTCCAGCCCTGTGCAGCTACCGAGGGACACTACAGGTCATATGAGGGGAGAATGCCTCTGTTTTCTAGCCCTACAACTGGCTTCCTTCACTCTGCAAATGTCTGTGAGGCGCTTCCTTAGCAAGGGAGCATGGTAATGACGCAAAGTCCTGACACGAGGGTCTATGTCCGTGTACATGCACATGTATGAAAAGACACTTGAGGAAATAGTCTGTCAATGTATGTACACATGTATGAAAAGACATAAACGGGAGAAAGTCTGGGGAGGTAGCTTATAACACTTGCCCAGCATGTACAAGGCCTTGGGTTCAGTGCTGCCCCCCCCCCCCCCCCGTAAGTGTGAGAGAGAGAGGAGACAGACTGTGGCTGAAATCAGAACCCCTGTGCATCACTGGTGAGGACATAAAATAGTGCAGCCTCTATGGACAGCAGTGTAGACATTTTTCAAAGTATCAGTCCCAAGTGTCTGTGGGCTCCAGCAATTCTGGAATAGGAAGTAAGGACTCAGACACTTGTACCTCATATCACAGTAGCATTGTTATCAGTTGCCAACACCTGAAACCCCATGTCTCTCTGCAGAGGAATAGACATAGAAAATGTGGCGTGGGGCAGCAAGACGCTCCATGGATAAACACACTTGCTGCCAAGCTAAGTTTGATCCATGCACTTATATAGAGAAAAAAGAAATTCCCACGAGTTGTCCTGACTTCCACACAAGCTTCCCCCTGCCACCACACACAAATTTTTAAAAGTAGATGTAAAAAAGATGTTTAAAGAAAAAAAAAAAAGTTTTAAGAAAATGGCCTCAACTCACAGAGACTTGCCTGCCTCTGCCTCCACATGCTGGGATTAGAGTCACCACAATTGAACGGGATGAACGTGGATGAGTGGTTTGCATGGAGGGATCTGGTGTGAGAAGTCAGGCACAGAAGGACAAACACTGGTTCTACTTTTGTGGGACACCTAACAGGCAACTTCACAGGGACAGAAAAGGTTGCTGTAGGTGTGTGAGGACTTAGTGTTGCTGATGGATACACAAAACTATCTAGTCCCACTCAGCAGTGTACTTACAGGCAGCTACAATGGGGAATAGATTTTGTGTGTCTGTACTATGTTATGCAGATGATTTTAAAAGTACTTTTTAAAGGAGACCACAGGCAATCTATGAGGGAGGCCAGAAAACAGTGGCACTTACAAAAGATATCCTCCGGTCCCTGTTCAGCACCAGACCTGGAGAAAAACAAAGCATGGTGATTTCAGTATCACCTGTTACAAGAAGGGACTCACCTGGTTTCCTGGGGAAGCCACAGTCCTTTCACACAGGGCTCATGGCTTCCATCTGGGCTGGAAAAGCCACCCTGACAACAGGCTGCCTCTGCCTCTAAGTGCTGGGATTAAAGACATGGCCACCACTCTACGCTCCAACTCTCACCTCAGAGAAAGAAACTGTTTGTTTGGATGTTTAAATACTAGGAAATAGAGAATAATCGAGACCTATAACATTCCTTGTCAGATTTGGTCTCCTCCATGGATGACAGACAACTCATCTAGAAAAGCTTAGCCACGTCCTCCTGGACCACATCTATGGATTCTGGAGAACTCTGTGTGGGGTGTCAGAGTGGGGCAGAGGACCTCTGCTGCCCTCTATGAACTCATAAGCCTTGGAAGTTCCCAGGAGCTGGCAGGAAATAGACAAGCCAACTCTGGAACCCTGCTCCAACAAGGAAAATGGGGGAGGCCCGCATACAAATCTGTTCAACTCCCCGTGCTCAGCCACCAAAGAAGAGGTGAAGTCAGATCCAAACTCCTTCTGCAAATGGGCTAAGTCCCCAATGTGCTAAACATCAAAATGCAAATATAAGTCTCAGAGTCAAACAAGTAAATAATTCAAATTCTAGAATCCATTAAAAAAAAAAAAAAGATATATCCAATTGCAATACCATGATTTACTCAAGAAAAGAAACCATTCCAGAGAGACGGGATAACTAGAGGGCAGGAGTTTCCAACTTCATGTCTGCAACATGGGAAAGTTGTTAAAATTAAGATAAAGCCAAGGACTGGACAGAGACAGGGTTATGCACACACACTCCAGGCTTCCAACCTCCACAGCTTTCAACTGAATTTTTTTTTTTTTTTTTTTTTTTTTTTTTTTTTTTTTTTTTTTTTTTTTTTTTTGCAGAGCCGCAGTTGGAACCCAGGACCTGTGTGGGCTGAGAAAGCACTCCACAATTGAATTACACGCCAAAGCTTTCACTTTTATTCTTTATAAGTTACCTGGATTTAATGTTTTGTTTTGGTTTTTTTGAGACCTTGTCTCTGTTTAACAGTTGCAGTTGTCCTGGAACTCACTCTGTAGACCAGGCTGGCCTCAAACTCAGAGATCCACCTGCCTCTGCCTCCTGAGTGCTGCATGCACAGCCACCAACTCCCCACTGATTTGTATGTTTTAAAGAATTACTTACTTGTTTTTGAGACAGGTTTCACTATGTAGCCCCTCCTGGCCTGAAATTTACTATGTAGATCAGGCTAGCCTCAAACTCATAAATGTTCACCTGCTGCTGCCTCTTTGAAGATGAAAGAAATGTGTGCACTATTAAGCCTGAACTTAGAGGGGTTTTGTTTTTTTCTTTTACTAACCACATAAAGAAGACAATGGTGATTAAAAAAAAAAAAAAAAAAAAAAAAAAAAAAAAAAAAAAAAAAAAAAAAAAAAAACTGGCCTGGAGAGATGGTTCTGTGGTAAGAGCACTGGCTGTTTTTCCAGAGGTCCTAGGTTCAGTTCCTAGCACCCACATGGCAGTTTACAACTCTATAATTCCAGGTCTAGGGGATTCAACAGATAGATGTGAAGGCCAAATGCCAATGCACACAAAATAAAAAGAAATTTTAAAAAAGAAAAAACCCAAAGTGATGACTAGGCTAGTCAGACATCTGGATTGAGAATGGAACACGGACATGAACACACACACACCTCTGCAGGAGAAGCAATGCATGACTCTAGATGCTTCTCTGAGGGAAATAAAGCAATTATGGAAACATTAAGGAATGTTATTTTCTGTAATTATTAGGGTTTTGCCTTTAATTAGAGATTATGGAACTCTTAGATGATAAATGGAATGTTTAACTGTTGTTAGAGCTCTAGCCAGGCACTTGTAACTCCAGCTGCATAGAGAGCCAGTGGCTGAGAGATTTTTCTGGTTGCTGAACACTCAGGTCACCTCAGCTGAATGAATCCAAAGCAGAGGCCTCTGTACCACCCTGAGCTGTCACAGGCTGTCACCTAGCCTGCTCGATGAAGGGTCCTCTCTGCTCTGAAAGACTTGCATATTCCTCCGGGTCTGGGGTCTGGCTGCTCAGAGAATGTGAAAATACTTCAGACAGGTGGGGTCTCGGGATTTGGCAGATGGTTCAGCTGGTAAAGTGTTATAGAAGCCTGAGGTTTGATCCCAGCAACAACATGAAAAGCCAGACATGACAGCATGTGCCTGTAATCAGTGCTGAGGAAATGCTGGCCAGCCAGTCTACCTGAACCCTTCCCTCAGTGAGCACCTGTCTCAAAAAATAAGACGGAGGGCAGAAGAACTATTCAGAAGGTGCTACCAAGTCTGAAGACCTGAGTTCAATCCTGGGACACCCCCCCACACACACACAGAGGAGGTGAGAGCAGAGAACTGATTCCCATAGATTATCTTCTGACCTCCTCATAGGTCCATGGCATGCTCACATGCACATACATGCACATACACATAGGGAGAAGAGGAAATCCTGAGTCAATGAGGTCCTGAGTAAATGTATGCTATTGATATGGGCATGACCCTATCAAGGACCCCAGAGCCTTAGACTCATGACGGAATAGCTAAGTGACCCTCTTTCCAAAGCCCTGTGAGGCTCAGAGGGAAAAAATGCCAAAGCCTTTCCCTGGTCCAACTGTGGATTTTATAGTGTGTACAGGAAATGTCTACCATAACTTCTTCCCCTGGATACTTACAGCCTGAAGACAGCTCCCCTCAGAGACGGCTCCTATCAAGATTAGCTAAACCTGTCTCCTAGATCCAGAAGTTCTAGAAGCTCCTCCTTGTTTATCTGTGTAATAATTCCATCTTCTTGTTCTTTTGTGTACAACAACCCTGCCTCTCTGTTCAACTTTATATAATAAATATGCTGAGCTTCCAGAGGGTTGAGGCTCCTCAGGGTAAGAACTCAGTCACTTAAACCTGGCCATTTCTGCCCTGTCTCTGTTCCCTTGCTGCCTTAGTTCGGTCCATCCCTGGAGCCATGAAAGGGCGTGGGACGAGTGTGTGTGTGCATGTGTTTCTGTGTATGTGTACCTACACAAATAAAAACACGTAACTTTGTGGGTGAGATTAAAGACAGGTTTTCTCTGTGTAGCCCTGGCCGTCCTGGAACTCAATCTATAAATCAGGCTGGCCTTGAATTCACAGAGATCTGCCGCCTCTGCCTCTCAAGTGTCATAGAACTTTTTTTAAAAGGCAGAGAGGAATTGAGGGAGATACTGACATCACACACACTAGCCTCCACACAAATGTACAGGAACACACACACCACACACATATGAAGGGGGTTCTCTTAGTGCTTAAGGTCTTGTCTAACACTCCCCCACCCCCACTCCCCCCACCCCTGTCCCCAGTCCTCTGTCTGTCCTCAACCTTCCTCTGTCCATGCCTTTGCAGTGTCCCCCAGTGTCAGGGGACACCTACACGGTGACTCTCAATCCCCAGATTATACAATTGGAGAACCGGGAACATTCCCTAGCCATTCCTCTGCCCCAGAGCATGGGAGACAGAAAGTAGCTCCTAGGTTCTCTCTCTGTTGGCTTTGTAAACAAAACAAGACTAAGGGTCTCCTGGGGCCATTAAGTGGGGAAAGACACTAGCCACCATGACTGAAGATCTGAGCTCAATCCCTGACATCCACATGTTGAATGAATGGGGAGAACAACTCCCAAAAGTCATTCTCTGACCTCTACATGTACACACACACACACACATAAACACATACACACACATACACATACACACACATAAACACATACACACACATACACACAAACATACACATATAACTGAAAAAATCAAACAGGCCCCGATCCTTGAACACTCACAGCAGCCCCTGAGTGAGATGGCTTAGCTGCTGCTCTGCCTGTGGGTGGCTCCTGCTTTCTTCCCACCTAGGAGGCCCGGCCACCTGAGGAACATCACTGAATTCATCCGTCTTTCCATGCCTGCTCCTTGCCTCTGCTGGGACTCGCCAAAGTCACAGAGATCCAGCAGAGACCAGCAGAGAGGGCACTGTGCCCATGGACATGGTCCTCAGAGCCTCTGATTGTTGCCTGTGTGGATGGTTGTTGTTCTGTCTCTTCATTTCTCACCGGCAGCTAGAAAGCGCTGCTTTTCTAAGAAGCCTTTCCCTTTCAAACATGGGCAGCTGCCCTGGCTCCCCTGCCGAGTGTTTCTGTGAAACTGCTCAAGCCAGACAGATCTGCTTTTGACTGAATGCCTTTGGGTTTGTGATGGGGATTTCAGCATCCTGGAGGGGAGGGCAGGGCTTCCCTGGCCAGAGACTGACAGGGGCTGTCCCTTTGTCATTAGGGGTCCTGGACAGAGCTGGTTTTTCTCTCTTTGCAGAATACCTCTGTGGGTCAGGAGGTTTTGCTTTTGTTGTTTATGTTAGGGTCTTACATGTATCCCAGGCTGGCCTCAACAGCGCTGTCTCTCTTCCTCAGCCTCCCCAGTGCTAGAGTTTTAGGCTGGCTACCCTGCCTAGCTTGAAGCAAGTATTCGATTCCAGGTTGGAACACTTGGTAAGACAAGAATGTGTGTAATGCTGTGTTTCATGGCTCTCTCTCAATCCCGATATGTCTACCTGATTAAATCAGCTTTAGCTTTATGTCCTGGCTTTGTTGGGAACTCCCTTTGGCAGGGAAGTAGACGCCTATAACTGCTTCCTTACCTGCAATACTTAGATCAGAATCACAAGAGAGACAGAGAGGGAGAGAGAGGGAGAATATGTGTATGTGGTGTGTGTATATATATGTTGGGTGGTAGAGGCCCAGAATGTTGGTTTCCCAACAGTGTCTGTAGCATATCCAGAGAGCTAGCAGGATCTGAATTTACCTTCTCCTAAACTAATCCTGCTACAGAGAGTTGTTCCAGCTCCCTGCCTGCTCCCCAGCACAGAAGTTCAGAGTCTCAGCAATGCCCAATGACTCCTTAGTGACCGTTCAGCATCTGTGCCCACATTTCAGGCAACTTGGGGCCCAGTCAGATTCCCTGAGTTGGCAGGGAGCATGCCACTTCTGAACTAGCCCATTTCTACACAGGGAACATTGGCCATCTTCATGGGACACAAAAGCCTAGGCCCTCAACCTTCCTGTGGGTTTATAGGGAAGGGAAAGAGGCTTGGGACTAAAACCAATAATAGATCAGAACGGAAGACTGTACCCGAACACTCCAGACCCTCTCCCTGAGGCCCTCACTGTATTATATCCTTACCTACAGGGACAATGTGCAGCCCAGGAGGCCTCTTTCAGCAGCTGGAATTCTAGTCACACAGGACAGGAGTTTGCACATGACAACCTGTCTCTGCCAGTGCCTGTTAGTTGCTCAGCATTCCTTATGTCTTCCTCATGGCTAACAGGATTTCGTAACTTGTCCCAACCTACAGGTAGGTGGAGGTAAAACCTACTCCTTCTGATTCTTCAGAAATCCTCATAACCTCAGTTGAGCCTGTCAGCCTGTGAGAGCAACAATCTAAGACCTTGTCTGTTTCCTAACAAAACTGGTGGAGTCCCATGGCTGCTCAGCAGGCACTGACAGGAACCGAACCCTGGTTTTGTGCCCAATTTGGGGCACTTTCTGTCTCATCACAGACACTCACAACAGCTTTTACCTCAGCTGAGTGGCTTCAAGCCTCTCCCCAGGGCACTCAGATTTACTCATCGGTTGTTTCACTTATTAACATGGTTAATGTTAACTTGATAAGCTTTACAATCACCATGGAGACAAACCATGGGCCTGTCTGAGTGGAGTTGATTAAATTGAGGTTGGGCAGCCTACCCAGGCTCTGGGCAGCACTATCCTGAGACCTGGGGTCCGGAACTGAATAAAAGAATGAGCTATCATTCACCCTCTCTGCTTCCTGGCTGTGTGCACAATGTGAGCAGCTGCCTCCTGCTCCTGCTGCCTGCTGCCCCACAGTCCCAATGACTGAGAGCCAAGATAAGCCAAGATAATACTCAAAGGTATTCTGTTGCAGTAACAGACAAGTGTCTAATGCTTGTTTATCGTGTGTGTGTGTGTGTGTGTGTGTGTGTGTGTGTGTGTGTGTGTGTGTATAGATTTATCTATCTATCTATCTATCTATCTATCTATCTATCTATCTATCTATTATGTATACAGAGTTCTGCTTGCATATTAGCCTGCAGGCCAAAAGAGGGTGCCAGATCTCACTATAGATGGTTGTGAGCCACCATGCGGTTGCTGGGAATTGAACTCAGGACCTCTGGAAGAACAGCCAGTGCTCTTAACTTCTGAGCCATCTCCCCAGTCCCCGTTTATCCTTTTTTCCTCCTAAAATTTACTTTTTCTATTCAGCCTCCTCCTTGCCCAGGACTAAGTGTCATTTCCACAGAGGGCATTTGTAAATGGTGCCTTCTGGAGCTGTGCCACCTCTAGATTCTGGCCCCACAGAGACTGGAAGAGTGTGGCTCACTGCCACACTCAGTCTTATGGGGAACTGCACCTCTCAGACCTTTAATAAAGGTTTCTTGACAAATACATGGAGAAGTAGTCCAGAAGTCTCTCATGTCAGAGCCACAGCACCTCCTCCCCAAAGGCCCAGCAAGTCACTGCTATGACAGTCACCAAGTTTAGTTCCAATGTGTAGCCAACCTTCACACAGAGTGTGGTTTTCTACAATGATCTGATGACCTTGTATCAGGCATTCACAACGTGCAGCCTCAGTTTCCCCTGCTCTGACAGGGCTGTGTGTGTGGCAATGGAAAAGTGAATCAATGGCACCAAGTATCAGCCCCTCATCCCCCACCCCCCACCCGCCATCCTTCAGTAATAACAGATGCTGAGTCCTTACCTGTGGCCGTCTTTGTGGATCCTCTGTGCAGTAAGAGTTCCCCACTCTCTCTACTCAAGTGGCTATTATTATTCAGGAGCCTGGGGGAGAGAGAAAGATACTAAAGAAACCAGGCCTCAGTCAAGCCCAGGGGCTCGACAGAAAGGAAAGCGGGCAGAGAGAGATGGTGTGTCCATCTTCGGTTACAGCGCTTAAGGAGGCTGAGTTTAAGGCCAGCCACGGCTACACAGTGAGTTAGTTCACAGCCAGCCCGAATTAAAACTAAACAAACAACAAAAGAATAGAGATGTGACTCAGGGGTAAAGTGCTTGAGGGCTTAGGTTCAGTCTCCTGGAAGGAAGGAGGAAGGAGAGCTGGAGGGAAGGGAGGCCACCCCTGTCTTTCAGAATCAGGGGGGTATTTACAGCATCAGCATGTCCACCTGTTCTTCTGTGCGTGTGTCCATTTCTCTAGACAACAAGAAAGCGAAGCCCTGTCCTACTGTGCACATGACCAGATGCACCTGAGTACAGCATGGCCAGGACATTCCCAGCTGCATGGGTGGAGAGTTTTAGAGGCCGACAAGAACACAGGCAGTGTGGTTGTTCTTGGGTAGAGGCTGCCAAACAGCTGTAGCAGGAGAATAGGAAAGAATTGTAGGTAAATTGTTCGTTAAGGAGCCCAAGGTTGGTAGTCAGAGGATAAAGTGTGCCGGTAGATCATGAACTTGAGGGGAAAGAGCCCCCCCACAGTATGAGTAAAGGGGGGTGGTGACAACAAGGGGGACTTCTGAGAAGTGCCCAGGGGTCCTGGTGCTGAATGCCACCCCAGAGGAAAGCAAATTGGAGGGGTTGAGAATGTGAGGGGGAGGAAACAGGAGGAGAAAGGGGCTGTACCTTCTCCCTGACTTGGAGGGTTACCACCCAGGCAAGGACACAGCAGTCCCAGCCCTCCTCCACCCTGCCCTAGCTGTCAGCACCCACCTCTGCAATATCTCCTCAAGACTGTACACCCTCGGGGACTTCTGGGAAGCTTCCACCTGCAACATGTGCTCTATGTTCCTCCGTTTATAGGTCAGGATGTTCTCCATTTCCTAAGGATTCAGTCAGAGCAGGTGAATAGGGACACCCAAGGTGAGGGGTCCCAGCTCCTTCCCTGGTCCTGCCTGCTGCCCTCAGTGCCTCTCTGAGGGGAGAGTTACCCCTTCTCATTCTCCACAGGCATGCCTGGGACAGCTAGGTGTGACATTAGGATTCCATTAAGGGCAGGCAATTTCACTCAAATGACAAGTAGGCGAACCAGGTAGGCGAGGTGGATTGGTTCTAAGATTCTTTCTGCTATATTCCACGTCCCAAATGGCAGAAGACCAGCAGAATCAGGCTTTGGGGGGGCCCACTGCCCCCAATACCACCCAAGGCTCTATACTTGTTTCATCAAGGGGACATTACAGAGACTAAGGAGCAATGTTTACCATAGTCTGGATATTGGGCTCCACACTAACCCATGAGCTAATGGTTCATGCAATGGAAAATTCCTGAGTGTTTAAAATGTACAGGGGCTAGAGACACAGGTTCAAAACTAATTCCAGCCGGGCAATGGGTGACGCACACCTTTAATCCCAGCACTTGGGAGGCAGAGGCAGGTGGATCTCAACGAGTTACAGGCCAATCTAGTCTACAGAGCTAGTTCCAAAATACCCAAAGCTACACAGAAAAATCCTGTCTCAAAAAAACAAAACAAACCAACCAACAAACACCCCCCCCCCAAAAAAAACTGTAATTTCCAGATCTTAGGAGGTCGGAGCAGAAGGATTGCCGGCTCTGATTACAGCATGAGATCTTGTCATAAATAAACAAATAATGATTTAATTAATTAAAAATGAGTTCTCGTATCCTTTTGTAAACAAAAAAATAGAAAAATGGAAAGATGGAAATTGACATAATGGAGTTCTCTGGAGCTAACTAACTTCCTTACGGCCGGCCACACAGTAGGTAAAGGACAAAGCCAGTTCTCAGATGCAGGGACAGTGCTCCCTGTTGTTACAGGTGGTGTTTTCCATCAGCCACACTCATGGTTGATGTATACTGTTGTGTTCTGTGTGTGCAGTACAAAGGAACTGGTTCAGTGTTACGGCAGGGAGGTTGCTGTGGCCCAGAACTTCCTCCACCCATGTCTGCTCCTTTCATCCACCTCCTTCTGTCTTACAGTCTCTGTTGGATCCACCGGCATTCTGCAGAATCCAGGCCACACCTGGGCTTCTAAAGAATTCCCATACCCTGGGGTTCCTGATATTCTTAGGGTCACAAGCTTCGGGATGCAGTCCTCTCTGGGGGATATCCCTGGCTAACTTGTTCACCTTCTGCCACATTCTACTGCCTCCTTAAAGTCCACCACAGGAGATATCTAAAGGCATCCCTCCCAAAGTCTGGGGTCCCCATGACAGCCTCCAAGAAGCCTCTTCCTACATTAGAGTCCAGGAGAAATGGCGGTGAGTCCAGCAAGATAAGTTTGTCCACCATCTCAGGGAAGATGCTGGAGAACTAGAGAGTGACAACAGAGGAACAAGTGAGTGGGTGGAGAAGACACAGGTGTCACCAAATCAAAAGTTTACTGGACCTTAGGTATGCTTCTCCCAGACCTAGCTGCAGACCCCAGTAACCCCAGATGGGGCTTATAGAAACTCTATAAGGAATGTCACCAGAACAGTGTGAGAGTGTGTGTGTATATATATGTGTGTATGTATGTTATGTGTGTGTATGTGTATGTGTGTGTATGCATATGTGTGTATGTGTGCGTATGTGTGTATGTGTGCATAGGTGAATGTGTGTGTATATGTGTGTATGTGTGTGTGTCTGTGTATATATGTGTGTATGTGTGTGTATGTGTGTGTTTATGTGTGTATGTATATGTGTGTATATGTGTGTGTATATGTGTGTGTGTATATATGTGTATGTGTGTGTGTATGTTTGTGTGTGTGTGTGTACTGCCTTTGGCTAAGGAGGAGCTGGCAACAGCATCCATTGTGTGAAGGGGGTCTTCCTGTCCTACCTTTCTCTTGCCCAAGGTCCCAGGTGCCCACAGCCAGATACTCACCATGCCGCCCACAGTGCCACCTGCCAGACAATAGAGCAGTGTTGACATGGACATGACTCCTCCCAGCTCCCATTATTCTCCCCCAAGCTCTTTCCTAGGGCCTGTCCCATCCCCAGCTCCTCTCCCACCATGGGGTTGGGACCCTGCATCTTCCATTTGGTCTCCCTGGAACCACCAAGGTCCCTTCATCTGAAAACACCCACAAGACTACCCCCTTCCTCATCTGAGACCAGAGGCACAGTCCCTAACAAGCATTTCAGGACCCTCTTATTCCTCCTCAGAGGGGAGGGAAATGTACCAGGTACTAACTACTGTGTTTCCTCCTTTTCCTACAGCCCTCCACAGAACTCAGGACCTGGCCAAAACTGACTCACCAAAGCTGTGGCCCAGGAGAGAGAACTGAGTCCATTTCAAGGCTGAAAACACAAGGCCAGAAAGAAAGTTTGCGCGGGCCCACCCTTACTCTGAACTTTCTCCAGTGTCCTGGCTTGGGTGGGACTCCCTCCAAATACCTATAAGCATCCCATTTCAGAGACCAAAGGGGCTAGCTCTACTGTGGGAGGCTCCTAGTGGAGGAAGCTAGCTCTTCTCAGTTACTGGGAGAACTGGAGCCAGACCCCAGGCATTAATTCCCAAGCCAGTACTGCCTCCTAGACAGGGTATCCTAGCCTTAGGATGAGGTGGGATGTCTTGGAGGACCCATCCCCACCCCCACCACACACACAACTCCTTCATAGCACTCACTTTGGCTTTTCCTCACCTGTTGCTACCCTTAGGACCTCATTCACAAAATTTTGATGATAATATGGGAGACCTGAGTTGTAATGGGATGAGAACCCATGACCTCCGAAATCCATGGCCACATAATGAAAATCTGCAGCAGAGAGGAGAAAGGGTCTGCATGGCAGCTCCCACCCCTCCACAGCCCCTCAGCCCATAGCCTCACCTTGAGGAAGTAGAGGAATGAGCCTGTCGAATGAGTTGGCATTGTCTAGCCAGCCATGCAGGCAGAGAACTGGAGGTTTCTTCTGGGATCCCCAGACTTTGATAGCAATGTGGCCCCAGGGTACAGCCAGTTTCAACTCTGACAACAGACCTGTAAGGTAGAGCCAGCCATTCGTTCTCCTGCATTCATGAATCTGGCACATCCTAAGCCCCTAATCTACGTATGTTCCAGCATGCATGGCCCTCTATGCTACTAGCTTATGTCCTGGCTTTGGAGAGATAGACTACTAGATATCCTGTGAAAGACAACAGGGTCCCCTGGATGACAGAGACCTGAATATGCTTCTCAGATGTAACCCCATAGGTTTGGGGACAGATGGGAAGGAGTGGGTTGAGGGCTGCTGCTACCTGTGGGCTTTATGACCTTGGACTGATTGCTTAAAACTTCTCCATCCTCACCTCGGTTTCCTTTTCTGTAAATAGATTACAGCGCCTCTTAACTGTAGGACCCATTTCAAGAGCCTCCATGGCTGCCTGAAACTTCAGGCATTAATGAACCCCATACAATGAACGCTATCTATACATATATACCATCATCATAGTTTAATTTATAAATTGGCACAGTTAGGAGATAAACAGCAGTACTTAATAAAACACAATGCTGAAAACAATAGCCCATAATATATGAGTTGTGGTGACACATGTCTGTCATCTCAGTACTCACAAGGTAGAAATAGTTAGATCTGAAATTTGAAGTCAGCCTTGACCACACAAGACCTTGTCTCATAAAACATAATCGCCAAAAAAAAAAATTGTACAATGGTCTTTGTCTATAGAAATACCAAATGGGAACAAGTACAGCTATGCACATCTCTAATCCTAGCCCCGAGGAGGCAGAGACAGGAGAATTGCAGTCAGTTCAGGACAGGTTGGTACAGGGAGTTCCAGACCCGATAAAGCTACATTCAAAGAAACCATGTGAGGTCTTTAAGATGCCTGGGGGTTTTATAACACCAGAATAGCAAGCAACTCAACTGAACTTTGCCCTAAATATTACAGACGTTAGGGAACTAAATCCTTGAAAATAGAAACAGAGGAGACTACCGTGGGCAGTATTTTCTAAGTTTTCAGAATCAGTGCTGGGCACTTCACACAAATCAACTGCCCACATCATGAGCTGGATCACGGCCATTCTCATAGGCTGCCAGACTGAGGCACAGAAAGATCGAGAGAGGACAGCACGATTCTGGGAGTCCAGCTGGGCCTAATCTGGTCAGGTGTGTCAGAGAGCTGACCTTCTCAAGCTTCTGGCCCCAAAGTGCAACTCAACAGCCATGCGCACACTCCTCTAATCTAAGGGCTATGGGGACTCAGAGGCCATGTGGCTCATTTGGAACACACAGTCTGGCCGTGCTGCATCCCGGTGCTGCTGGGGAGGGTTGTGGGTGTCCACTCCACCAGCTCGAGTGAGTGGGTGCATGGGAGTTCTCGCAGGGTATCCCCTTCCCATTCCAATCTAAGGGCTTCAGAAGGGCATCTTCACCCATTGCTCCGTCTGTGCAGCTGTCGCTCCTCGCCCAGGAGGTCGCAGTTCGCAGGAATCAAGGACTACTGAAGCCCAGCCCAGCGACTTTTCTTTCAGGCTCGCCCCACCCCCTTAGGCCACCCCCCCCCCCTTCCTGCAGGCCTGTCCCAGCCCCAAAGGCACCATCTCTAGGCCCCACCCATCGACTAGGCCCCACCTTCCCGGTTCTTGGCAGGGCTGGGGACTTTCTTTTGGACTCCGGCCGGCCCAGCTCCTGGCTCAGACTGAGCTGCTAGGGTGGGTGATGTGACGGGGTGAAGAGTTGAGAAGGCTCTAAAGGGCACGCAGGTAGCAGGACCGATCCTTGGGCAGGCCAGCATGGCACCAGGAGCTGGACAATAACCCAGTAGCTCCACGGCAAGCAAAGTGCCCCGAGGATCCCCCTCTGGCTCCCACAGAGGTGGGACAACTGTGTTTCAGTGTTTTATGCCAGCCCTGTTCCCACTGTGTCCATGGCCTCTCAACAGCACCTGGCCCTATCCAGCTTTGATAGCTGATAACACGGCCTGAATGAATGAATGAATGAATGAATGAATGAATGAATGAATGAATGAATGAATGAATGAATGAATGAATGAGTGAATGAGTGAGTGAGTGAATGAGTGAATGAGTGAATGAGTGAATGAGTGAATGAATGCATGCATTCTAATTGAGAGCTTTGGTGGAAACCACCCCCAGGCAAAGAAGGATTCTAAACAGTTTCAGTTCAGAAAAGATTAAGAACCCAGAGTCTGGCTGTGGGCATGGTTCACTCAGGACCCTAGGAAGGAACCCACAAAACACTCTCCAAATGAACACGTGCAAGCATTAAATTTTACAGTAAAAGAAGAAATTCATATCTCTTAAGCTTTTGAAGTTTGCCAGGCAGACCTCTGGGGGAAACGGGAGGAGGTCCCTAGGGCTAAGTATCTCACTGTCCTAACAGATGAACCACAGACCTAGACACAGGGACCCCTAGGGAAAGCAGACCACGACTGCAGTAGGTAAGTGGATACTAGACAGAGCCACTGTATAGAGAAAGTTAAGACTGGGCTGTGGGGCCAGGGTAGATGAGGGCCTGGAGAATGAGGCCACAGGTCATTGACAGACTTGAGCTAGGACTTTTCTGAGTGGGTTGACTCTGGGGAGGTTAGAAGCTGGGGACAATGTAAACTTTTCTATTTGTGTTTTGTTTGTTTGTTTTGGTTTGGGTTTTTTTTGGGGGGGGGTGAGACAGGGTTGGAATCCACTAGCTGAGGATGGCCTTGAACTGGGCCTTCTGTCTCCCCCTCCAGAATACTAGGGTTACAAGCTTGCTTGGTTTATGCAGTGCTGAGAGTCAAACCCAGGATTAGTGCATGCCAGGCAAACATTCGACCTATTGGGCTACTACCCCAGCTCCATGAGAGCTTAACACGGACCATGAGAGGCCAGCTCCCATGATCTGCTTCAGGGTAATTAAAGGATGCCTCAGAGTAGCAAAGATTTGAATATGAAACTTCTTTATCTGGGATAATTATGAACTATCTAATTGACTGGTAAAATAAGGAAATATACACGCCTCCTGATGGCAATTTTCTCTTTTACTTCTTAGAACAGTCTCTGACTGTCTCCATTCAGCTGCCTATCTCCACATGGCTGCACTTATACATACAACTACATATCTTACTTTACATACGTACGGTCCTACATCTCTACACAGAGTTACATCTATTTTCACATGTCTACACATCTTCCTTTACACACTCTCTGCTGCATCTCTTCCACGCAGCTTCATCTTCCTGCCTCCACAGTTACAATCCCCCACACAGCCGTGGCTACTCATCTCATATACACAGCTCTCTCACCACACAGCATTTCACATTGTTCTCACACACTCTCATGCGGCTTTTTGCATAGTTCCTATATGTAGCAACAACTCACATAGCTTTATCTCTCTCTCTCTCACACACACACACATAAACACACGCTTCTCCATCATGCACTTACTTTTGCTCATCATTCTCCCACCCTCTTTTTAGGCTTCTCCTCCTCCTCCTCCCCATTCAGCCCGCATACACGCACATCCATACACACTCCTTCCCCCTACATTGCCGCTGCTCCCTCCCTCATTCACACAAACTTCATTCCACACTCACATTCTGCATTGCTTCACCCTACACCGCTGCTGCACCTCCCTCCACATTGCCAAACTCTGGACAATTATATGCGACATTTTCAGGGCCCAACCCATTCTCATAACTCATGAAGTCATACAGGCTTTCTCCAGCCACTAAGGTCACAAAGACCAGCCATTGTGAATGCTTGGCCTTGCATGTAACTTTTTCCCAGACGGTGACAATGAAATTCAGGATATAACAATAACAGTAGGTTGAACCTTGAGTGGTCAAGGAACATGCAGAAAGTCAGCTATTGCATGGGGTATGTCTCAAAACAGCTGGGCCTTGATTTAGCAATAAACAATACCTGGGAATTAGTCTTTGTGTAAATTCTGCAGAAGCAGTTTTGTTCTGAATTTGTTCTGAAGTCTAAAATTAGTTGACTTTGAGACTGAAACTACCATTACTTTCTTGTGTCAGTAAAGAAGAATATTCTGGTACTATTTCTACCCAATAGACTTCACTAACCACGACTATAAGTGTGCCCAAAGATGTGAAACACACCACCAAAGGGCTGTGGCAAGAACCCCACAGCTGTTCTTAATAGGGAGGCAGAGCAGTGGCACCTGAGAAAGTTACAGACAGAAAGCAATCTGCATCCACAGCCAGTCATCCCACAGGCTTTGGCTAGTGGGGCCAGGCAATGGATGTCCCATGGACTTTGCCTAATGGGGCCATATCATGAATGTTGACTGAGTTGGACTCCTCAGCAAACTTTGCCTAAGGGGGTTCCTCAACACAGAGTCATTTGTGTAGTAGGCCGACCTGTAAAATACTGGCTGTCATCTGCTGTATGCTCCCAAAGCCCTCAGCAAGAGCTTTTCTGTCCGGTACAAGCTGTGGTATCTGTCGAGGGAATGCTTTCATTCCTGTGGACATGGATCTTTGCTGAATTATATAGAAGCAGATACTCAGGTAGCAGAGGCACTGGAAATATGGTGCCTGCCAGATAGGCTGGCATATTTCCCATTCTTCCCCGAGGACGTATTGCTACAGACACTTCCACTTGGGTAGCAGTCTCCAGCCTGCCTGACTTTGGATTGGTATATCTCCTCTACGTTTGGCCTCAAAGGTCCCTTGGTACAACCAGCTCTTTCAATAGATACGGTCTCGGCTGACTACTGTCTTTCTTGCTGGTCCATGACCTCAGTCACCCTCCATCCAGCCAGCCTCATATTTATATTCAATTACTATCCCATCTCTTTTCTTGCCTGCCTCTCCCCTTTCCTGTGACCCCTTGGATTAGATATTTATAGGGTCCTATATGACAAATTACTGCCTGTCATACCATCCCTTCCATCCCCACTACCACAAGCTACCACCAGTCCCCTCTGCCCCAGCTCTGATCTTACATCTGTGTGAGAATCTGGGTGCTTCTTGCTGCTGACTGGGGAGAGGTGGGTCTCCTTCCACACCACCAGATGGTGTTACGGGTCCTTATTTCCTCCTTTACATGGGATGTCTGTGCTGTCCGTTGTACCAGGCTTTTTCTTTTGGGCCATCAACCAGTTCCCAAATCTGCTGGCTTCTGACCCCGGGCATCTCCCTCTGTGGTGGTTGTTTTGTATTTAATAAAACCAGTCTGAGATATCAAAGGGATCCAACCACAGTCATTCCAGGAGGATCAGAGAGTGGTAACTCACACCTTTAATCCCAGCACAGGGAATATCCGGGAATGGTAACCTACACCCTTAATCCCAGCAGATCTGAGTTTGAGGCCAGTTTAGTTTACAGAGAGTGTTCCAGGCTCCCAGGCAGGCAGTGGTGGTGCCCGGCCTTTAATCTTAACCTGGATGTGAAACAACTGGGCTAAGAAGGTATTTAAGGCAGGTGTAGGAAGACAGATCATCCTGTAGAAACAACAAGGAGCAGGCTGAGGAAGCTGGAAGACAGCTGGGTGAGATCTGACTGTGGGGTTTCCTCTCTGATATCTCAGCCTTTCCCTGAGATCTGGCTCTGAGTTTCCTTTATTCGTGCAACATCCCTCCTCTCTTCTTCTTGTTCCCTCTATTCTCTCTTCCCACCAGCCCCACCTATCCCTCTCTTGCCCAGCTTCTGGCCAGTCAGCTTTTGGTTTAACCAGCCAGTTGCCTTAAGCAGGCCAGGTGAAATAGACACAATGTACCTTTATATAATTAAACTAATGTAACCCATCTTTTCTAGAAAATGTTTCACAACAGTCCATTCTCTGCACCTGACTCTTGTTTTCAATAGCTCGGAGCCTCTGTTCCTTCCCTCCAGAATGCTGTTCCCTTCTACCTTTAACCTGGAAATTCTACCCTCTTTTCAAGGCTTGGTTTCAAAAGCCAGCTTCCCCCAGAAATCCTTTAGTCTTCCCAGATGGAAATGCCACCTTGCCTCTGTTCACATTGTTGCAAATGCTTCTCACTCAGTCTTGGGTGTAGCTGGGTCTCTCTCTGGGTAAATGTTGGCCTCCCCCCCTCCCGCCCCAGGGTTTTTTTGTGTAGATCTGGCTGCCCTGGACCTGTAGATCAGGCTGGCCTCGAACTCACAGAGATCTGCCTCTGCCTCCAGAGTGCTGGGAGTAACGGCATGTGCCGGCTTCTTAAAAGTAGGATATGGTCACTTTAAAAGGATTCCCCCCTAACATCTACCAGAGAGGCTTGCATGCAGTGACTGCCCATTGGTTGAGACCTGCTAAGGGCACACTGCCCCTGGCTCTCTCACACAAGCAGCAGCTGAGGTACAGAGAAGGTGGGGAGAATTTGTGAGCAGTTTTTAAGGTCTCATGTTCTTGCCCAGTGTTTACACTTCCTCGGATTGGAATAGTAGGCACATCTGGAGAGACGGAAGGGGTTTAATAAATGTTCACATCCCCAGCTGAGAGAGACAAGAGTTCCCCATGAGTTCCCTCTTTCATGAGCAAGAGGAAGGATCCCAGCTAAATCTGTGAAATGGAAACCACACCGGCACCGAACAGACTGTGGGACATCGGAGAGCGAATCAATGTTTTTTTCCAGCTGCCCTGGCTTGTAAGAGGCTGCTAGTCAGGAAGAGGAAGAGGGTGCATAAGGGAAGTTCTAGACTCTCATTGCAGGTTTTCCGGGTTTTTTCTTTTTTCTTTTTCTTTTTTCTGTAAATCTAAAATTATACCAAAATTTAAGATCACTTTTGCAAGAAGAAATCCAGACCAGAGCCTTGCGTGGTCACTCAGCCTCTAATCTTAGAGATGAGAGACCCAGCTTGGAAGATCTCAAATTCAAGGCCAGCCTGGGCTACAAAGCAAGAGTCTTTCAAAACAACACATTTAACCAGGCGTGGTGGCACAAATCTGTAAGCCCAGCACTCCAAAAGCAGAAGCAGGAGGATCTCTGTGAGTTCCAGGTCAGCCAGGACTAAATAGTGAGACCCTAACTCAAGAGACAAGACAACTCAAAAAATTCAAATGAGAACACTTAAAAACAAAAAAGGATTTATTTATTTGTTTGCTTATACAGTATCCTGCCTGCAGGTACATGCATATCAGTAGAGGGCACCAGATCTCACTCTAGAAGGTTGTGAGTCACCTGGGACTCCAGGACCTCTGGAAGAACAGCCAGTGCTTTTAACCTCTGAGCCATCTCTCCAGCCCCAGGAATACTTTTAAAATTTTATTTTTATTTATTAATTTGTTTATTTGAGACAGGGTTTAGTCAGAAAGGGCTTATTATATTATGGGGAATTGTTTGTTAAGAAATACAAATGTGTGTGTTTTAGTACCTGTCAGTCACCTTGGGGCGCTTGTTGAGATCACGGAGAAGTCCCTCAAAAGACCACCATCCACATGTGCAGTCAGCAAAAGTGTTTATCATTCCAGCATGCTGGAACACGTTCACACAATGGTTAGAACCTGAGAGAAGTTAGCAGGCTTCTTTCAAGCACAGCTAAGGGGAGTTCCTAGAGTGGTTGGGTAACTTTAGATATGATTGCTTAAGCAAGTGGCAATCATATTAGTACATTCTAATGGTTAGGACTAGTCAGGGGCTGACTAGGGCTACAGTTTTCCCATTTTCGTGCAGGCCTGGACAATTCCCAAGCTTTGTCTTTATTTGGTTATTACCTGGAGCTTACTGGCTGTGGAGGCTGCCCGACCTAGCTCTCACTGACTATGGGGTTAGCTCAGGTCTGTACCTGCTGGTATCAGGCCACCTCTTCCTTGCTGTTGGGGATGTTGGAGACTGATTGTCCTTTGTTCCTGGCTCTTTCAGAAACTGAAATTGAGCCCTAATCTCTGAGAGAAGACGAAGCAACCTGTTATGGCATTTGCTCGGTCCTCCCCCTCTCAAGTGGCCAATCTTTACTATCAATTTGACTAGGTTTTTAAATCATGGTGGAATATACATTTGAGCATGTTTGTGAGGGACTTTTTGAATTGATTGTTTTAGGTGGGAAGCCCCACCTTACCTACCATTCTATGGGCTGAAGTTCCAGACAGAATGAAAAGGAGACCAAGTCCTCTCTCTTCTTGCTATAATGGACTGTGTGCTCCAACTGGGCCAAAATAATCTCTTCTGTATTAGTTAATGTCCTGCTGCTGAGATGAAACACCCAGAGCAAAGCACCAAAGGGAGATGGGTCTATTCTGGTCATGGTTTCAGAGGACAGAGTCTATTGTGGTGGAAAGTGCATGGTTGGCAGAACATGAAGATGAAGCTGGCTTGTCACATTTTTATCCATAGGTCAAGAAGCTCTGTGTGTGTGTGTGTGTGTGTGTGTGTGTGTGTGAGAGAGAGAGAGAGAGAGAGAGAGAGAGAGAGAGAGAGAGAGAGAGAGAGAGAGAGAGAGAATAGAAAGTGGCGCAAGTTTGTAAACCCTCAAAGCACACCCCGGTGATGTCCCCCTTCCAGCAAGGCTCCACATCCTAAAGTTTCCATCATCTTCGGTCAGTGCCACCTACTAGAGACCAAGAATCCAAATACCTGAGACTGTGGGGAGCATTTCTCACTCAAAATACCACAGTTCTGTCCCAGTGGTGGCACATACCTTTAATCCCAGCACTGGGAAGGCAGAGACAGGTGGATTTCTGAGTTTAAGGTCAGCCTGGCTGCAGATTGAGTTCCAGGACTACCAGGGCTACACAGAGAAACCCTATCTTGAAAACTCAAAGGAAACAAACACTCTTCCTACAAAAAAACCCACTACAATTCCAAAGTCTCCCCCGAACACAGCCAGTATACCAATTCTCCTACTCCAAACCACACAATCTGATTCTTTTCCCTTACTGTCGTATATAGAGCCCTAGGTATGGGACACCCAAACCACTCTACAGCCAAACATCGCTCCCCTTATTATCCAATTACAAACCTCACCAAATATATAACTCAGGCTTAATATCCACTCTCTCCAAAGCCTCAGGGAACTAAAGCCTCTCATCTCTGACCTGAGAATCTTCTGCTCCCACTTCTCTCTTTAATATCCCATACTCACAGTTATAAAAATCAATGGAACCTACCACCTGGGTTAGAATCTTTGACTTATCAACTCAACAGCAATTTCCCTTTGCCCCATGGAACCCTTGTCTAAACATTTCAAATGACTCAAGCTCCTGAGCTGTACCTTCATGTACCATACAGAAATCTACAAGTGGAAGGAAGGTCTGAGAATGTGAAAGCGTAAGTAAACACTGAGGGTAGCTTAAGTTCTGAGGGTTTAAGAAAGTGTTGTCTGAAGATGTGAAAGCTTCAGTAAGTTTTGAAGGTAGAAGAAAGTACTTTAAGGCACATACATTGAAATCCTAAAGAAAAGTGACAGGATGATAGAAAATATTTCAGATTTCTTTCCTGTCTATACTGTTGTTAAATCTATACCTCATGGCTCAACCAGACTACCTGTACAGTGGGAGCTGGTGAATGCTCACTAACCAATTGCAAAATGGTACTTATTCTATAATACCAAAATCCATTTCCATAACACCTACCTCCTATGCTTTTCTCTATGATCAAACTAGAGACTGTTGTCAATGCTATCCAGAAACTTACCAAGGCTGCCCTTATTGGCCCTGCAGGAGACATAATGCATATTCAGGAAAGTACTTTTTATACAGGAGAATTTCTATATTCTAATTGAAGACCCATGACACCCCAGATGGCAGACAGGAGTCACTGGTAAACTTTATTACAATGCTAATCTCAATTCCTGCCTTACCATCTCTTGTTTCAGACCCTAAGGTCTACATATCAGCTATTAAACATTGCCTTGCCTGACAGATTTGAGGGATGCTGGTTGTGTGGGGAAGGATTCCTGGCACGTAGCAGCCATGTGGTAATCCCAACATGATGCTGGCAGAACAAGACGCATATGGAGGGCACACCCCTGCGTATGGCTACATAAATCTCTACTCACCCGCTTTCTTAAAAGGAGCCGCCACATGGCCGGCTGCCTCTTTCTCTTCTGCTTCTTTCCCTTGAACTTGCTCAGCAACTCCCCTGAATAAACTCTGGTGTGGCATCTGGTAGTGTGTGTCTGATCTCACGCACAGAAACAACAGTGTTCCCTCCTGGGTCAAACTCACAACTACTATTTGTGGTCTCCCCCATTGTCTTACTAGATTTCACACCTTGCTTCTTGTAGATTGGCCTAAGTCAAATATCACCACCACCCCTTATTTCTCCCACATCTTTCTCTTTGGTTTCATGGACTTATTTAATTCCTCAGGAACACACTTTATGGGCACGTGGACAGTTGAATGCCCCTGCCCATGGCTCACTGACAGCCCAATATGGAACTGGTTGCTTCCTTTCCTACACCTCCCTTCCTTCCTTTCCTAGTCCTAGAGCTGCACCTGCATTATAACATTCTTGTCTAAATTCCTCCAACAACATATTCAAGTATTTCTAACCAGACGTTCACCAGTTACTATTGCAGAATTACCAGCCCCAGCTATGGAGCCAGAGACCTGCAGCACCCCACCATAGCCTCACAATGGAGATAAAGATTGCACCAAAAACCTCAAAACCACAATTCAGCTGGCAAGAACCACAATGCCCAAGCTCAGCAAGAAGTAACCTTATGATGACATCGCCCTCTTTCCAGCCCCTGGGTATTTTATTAATAAACAAAGAATGGGGGACTATAGGAAAAACTGGCCAGCTGAAGAACCCCACCCTGGCTCTGAGAGCAGAGCCAGCTAAAGAAACCCAGCCTGGATCTAAGACCTGAGCCAGTGAAGTACATTTATCTCTGAATCCAGAACCAAAAAGAAATGTGCCCTAGTTGAAACCAACACCAAAGAAACACACTTTGGCCCTAGAATCTGAGCCAGTGAAAGAAACGTGCCCTGGCCCTGAAATTAGAGTCCCAAAGCCCAAAAGAGCCAGTGAAAGAAACACACTTTAAGAAAGGGAAAAGATCTGACCAATCTCCACCCTGGAAGTCTCCCTAGAAAGCTTCCCCGCCGGTGAAGCCCTATATAAGCCCTGAGCCCACAGCCCTTTCCCTGCCGGATTGAGGCAGCCACACTCTTCTGGACCCTTCCCTCCCAATAAATCTCTTGAATGAGGTTTGGATGAATATCTTCTTTCACTGGAGCAGCAGCAGCAGAGCCTGGATGTAACATTCTTGCGGCCCAGGGGACCTTCATTCCCTGAATGGAGAGCAGCCATCAGCTTTCACCCGTCACTGAGCAACTTTGCTGGGCAGGCCCTGAGCAGAGCTGTTAACACTGGGGAAGCCTTTCCCTGAAGCAGGGCTGTAAGCTGCTACCCATGCTTACTGTGGCCTGTGGTGTTCATTGGCTCCCGATGCCTGAATACTTTCCATTCGAGCTGCAGTGCTCAGTAAGCCTGGGCTCCTGACTGCCAGGATCTCTTTCCATCTGGGCTACACAAATGCCTACACTACTGAACTGTGAGGAATTCCCAGGGTGGAGGGGACTGTGCTGTGGTCCCTGAGATTCTTAGATGCAGAAATACAACCAAAGTCACGGACACAGATGCCCTTTATTCCATCTTTTTCTCTGTTCTTCAGATGGGAATTTATCAGCTTCTGACAGGGATTGAAGCAGAAACTCAGCCACTGAGCAGCACGTATGAGTTCGGGTAGTAGTAGGTTTTCTGTATCTCAATAATAGACTTCTCCACTTAAAGTCAGATCAAGCCAAATTAAAAAGTAAAAGACCTAGGTGACCCCTGTGAAAGAGTCACTTGACCCGCAGGGGACAATCCACAGGTTAAGAGCCCTTGACATAAAGGCTCACAACCATCTGTAACTCCAGATCCAGGGCATCCAAAGTCCTCCTCTTCTGGCCTCCATGAGCACCGTACTCAGTGTGCACAAGCCCATGCGTAAACACAAGCATATACACATAATTAAAAACAGAACAGTTTAACAAGAGCTGGCTAAAAGTACTGACCTTATAGAGGACCTGGGTTCATATCCCAGCACCAAAATGGCAGCTCACAGCCATTGTGACTGCGGTTCCAAAGGATTCAGTGCCCTTTTCCGGCATCAGAGAGCAGCAGGCACACATATGATACATGGATATCCATGTAGACCAACATAAATCAGTCAATCTATAATTAAACAAAATGGACTTATTTCTGCATTTCTTTTGCTCCTAGTTTCTGCCTCAAAGAGAAAAAAAAAAAAAAACAGTCCAAACCTCACACATCGTTATGCCGATAAACGTGCCACATGCTCCCTGGCCCTCCAGGCACATTCTCTTGCAGACTTCCTGTGGGTTCACCTCCTCAGTAACTGAGTAACTCGGTAAGCTTGCATTTTGTACTGTTGATTAGGTAACACTGGCTAGAATCTCCAACTCCCACCATCTAGTGGGGGAGGTGGGTTTGTCTTTTCCTTCCAGCCATTCCAGCCATGTTTGAAAAGGAGTCACTCGGACCACGTCACTGTATTTCTTCACAGAACACTCATCCAGGCCTGGCTGGTGGGCAATCACTTGTCCCACACTCTGTTACTGCCATGTGTTTGTGAGGGTGTCTCGGTTTCCCAGTTCCTACAATGGGTGTGGGTTTGTCCTGTGCTTGAAGTGTGCTGATAATGTGAGAGGTGAGTCCGGCCCTGACACATCAGTCTCCTATCCCAGAGGAGGCCCCTCGCTGGCCCCAGCGTTGTCTACCCTCCACACCTACAGAAAGCCAGCCCTGCATTCTTGAGAGCCTGTGGAATCCTGTAAGGCCTTAGCCTCCTGGCTCCACCTCAGGCACCTCAGCAGGCCTCCTTAGTATTTTCCTGCAGGCCCTTGCTCAAATGCTGTCTCAGACCAAATTCCTTGACCTCATGGGATCGGCAACACTGACCCTCATCAGTCACTTAGTTCTCCCTTGCCAAGGCTTTCTGGGCATCTAAGGGGCTTATGGCCACCTGGTTGCTACCTGTTTGATATTTGTGTTTCTTTTGAATGTTAGCTCTCCCAGGGCAGGGGGCTATGTTTTCTTCACACTTGTACCTCCAGCCTGAGATCACGTCTGGAGCGTAGCAGGTGCTCAGTAAATATTTGCTGAATGGATAAATATATGACTGCTCCAAACATGTCATACCTCTTCACACTCCTGTGCCTGGGCAGATGGTATTTCTTCCGCCTGGAAGCTGAACTGTTTTTTGGAATGCAGGACTTAGCTTAGGTGTGTGTGCCTAATTCCCAGAACATCTCCTTTTCTTGGGGGGGGGGGGGTGTCTGTCTCCCTCCATCTACACAGTCACCAGAATAAGCCTTGAAGAGCCATGTTTATATTTTGTGCCTGCACCAGGCTGCACCTATCATCAGGGTTGGCTACTTGACCCTTGGATCAAAGTCTCTGTCCCAGGTAGTAGGAGATAGGTTTTATATTCCAATCTTAGCCTGCCTGGGGAGAAAAAAAAAAAAGTCTTTTTTAAAAAAAAGCCCTGACCATTATCGACTTTTATAGGCTATATAACAAAGGAATAATAAATCAAGCATATAAAGGGGTGGAACATGCAAACTCTGGGCTCAGGGAAACAGTCCAGGGGTCCTTCCTTCGCCTACCGAGGGGCATTCCCTTAGCTTCCCAGGGACTGCCCTTCGCTGTAGGGAGTTTGCAATAACACAGAAGTGACCCTAACTCCAGAGCTCCCTGCAGTCTGGAAGCTGGAGAAGAGCACCAGCTGTGTTCACACACACACATCTGCATTTCCTCTGCCTCAGAGGAGTTCAGCAAGCCTTCTCAAGCCCATCTCACAGACAGGTTCTCTGAGAGCTGAACCTCAGACCAAAGGCAGAGAGTTGCTCCAGGGGCCTGAGCAAATAACAACTAAAGACCTCACCTCACCAGTAATGGTGCCCAGGACAGCCTCTTGAACTTTTAACAACCAAAAAGCAGCTTGAGGGAAGACCTTCAGCAGGTAGGTGTCAAATTCCCTCAGCTACCCCCAGCTCCTGTTGTCCATTACCCTAGGTTTGGGATGCAAGGACCCCCTGCCTATTCCAGAGGCATTTGGGGAGGGGTGTGCTGCTGCAGGGATCTGCAGTTAGCAATTCCTGTGTCGCTTTAACACAGCAGCTGCTCAAATGTTTCCACCTGGTACCTGGCGCTTCCTCTTCCGAGCCAGGGCACAGCCAGTTCCCATGTAGAATCTGGAAAAGTCTCAAACTGAAGGCATCACAAACGCTCAGAGGTCTTCAACTGCACTTCAGAAACGTATTTCATTCAAGGCTCTGTGCAACTATTTAGGAAGCAAGGTGAGTCCTGTGAACCAACCATCCCTGCAGTCAGGGCCAGCCTTCGAGCGCAGTTGCTGTATTCAGAGGCTGTGGTGTCTGCAGGGTCCTTTGGAGGTATTCTCAAGTTTATCAGTCCCAGAGTGCCGGGGGAGGGACCTCAGGACCTGTCCCCCCTGTTGCTTCGAGCTACCCCAGTGTCTTCCACTCAGTGGTTTTGCCTTCATTGGTAGGGAGTAGCCAAGAAAGGCTTTGCCCTCTCCACATGAGTAAATAGTATGGCACATCTGTGCTGGTGAGGTTTTCCAGATGTGCACAGACCCCTTGGAGTCAGAAAATCTAAGGAACATGTTTTGTTTTTAAGCCTGCCTCTGGCATCTGGTGTGGACCTGTGGGCTGCAGAATCAAACTGTGGAAACCAGGCAGGTGGTTAGGGCAGGGCACTTAGGAATGGATTAGCGCTTTAAAAAATATTCTTAATTATATGTACTGTGTGTGTGCGCATGTAGGGTTGCTTGGGAGTGTGTGGCCTGTGGAGGCCAGAAGCTTTGGATCCTCTGGAGCTGGAGTTAGGCACTGGTTCCTGATAGACTCTGTGAGTGCCAGTAACCTGCCTAGGGGCCCCTTGGAAGCAGTACTTGTTCCTAATCATAAGCTATCGCTCCAGCCCCACTTTTATTACTTCTTCTTCCTTTCTTTTTGCCCGTCTTTCCTTTTTTGGAGACAGAGTCTCACCATGTGCCTCTGGAACCTTCTATGTAGACCAGGCTGGCCTTGAAGTCAAAGATCCACCTACCTTTAACTTTCCCAGCACTGAGATCAAAGGTGTGTGTAACCCCATCCCCAGCTGAGTTAGTCTTGTGGAGGTAGCTTGAACCTGTTTTGGAGAAAGTGGGTCCAGATGAGAGGACCCTGAGCACTTCTGCCCTAGGCCACTCTGTAGCTCAGCAAGAAGGCTCTCCTCAGGGCTGCCCCTCCAGCTTGCCGTCCCAGCTCCTGGAACAGGGACCCAAATAAAGTGTTCTTTATAAATTACCCATCAATTGTATTTGGTCTTAGTCAAGATGATCGGGGCCTCCAGTGGTGGACATATGGTGGCAACACTGGGGACCAGGGCCTCCTGTGAAGTCCTCTCTATGCAGCTAGGGAAGATGACTCCAGTGGCAACCACATCACCATCCCCCAGAATGACAGCTCATCTCTTAGGTCCCTGAGGAGAGGAGCGCTGGTTGGCAGGCTTAGAATACATGCATGCCAATAATACAAAATGGATGGTATTGCTCAAAGGAAATGGAAGGAGGAAGAGCCCAGCTCCTAGTCAGTTATCAAACGTGGGAAACCTCAGCCATGCTGACCACACAGTAAGCAAGCAACGGCCAAAACAACCCCCCACCCCAAGCAGTATTATCATGTTATTACAACCCTCGGCATCTTATTCATTTGTTTGGTGTGTGTGTGGTGTGTAGGTGTGTGTGGGGGTTGTGTGTGGGGTGTGTGGGGTTGTGTGTGGGGTGTGTGTGTGTTCCAGCTTGGGATACATAAGATCCTGTCTTAGAGAAAAAAGAAGGAAGGAAGGAAGGAAGGAAGGAAGGAAGGAAGGAAGGAAGGAAGGAAGGAAGGAAGGAGGAAGGAAGGAAGGAAGGGTAGTAGCTAGGACCAGGTGTAGTATGGCATACCTTTGATTTGATAGTAGCAGCATTTGGGAGCTAGAGACAGGAAGATCTCTGTGAGTCTGAGCCTGGTCTCCATAGTCACCTCTGGCCAAGGCTACACAGTGAGACCTTGTTTCAAAAAAGGCAGATGGACACTAAGATGACCTGGTGCCATGTGTTTTTCCGTGTAGTGTCTTTCTTACAGGTATACCTCCTCCAGCAGTTTCTGTGCTTCCCAGTCAATGGAGAGTGTTAATTGTCAACTTGATAGAACAGAGAGTTACTAAGGAGACAGGCCTCCAGGCATGACTGTGGAAAATGATCTTGATTGCTTTAATTAAAGTAGGAAGCTCTGCCAGTGTGTGTGCAGTACCCATCCCCTGGCTGTGACAGAGAAAGGTAGCTGAGCGTGCACGCACACATTCTTTGACCTCTACTTTCTGAGCGGATGAAGTAACCATGCAGCTTCTGCTCCTGTCACTATGCTTTTCCTGTGTCTGCTGCCACCTCTTCCCACCACGATGAGCTGTATCCCTCTGGAACTGTGAGCTAAAGTCAACTCTCTCCTATATGTCATTTCTATTAGGCTCCTTTATCACAGCAAAGTATCTGGGCCACCAGCCTGTGGCCTTGGCGGTCAGGTTTAAGGAGTTTTGTCTCTGTCTCTCCACAGCCTGGGCAGCTGGAACCTGTCTGCCTGTCTTCACACTAGTGAGACACTGATAAGGTTCAAGCAGCAAGAAAGCAAATCAAGAGCTGGAAGGGTTGTCTGCTGGTGACAGGGTGTGTCACACTTTCTCTGGAGCTGGGTTGAAGTGAGGGGTAGAGTGTGGCCCTGCAGACAAAAGGCTTCGGTTTCCACCTCCAGCCACAGACAAAATAAACAGAAGCTGAATTTTTTTAAAAAAGGCTGTCTTTCTTTGCAGGAGAGGAGGGATTTGTTTGTTAGTTATTTGTTTATTTGGGGGGGAGGTGAGACAGGGTTTCTCTGTGTAACAGCTCTGGCTGGCCCGGAACTCACTTTGTAGACCAGGATGGCCTTGAACTCGGAGATCCATCTGCCTCTGCCTCCTAAGTGCTGGGACTAAAGGTGTGTGCCACCTGAGTGTAAGCTCTTTGAGCCACAGGAGTGACCAGGCCCTTCTCCTGTGGACCTCTAACTGCTGGACCCTCTCCCTACTTTACAGAGTAAAAAGCCCAGTCTCTGGATACAAAATCCCACTAATCTCCACCCTGGAAATCTCCCTGAAAAGTTCCGTTGTCTCCTTCTGCCCCACCCAAGAAACTGTCAATAAGTCTTTGTCCTGTTCCGTTTGCTGACGTTTCTCACCAGAGCAGAGGCATCCACCTTCCTGTTCTGTTTTTTTTTCCCCTCTATCAATAAATCTCTTGAGTGAGGTTTGTGCAGTGTGACTTTGTGGTATTCCTTGGCTCCTGGCTGCCAGAATACCTTTCCATCTGAGCTGAAATATTTACAATGAGAGCGGAGATTTAATAAAACAAGCCAAATCTCATGCCATTACCTGATCCCTCATCTTTCTTCCCTGCTGCAATGGGGGCACAACCGGCTTCGGGAAACTTCCTTTTTGATTATACGGAAAAGAGGAAGTGATGTGGGATGTCTTTCTGATGCTGTGAATGTTCTTTATTGCCATTTGTTAGTAAAGAGACTGTTTTGGTCCATGGCAAGGCAGCTTGGAGGCAGGCGGGAGATCTGAGCGGAGATAGAGGAGGATGGGGGAATTCAGACAGAAGCTGCAGGTAGCCTCCCACAAGGCAAGATGTAATAGAACACAGATAGAGCCACGGAGCCACGTGGCAATAGATTAATGAAAATGGGTTGAGTTAGGTTGTAAGAGCCAGTTGGTAATGAGCCTGAGCCATAGGCCAAATAGTTTGTAATTAATATAAGCCTTTGTGTGATTATTTGGGACTAAGCAGCTGTGAGCAGATCCAGAATTTAGGGCTAAGGCAGGCCAGAAACTTTAAGCTACAAGGAGCTACAGGGCCAGGAGCAGCAGAAACAGCCACTGTCCTACCAGCAAGCGCACTAGCAAGCTTACTAACACCCTGGCAATGACATCCTCAATGTTTTTTCCATTTTGCACAAAGGCAAGGAAACGTGCTTCCTTGTAGCTCCGATCATCCCAATGCCCAGCAATGCCCATGGGTCCATCTCTGGCCACGCCTCACCCTGAACCTTGAGTGTGTCTGACAGCTCTTACAGCACACCCCATTTGGACCCCCTTCTCAGGCTTGACACAGCTCAGTCCACAGGCCTGTCTACCCCCAGGCTGCTCAGTAAAGGGCAGTTCTGTTCCCTAAGCAATCAGAACCAAACCCAGTGAGTACTTTTTTAGATTTTATTTTTAAATAGGAGATGGAGAGATAGCTCAACGCTTATGAGCACTTGCTGCTCCTGCAGAAGGCATGGGTTTGGATCCAAGCCTCCACGTGGTAGCTGAGAACATCTATAATTCCAACTCCAGGAGACTGATGCTACCCTCTGGCCTTCTCAGGTACACACACACACACACACACACACACACACACACAAACACGTACGTCTGAGAGTAGAGGTGCTAGGGAGATAGCTCATCAGTTAAAAGTGTCTATTATTCTTGAAGAGGTCTAGAGTTCCGTTTCCAGCACCCACATTAGGCAGCTCACAACCGCCTCCAGATGGAGGCCCCCACTGCTCTCTTCTGGCCTCTGTACACTTGCATATACCTATGTAGGGGATTGTATTGTTTCATGGTAAATAATTGTCCCACCCACTGGTTTAATAAAAAGAGCTGATTGGCCAAAGGCAGGCAGGAAGTGTGGGTGGGGCTACCAGACTAAGAAAATCTCTGAGAGCAGAATGCCAGACAGAGCACCAGAGAGAAGCCAGAGGAAGCCGAAGACAACGATGCTGCTCTAAAGAAAGGTACCGAGCCGCATGGCTGAACAAGAGACATGGATTAGATGAAGGGTAGAGAGTTACCAAATTATATGCCTGGGTCTTAGACCGATCAGCCAAAAACTATTGAAAGAATCTGTGTCTCTGTGGGTCTGCAGGTCTGTGGGTCTGTGGACCTAAACTTTGAAGTTAGGCCCGAAAGTCTGGGCCAGAAACCTCCTACTACATACCTATATCCAGGTACCCATAACTACACATGAATTATTTTTATATAATTTATTTGGCCTTTTGAAACAGGGTTTCTCTGTGTAACTGCCCTTACTGTCCTGGAATTTACTTTTAGACCAGGCTGGCCTCAAACTCACAGAGATCCACCTGCCTCTGCCTCCTGAGTGCTGGGACTAAAAGGCATGCGCTATTATGCTTAGACTTTATTTTTATTTTATGTGCATTGGTGTTTTTCCTACATGGCATCTGTGTGAGGCTGTCAGATCCCCTCGAACTGGAGTTACAGAACAGTTGGGAGTTGTCACGTAGGTTCTGGGCGTTGAACCCAGGTCCTCTGAGAGAGGTCAGTGCTCTTATCCACTGAGCCATCTTTACAGCCATAGAGACATAATTAAAAATAAAAGATATTTTTTAAAAAAGTAGATTCTAAAGAGATCTTTTTTGTTTGTTTGTTTTTTGGAGACAGGGTCTCTATGTAGTCCGGACTGCCCTGGAACTTGCTTTGTAGACAAAGCTGGCCTAAAACTTACAGAAATCCACCTGCCTCTGCTCTGCCCAGCATAAAAAGACCATTTTAAGTAGTCATGGCTTAATTTCTGCTTCAGTGACTGAGAGTGGCCTTTCCTCCTCAGAGAAGCTCAGCGGCCCCAAGTACTCTTGTTAGTACTGGGTTAGACTTTGAGTCCTCACAGCTGGGTAGGTCAGTGGACAGGGTGACCCTGCCAAGTCAGCAGGAAATTTCAAGAAAAGAAAGCAAGCCATCCAGTGCCCAAGTCACTGGTGGTTGGATTGGCTGGTGTTTTTGTTTGTTTGTTTTAAGTCAGGATTATTTTTGTTTGTTTGTTCTGGGACAGATGTTCTGTAATACTGGCTGGTTTTGAACTCATGTATCTCTAACCTCTTACTCTTCCCTGTTTAGATACAGGCATGTGCCACCATGACCGGATCCTCAGAAACTAGTTTTAAATTTATTTATTACTATTATTAGTGTGTGTGTGTGTGTGTGAGAGAGAGAGAGAGAGAGAGAGAGAGACAGACAGACAGACACACACACACACACCCAGACACACACAGAGCGAGCAAGCGAGAGAGAGAGAGAGAGAGAGAGAGAGAGAGAGAGAGAGAGAACATATGGAAGGCAGAGGATAACTTTTGGGACTTGGTTCTCAACTTTTGGGAGTTAGTGTTTGTCACAGCAGGTTCTGGGGATGGAACTCCAGCCGTCAGGTCCCTGGTGTCTTAGTTACGGGTTTCTGCTACTGCGGAGAAACACCATGACAGCAACTCTTAGAAAGAAAAAGATTTCACTGAGGAGGCAGCTTACAGTTTCAGAAGTTATCAGCATGGTGGGGAACACGGTGGCCCAGAGTATGGCGGTGTGCAGGCAGACAGTGCTGGCTACCTCTTGATGAGGCAAAAGGAAGTGAACTATGTCACTGGGTAGTATCCTGAGTGTATGTGAGACCTCATAGCCCACCTCCACAGTGACACACTTCCCAACAAGGCCACACCCACTCCACAAGGCCACACCCACCCACAAGGCCACACCCACTCCGCAAGGCCACACTCCTAATAGTGCCACTCCCTTCGGGGACGTTTTCTTTCAAACCCACCACACAAGGCCAATGCCTTTACCCCCTGAGCCATCATATTCAGAGGGACTTTTTAAAGCATGAGGAACGGGTGCTCCTTCTAGAACATGGTGCCGGAAGCAGCATTAATCCCTCACAGGCTAGTGAAGATGCCTATATAGCAAAGGTGCAAGCCTGGGGGCCACCCAGGAGGAAGAGGAGGAAGAGGAAGACAGGCTTGACAGATTTAGTGAGCTTATCATCCTCTTGGTGGTGTCTGCTTCAAGGGGAGCAACAGAGACAGCTTTGGGACAGATAGAGAACAAAGTCACTGTGGGGACCCATTGTACCCCCCACCACACTCATCCTCCGCAGAGCCTGTTCCACGTCCTACACATTCCTCCGTCATGTCTCCCCAGGCGCAGGAACCACAAGAACTGGATGACGGTGCTGGCACAGGCCTCATGTTCTTTCTTGTCAAGTGAATTCCCCAAAGGTCCCCAGGCTTTTGCTTGGCCAAGCAAAAGGAAACAAGACATTGCTAATGTATTCCATTGTCTTTCTGGAACAGAAAATGCCTCAGCACGGTCCCAAGTGCTCGCTCTCTCTCCCCACAGAGTTTCGCTATGCAGCTTTGGCTGGCCAGGAACTCACTATGTAGTCAGTTGGCCTCAGACTCAGAGATCTGTCTGCCTGTCTGGGATTACAGGTGGAGAGGAGGTTCTGAGAGCACCTGAAAGGTAGGACAAGTATTGAGTGTCCGTGGGAGCGGTCTCTAACATCTCAGGGAACACAAGCTTTGCACAGTGCCAGTGGCTTCCCTCTGTCCCACGTGTCCTTTGCCCTGTACTGAAAGTCAGGTGCTGCTGGGAAAAACAGAACCATTTGGTAGAGAGACCCTCGTGATGACTCTAATTATCCTCAAGATAAATGCAGATTCGGCTTAGTTTTCTAAGATGAGCACTTTGCAGGGAGAAGCAGGCTGGAAGGGGGTACCTTTGCATGGTAGCTGTGTTTGATCCACTCTGAAACTGGACTGCAGGATAGATTGGTAAAAATAATGCAGTTATGGAAGGCTGGGGGGGAGGGACTGCCTATGTGCAGAGCCACAACTAAGAAACAGTTCTGAACTAGTAGCTTTGCTCGCCAGAGAAGCTCAAGGACAAAGGATGAATGAGGGGTTAGGGGTAGGTGAGGGCGTGGGTGTGGGGTGAGGGGGTAGGTGTGGGGGAGGGTAGGGATTGGGGCTCAGTAGTCTGAGGACTCTTAGAAAAGAATTGGCATCTGGAAATGAAGGTTCCAGACTGGTCAGCATCCTTTGCCCAGCTTCATGTCTACCTGAGTCTCCAGAGTGTACAACTCGATTTAGAAACGGGATCTTGGCAGCTGTAGTGAGGATCAGCCAATGTCACCCAGGATTAGTGTGTGGCCCTTAAGCCTGACTGGTGTCACTGAAGGTGGAGATTTGACACAGACGCTGCCTCAGAGAAGAAAGGTCACTGCAAGATGAAAGCAGGGGTCAGTGATGCCACACAAGCCAGGGACCACAGGTGTCTGCTCTGCTCTGCTGGTGTCAGGAAATAGACTGAGGGAGATGGAGCAAAAACAGTTGTTTCTTGTGGTCTTGGAGTTGGACAAGGTGAAGAGCAAGTGCTGGCAGATGTGTGTGGTGGGAGCCTGCCTCCTGGCTCCAGGGGGGGACCTTCACATGTGGGAGAGAGAGGCTGGGAGGGTGGGAAGGAGGGGAATCTCCTATTTCTTTTCACGTGAGGGCACTAATGTCCTTGGTACTCAATCCTTGAGACCGAATTAGAACTTCCCAAGTTTCCAATGTTCTCTCTCTGTGTTTGCTTGTGGTTTCGGTTTTCTTGAGACAGGGTCTCTCTGTGTAGTCCTGGCTGTCCTGGAACTCTCTCTGTAGACCAGGCTGGCCTCGAACTCAGAGATCTGCCTGCCTCTGCCTTTTCAAGGCTGGTTTTAAAGGCGTGCATTACCACCACCTGACTCTCACCCTTATACCATTATGCAGGGTTTTAAGATGAATTTTGGAGGGGCCTGGGGACACAGCTCAGTGGCAGAGTACTTGCCTAACACGAGAGAGGTCCTGGATGCCATCTCCAGCACAGAAAAATAAATGTAAATAAGCACATTTTGCTTTAATTTTTCTTTTACATGTATTTTCTGTGTGTGTGTGTGTGTGTGTGTGTGTGTGTGTGTGTGTGTGTGTGTGTTAGGGTTATTTTTGTGAAGAGACACCATGACCACAGCAACTCTTATAAGGGAAAGCATTTAATTGAGATAGCTGGTTTACAGTTTCAGAGATTTAGTCCATTATCATCATGGTGGAAAGCATGGCAGCATGCAGGCATGGTGCTGGAGAAGGAGCTGAGAGTCCTACATCTTGTAGGCAGCAGGAAGTTGACTAACTCACTCAGTAGTCTCATAAGCATAGGAAACCTCAAAGCCCACCCCACAGTCACACACTTCCTCCAACAAAACCACAGCTCCTAAGAATGCTATTCCCTAAGGGATTATGGGGAACAATTACATTCAAGTTACCACTGTGTGTGTGTGTGTGTGTGTGTGTGTGTGTGTGTGTGTGTGTGTGTAGAGATCAGAGGACAGTTTGCAAGAGCTGCTTCTCTCTTCCCACTAGTTCAGGTAATTAGATCATGGAGCCATCTCAGTAGCCCATAAGTAAGTCAGTTTTGGGAGAGACACATGCATTCATCCTATAGCAGTGGAGAACCATCCATGCTAGAAACAGAAGGAAGAATGCCTTCCTTGACATGCGGCTCCTGCCCTCCTGAGTTTTGAGAGCATCTATTGTGTTTCTAGCTCAGCCTCCCGGTGTGTGCTCACCTGTTTTTGCAGGAAATCTGGAAGCGCACACAGCACCTGACTCCTGATCCGTGGCCACTTCCGCCTTCCTTTCTCTCCCTTCTTCCATCCAGGATAGGGGCTTCGCAGCTTCCCCAGGTGACAGCTGGCTCCTTCCCTGACTTCAGTCACCTCCTCAGCAGGCTGGAGGACACAGCCCATTGTAGTCTGTGAGCAGGCAGCATTGAAGGCCAGAGCACAACTTGGGGACATCTTGTGTTGAGCCTGTGGCTGACAGTGTTCTATTGTGACCCAGTAAAAATACTCATGACTGTAGCCCAATTATGTTGTTGCATTGTAAATGATTGTCCCACCGACTGGTTTAATAAAAATGCTGATAGGAAGTAAAGAAATTGAGTCCTCAGTGGCCTACGTGGCACAGGTGGGCCCTTGAGGTTCCTTGGTCATCAACTGACCAGTAGATCCGTAGAGACAGGAATGGAGATGGCCAGTGCCAAGCAGTGGTGGGTGCAGTGTGTTAGGACTTAGGGGGCTGCAAACATTAGCAGGAGCTGCTCTGCAGGAGGAGGGGCAGCAGCAAATGCCTTTCGGTGTGGGGGGGGGGAGAAAACTAATCTTGAGAATAAATACGATGGTCTAGGGGTGGGGGAGCATAAGGAGGCAGAAGGATCAGGAGTTCAGACTCATTCTCTAGGTTCTGTTTACTCGTTTTTGGCTTTTTCAAGACAAAGCTTCTCTGTGAAAGGCTGTGGCTACCCCAGCACTTGCTTTGTAGACCAGGTTGAACTCTTAGAGATCTGCCTGTCTTTGCCTCCAGAACACTAGGATTAAAAGCGTGGGCCAAATCCAAAATCACTGGACTGCAAAATGGTTATTTTAATGATGAAACAAAAAATAAATCCTTTAAAAATGTTTTTTAGATCTATTTATTTTTATTTTATGCGTATGAGTATCTTGCCTACATGTATGCCTGTGCACCATATCCATGCAGTGCTACCAGAGACCACAAGAGGGCGTAAATCTCCTGGAACTGGAACTACAGCCAGATGGAGGGTCCATGTGTGAACTGAAAACAGAATCCTGATCCTCTGAAAGAGCATCCGGTGCTCATGGCTGCAAAGCCACCTCTCCAGCCTCACAGACCTAAAACTTAAAAAGAATGGCATATAGCACCCACATGGTGACCCCTGTGACCTCCTATTGGGAGGCTGAGACAGGAATTACTGTCAGGTTCATGTACAGCCTGGACTACGTAGTGGCTTCGGGGCCATCTTAGGTTATAATGGCCGATTTTCTTCAGTAAACCACAGTAACAGCAAAAGAGAAAGGCACACAGATCAAGGTGACAAGCTGGCATGGTTGCATGATGTAAGCTGGCATGTAGACCCATTTACAAACCTGTGTCCACCACCCGAGCCCTAGTCTTTTGTAACAACATATAAAAAAAAGACACAGACTCTCAACCACATCTCCCTGCAGAGGGTTTCCACACACCAAGTCCAATCTAACAAGGTCAGAAGCAAAGAAGCACAGTGAATAATCTCATTCCTCTGGAAACCAGAGTTAGATGTTTAAATTATTATTATTAATAATAATATTTTTTCTGAAATAGGGTTTTTCTGGGTAATAGCCCTGCTTGTCCTGAAACTCACTTTGTAGATCAAGCAGACCTCAAACTCACAGATATCTGCCTGCCTCTGTCTCCCAAGTGCTGGAATTAAAGATGTGAACTACCATGCCCAACTAGCCGTTTAAATTATAACCGAAATGCTGTATTCTTGGCCACTGCTAACTTATGTGCCTTTTGTCTTTTAGCCATTGGGGTCCAGATGGATTTTTCCAAAGTGTTTCATTCTTCCTCACTAACAGCAACACCAACCCACAGAGCCCCTTTTGCCTAGTGGCACCTGAAGCCTGAAGTGTTTCTGGCAGGCCCTTCCTAAGATGAGATAGGACTCTTTGCTGTCTAGCATTTACCTTCCACCTCCAGCCTGAAGCATGCTGGGAATCTGCTCAGTTTTCCAACTTGAGGCAAAAGCTGGCTCCGTGTGGCTGCTGTTCTTTGGCTAGTGAGGAAGCATGACTGTTCATTCTGGTTAGCTCTATTTCTCAATGTCTTGCTTTAGCAAGAATGTTACCATCACTGAGTTGTATTAGGAATTGAACTCAGGGCCTCAAGTATGAAGCATTCTATACTGCTCTAATATCCCCAGCCCTCTTTTGTTGCTGTTTACTGAGTTTTTCCCCCCCACTTTAAGTGAGGATGGATTTATTGATTTTGGCTCAGAGGGCCATCCTGTCTTGGAGGGCACGGAAAAACAGAACAATTTACATTACCTGGCCAGGAAGCAGAAAGAGAGAGAGGATGTCTGAGCTCATCGGTTGCTTTTTGGTAGATGTGAAGACAGGTAGAAGGGAGATCTCTGGGTGTCCTCAGGTCCAACTGTTGGTAACTGATGAGAAGTGACCACCCCACATGACTGCTTCGGCCAGGGATGCATATTCAGCTCATTTTGGCCAGAGAAGACAAGAAAGCTGTCAGCTGTCAGGTAAGTCCTGGCCACTGGAGTAGATGCTCATAGAAGTTATCGATCAGCTTCATGAATTGTCCATAGAGATAGCAACCTACCTCCCTGTAAATAAGGCGCACACACACATACACACACACAACCACTAACTTGGCTGGGGTGATAGCTCTGTGGATAGGAATGTTCATTCCGCAAGCATAGAGACCTGAGTTCAAATCCCCAGTAACCATGTAAAAGGCCAGGTGTGGCTATGCACATGCTTGTAACCCCAGAACCAGGGTGGGGTGGACGTGGAGACAGAAGAATGCACAGGTTTTCTGGCTGCCAGCCAAGCTCTGAGTTCAGCAAGAGACCATGTCTCAAAAGAACAAGATAGAAATAGAGTAGAACACCTGGTGGTGTCTTTCTCTGACCTCTACATGTACACACACACCACACAGCTGTACACACATCACACACCTGCACACACACCAAGAAAAATAAGTGATGACATGGAGACATAAACCCAATTACATACATGATTCTGCTCAAACCTCTCTATGAGTGTGAGTAAAAGCCAGTGCTCTTGGAGTGGCTTTCTAGGTCATTCCAAACCTATCCCCTTCCATCCTCCACCACTGGTGACCAAACTTCGGGACTTCACTTCTCAGGAACCTGATGTTAAGGGGCTCTGCCCTCCCCAGGCATGCTGATTGATAACTTGAGGTTTTTTGTTTTAGTTTTTGAGACAGGTCTCATGAGGCCCAGCTGACTTCATGCTACACAACAAGGGACTTGCTGGGTTTGAAAAGGGAAGAGTCCAGAGTGTCTACACTGACCAAGAGAGAGCTGGTCCCCTGGGTCTAGGAGGGAGGCTGGAGAATCAGGTAGAGTGGTGGGTTCCCCTTTCCATCTTTGGGTGTATATGGTCCCCATACTCAGCTCTGTGTGAGGCAGGGTTATAACACGGTGTGATTCTTTCAGATAGGTCCTTCAGAGCTATTTGAAATCTAACTGTAAAACACAGACAATAGCTGTTCATAAATAAGGTCACCTTTATGCTAAATGAGCCATTTCACCTGGATTTGTTTTCAAATTACTGGGAGTTAGAAAGATCAACTGAACAAGACTTGAAATGGTCATGTGGAGTATTCTGTTTCTGGTCCAGTCTTTCCGGCCTAGCCTCGTGGCCTGGACCCAGAGACCCACACTCTCATAGTCCCACTGAAACACACAGACACTTACATTAGTTGTATGCTGACTGACCTGGGGCCCAGGCATATAACTTGCTAACTCTTTACCCTTAAACTAACCCATGATTCTTATCCTGTTCAGCCATGCAGCTCGGTACCTTTTCTCAGAGCAGCATAGGTGTCCTCTGCTTCTTCTGGCTTCTCTGGCAACTCTGTGGCATCTTTGCTCTGTTATTCCAGTTCCCAGAGTTTTCTTAGTCTGGTAGCCCTGCCCACACTTCCTGTCTGCCTTCGGCCACACCCCGTGACAGTTGTTGGGTTTTATTTTTCACTCTTTACTCTTTGGGGGACCTGCCACCCAGCTCTCAAATAAATCACAGGAGGCTTATTCTTTCTTAGGAATGCCCGGCCTTAGCTTGGCTTGTTTCTAGCCAGCTTTTCTTAAATTATCTCGTCTACCTTTTACCTCTAGGCTGGGCCCTGGTGACCTCTCCTTCTCCTTACTTCATTCCTCAATACCCTCTGCCCAGATTTCTCCTATTTATTCTCCCTGCCTGCCAGCCCTGCCTATCCTTTCTCCTGCCTTGCTATTGGCCGTCCAGTTCTTTGTTAGACCAACCAGGTGTTTTAGACAAAGTAACACAGCTTCTCAGAGTTAAACAAATGTAACATAGAAGGATACAGCACATCTCTGCATCCACAGCATAAATGAATATAACACATCTTCCATGATAGACAGTACAGCCAATTACAGATAATGTGGCAGAGGCGTAGAGGGTGGATCTGGGTGGAATGGAGCTGGGCTTTGAAGCTAAACTGGGTAACAGTTTATCCATTGTTACACTGATCCCGAGTGCTGGGATTAAAGGCATGTTCGGCCACCACCTGTCAAAGTCATTCTCAGCTGCATGAATTCAGAGTCAACGTGGCCTACGTGAGCTATCTATTGACAAACAAACTCACTTAAAAAATGGGGCTGGAGAGATGGCTCGGCAGACACTTGTTGTTCTGGAGGACCAGGTTTGATTCCCAGCACTCACGTGGCAGCTCACAAAACCATCTGGAACTGCAGTACTGGTGGATCTGACACCTTCTTCTGATCTCATGGGCACCGGGCACATGCATGGTACCCAGACATACCTGTGAGCGGAACACTCATGCACAGAAAATAAATAAGTCTGCGAGAAAACAAAAGATTCAAGTGATTAAAGAAGACAGAGAAGAAAGGAAGAAAGAAAACACAGAGAGAAAGGAAAATCACTGAGCTGCCCCTGGGGTCCAGCCTGGCCGGGTGAAAGGGCTTTGCGGATGAAAGCCAGATCTGCAAACCAAACCCCAGTGGACCTTGAGCCCAGGAGCGTCTCTTTTGGTTCGTGGCCATCCAGGAAAGGCCTGGCCTGAGATCAAGCAGACCTCTCTCGTGGCAGTGCTTCTCTGTCGGGTGGGGCCTGTGCAGAATGAATGGCAGGTCTTCTTGGCAGAGGAAGGGACCCCCAAAAGCCGCCCGTGTAGGTGCTCAGACTTGAAACATTCTTCTCTCTTCCAGGCCATTTGATATTTTGCTACATAATGCATAACGTTGTGCCTCCTAATGAAGACACTGGAGTGCGCTCTCCTCTCCCTCACCTGGGTGCCCAGAATCCCTCTTGCCAGCGTCTGGACAAGAAGTCATACCTTCCTTTTCTTCTAACTCACGGAGGATGTTGACCACACACACAAAAAAAATGCAGCTCCTGTGCCCACACACAATGGAGGTGGGATGTTGCGTGTATATGATAGTGGTGAACTTTTGTGTGTGGGCGTTGGGATGTGTGTTATATATGTATGTATTTGTGTGTGCATTCATGAATGTGTGTACATGCATGTGCAGGCCAGAGGTTGACACTTCTCAGTTACTGTCTTTTGTGTGTGTGTTGGGGTGTATGGGGGGAATCCTTCATTGAATCTGGAGCTCATCAATTCAATTCAGCTAGGCTTGCTGGCTATTAAACTCCAAGACCCCTCCTCTACCTCTCTCTCCCTAGCACTGGGACCACAGGCACTTACATTTGGCATCTTTTTTCTTTTAAATGAGTTCTAGGGATCAGCCTCTCAGCCCCACCCTCTTGTGGACATTTTAAAATGGAGCATGTTACTATCCTGAACCATACCACGGTCCTCCTAGTGACAGGGAAGTCAGGATGGATGGAGACGCACTGCTGTCCAGAACAGCCATAGGAGGCTGTAGTGAACCTTACTATTTGCATAGGAGGGAGAGGCCATTTCAAGCTCAGGAAACAGCCCAGCCACAGGCACGGAAGAGTGCCCAACGGGCCGGGAACAGGGCTACACAGAGTCTGAGCAGTCTGAAGAGGGGATGTGTGATTCGATCTCACCTGTAAATAGATGTACTATTGAATGAGGCGTGATGCCAGCTCATAAACGTGAGCTATTGTTGATTTTGGGTCCTCTCTGGCTGTGTTATGTGGTTTTTGTTCATTTCTTACATGCACAGGGCTTTCTTGCCAGAGATCTGTCGATATTACTGTTTTTGCGAAGATCCAGCTGTGGCTCCTGGCTTCTCTCTTGGTTTTAACTTTTGATGAATTGGTTTTCTCTGTGATTTCCTTCTGATCTCGTTTTTTGTTATCAGCCACTAGTCATTCATCAGCTTTGGGGCTTCTGCTCTACTGTGGTGCTGAAGGTGTCGTCATCTCCTCTGGCCCTCCTTTAGTGTGCTCTTCTGAGTTTATTTTGTGATGACTTCTCTGTCTAAGTTCTAAATGGTTTCTTGTTCTCTGGTGAGATTTTTCTCTTTTTTCTTTTTTTTTAAAAGAGGGTCTCATGTTACCCTAGCTAGCCTAAAACTCACCGTGTAGCCAAGGCTTTCCATCAACTCTTGTGCATTTGTGTGTGCATATGGTGTGTGTATGCGTACATTTATGTGTGTGTGTGTGTGTGTGTGCCACAGTGCACATGTGGAGGACAGAGGACAGCCTTAGGTATCTGTCCTTGCCTTCCATCATTTGGGGTGAGACATTGTTGTTTATTTTGTATGCCCTGGGCTTAGCTGGTCCACGAGCTTCCAGGAACTCTCCTGCCTCTGGTCTGCATCTCACATTAGGAATACCGAGATAGGACACACACAACTGTTTGTGTTTACATGGGTCCTGAGGATTGGAAGTCGGGTCCTTACACTTGTGTGGCAGGTGTTTTTACTCACTGAGCCATGTCCCATCCCAAAGTTCTGGGATTACAAACGTGTGCTGCCCCACTGGCCCAATTTTAACTCACATACTAGGCAGTTCACAAGCTTCAGTTTTGAAACATGACTTTAAAACAGTTTTATGGTCCTGTTGCTAATTGTACTGCACTGTGGCCAAGTATCAGGTACAGCATTTGGAGCATGCTGTGACCTGCAGTATGCACAATTGTTTAAGACTTCCTGTGCGTGGAAAGGTGTACCTCCCCATTGTGGACACTAACTTGGTGCTGTTCATTGATCTCACCGGCTCTTTTTAAGCTGCTTCATTATCACAGACTGAGTGGAGAGTGTGCACTCTGTCACTTTCTATGATGGTGACTGTGGTGGGCACGGATATTATGCTACTCAGGCTCCTCTTTAAAGGCTCCTGCTGAGGGAGGCACAGTTGGCTGACAGCCTCCAGCTGCCACACCTTCATGTCACTTCAGTATTTAAGTCGAAACCATATTCCTGTCCCTCCTGTCCCGGAGGCTCACAGCCAGTGACTAGTCACCAGGGAGTCTTGGATGTTGGCACCAGGCTCCTCTAAATTGGCAGCTATGGCTTGGCCTGGATACTCCCTGGAGCCTTGCTGGAGTCTGAGGTCTCTTCCCCTTCCTCTTTCCTTCCCTGGGTCTTTTGCCGTCACGCCCACAGCCTCTTTTCTCTGCTCCATGGAGCTCCCTCTGGTGTCTGAGTATCTAATTATGTCTTGGTATTTGATTCTAGAGTATGTGTTAGTCACACTTCTCATCATTGAGACAAAATATTTGATGTAAACAGCATTCTAAAAAATGATGTGTGTGTGCACACACACGTGTGTGCACATGTGTGGTGTGCGTGTGCACGCCACATGTGTGCATGTGCGTGTGGTGTGTGTGCATGTGTGTGTTGACAGTTCTCTCCTTCCACTATGTGAGTTCCGGGAATTGAACCCAGGCCATCTAACTTAGCGGAAGAAGCCTTCACCTGCTGACAATCTGCTGGCTCTCCATGACATTGCAAGGGAAGAGTTTTGCTGTTGACCCATGCATCAGAGGGCCTGGCTGCAGTTCTTGGATTTGTTAGTTCTAGGCCCACTAAGCGGAAAAACATCACGTCAACCAGGGTGTGTAGAGAAGTGTAGTTCACCTCACTGCTAACAGGAAGTGGAGGGAGGAAGCTGAAATCAGCTGTAGATTTAAAAGGACCTGCTTCCTCAAGCACATTTAGCTCATGTTCAAAGAATGCTTCTATGAGCCGCCTCCTCTTTTTCCTCCTCCTGTAAAATTTTATTTATTTAATTTTGAGTGTGACTTATGTGCATTATATGTGTGCAGTGCCCATGAAGGCCACAAGAGGGCACTGGATCCCCAGAAGCTGGAGTTACAGGCATTTCTGAGTGTGCAGAGGCCAGAGCTCAATACATATCTTGCACAATGCCTTTACTCCTTAGCTTTTCTTTATATAATTAATCTATTTTTATTTTACATACATTAGTGTGTTTTACCTGAATGTATGTTTGTATGAGGGTGTTGGATCCCCTGGAACAGGAGATGCCGTGTGGGTGCTGGGAATTGAACCCAGGTCCTCTGGAAGAACAGCCAGTGTTCTTAACTGCTGAGCCATCTAAGTCCAAACTCCTTACTTTTTGAGAAAGGGTCTCTTACTGAACCTGGAGCTCACAGTCCAACTGGGATGACATGGAAGCCACCTGTCTCAGCATCCCAAGCATTAGGATTACAAACATGAGCTACTGTGCCTGGATTTTTGTGGGTCCTGGGGAACTGAATAGCATTGATTAATTAGTGCCATTTTGTGCCAGGCGAGATGGTGCACACTGTTAAGTTTCAAACCTGGGACAAATGGTTGAGGTGCCTTGTGTGAAAGCGATTTACCAACTGAGCTATCTTCTCAGCCCTGAAAGTTTCAATATGCATTTTCTTACCATTTTTAGGCCTTTAATTTACTGATGTTTGTGTGCTGTCTAATATAGAATTCCAACTTTTTTTTTTTTTTTTTTTTTTTTTTTGGGAAGCAGAATCTCTCTATGTGGTGTGAGTTGGCCTTCAGCTCAGTATGTTGTTAGTCCTAATTAGTGTGGGGATCAGGGTGATCTTCCTCCCTCTGCTCCCTAAGTGCTATAGAGCTAAAAGCATGTGCGACCATGCTTGTTTCTGGGGATCCAACTTCGTTTGTTCCCATCTAGAAATACAAGCTGGCTGACATGACATAACTCGGTATTACATGGGAGGAAAACTGCCCAAATCATATTGGTCTGTGGCCACGTCTGTGAAGCATTTTCAATTGCTAATTGATGTAGGAGAGCCCAGCCCACTGTGGGTGGAGCCATCCCTAGGCAGGAAAAGGAGGTGAGCAAATCAGGGAAGCAGTGTTCCCCTGTGGTGTCTGCTTCAGTCTTGATGCCTTGTGGCAAAGTAGAAGAGCCTGAAGAAACCAGGAGTGGCCATTGGTGAAAATGCATTATCAGTTGCTGTGGAGACCACAGGATATTGAAGATGCCTGGGGTGTGGGACATCCGCCAATGAAAGCCCTGTAGTTGTGGCACGGAGCTGGCCTTTCTTTGTGTGCTAACGATGGAAGAGTGGAGAAGCTGCTTTTGGGTAGAGTATTTTATCACTGCAACAGAGAAGCAAACAGGACTCTGTCTATGGTGATGCATAACTGTCACCTCAGAATTTAAGAAGTAGAGGCAGGAGAATAGAGTTCAAGGCTAGGTTTGGTTATATGAGATCCTGTCTCAAAGACCAAGAAAGGAAGGAATGAAGGGAAATTTTCCTAATAGCATTGATTAATTAGTGCCATTTTGTGCCAGGTGAGATGGTGCACACTGTTAAGCTTCAAACCTAGGATAAATGGCTGAGTTGCTTACTTACCACATCAAAACAGACCAGGTTCTCCCGGCTCTTATCTGTTACATAGTATCTCTGGCCTCTGTCCCAACTCCCTGGCCCAGGGGCTGGGCTGCCCTTCCCCCAGAGGCTTTTCCTTATACAATGCAGACATTTTGATTATCTTTCCCATTTTTGGCCTCCTGGCTGCTGCACCTGGTTGCCTTCCCCCTTCCCCCTCCCGCCATGGTTCAGTTCAGTCTGGTCATGCCCACTCTGGACTCTCCCAGATCTCCCTTCCTCTGGCTATGCTCTACCACGTATCTATAATAGACTTTCTCCTCTGCCATAGGAGCAGTGATGTCTTTTCCTATATTTCTCTCTTTTCTTCTTTCTTTTTTTTCTTTCCTGGTGTTAGGAATAGAACAGGACCTCGTATGCTAAACCCCAGCTCCACCACTGAGCTAGAACCCTAGATCAAACTTAATCTTGTTTTTCAAAACCAGAATTCCGAGAAGAGTCAGTTGAGAAACTGGGGAAAGCCACTGCAATTTCCCTGTGAGGATTTAAGTTCAGCATCCACTGTGGAAACGTGACGGCTCAAAGAGCCCATAGATGTTGAGTAAGACTCTGGGAGGGAAGTGGTAATCATGCTCTAAAGTGCTCAAATGATGGATCTTGTCACATCAATTAACATAATCAAAAACTGAACCGAGTTCAGCTACCAGCATCGCAAAAACCACTTACAGCAGGGGCTCAGGGGACCCTGAAGAGGACACAGCATCAGGGAAGGGGGGTTGGACAGAAGGGGAGAGGCAGAGAGAGGCAGTGGGGAGAGCGTGGAGTGCTGTCTTTCTAGACCCACCCTGGCTGCTGTACTCATAAACCCACTGCAGCTGGGATTACCTGCACAAAATCAAGCCCAAAAGATCAGTAAGTGTTGCCATGGGAATGATGGTGGAAGGGAGGTGGCGGAATGGACAGGAAAGTGAGAGAGGAAGTTGGGGGTGGATATGATCAAACCACACTGCTGCTGGAAGACAGGTCAGCAGTTAGGAGCCCTTGCTGGTCTTGCAGGGGACTGATCCTGGCTCCCAGCATGGACATCAGGTGGCTCATAGCCACCTATCCAGGGCAGTGCATGTCTTCTTTGGGTCATACACATCCACATAGACACACAAACATAATGTACATTGTATGAAATTGTCAACGAGTAAATAAATGATAAAAAAAATAAAAATAAAAGAACCCTAGAACAGGAAACAGCAGTGTGTTGAGTTCAAGGGTTAATGTGTCCTGGAAATGTCACCATGACCACACTGTCAGTGTGTGACCATTGCTTTTCCTGCCTCTGTGAGCTGCTCTTGAAGCTTGGATAGTTACCAATTACTCCCAGTGTCTTCACAGTGCATTTGATATACATTTTGTCAGATAATTTCTAGAAGCAAACTAAACCTTTAAATTGCCAGTTTGGGTCAGGTGTGACATGCATCTTTAATTCCAGCACTTGGGGAGTTAGAGACAGAGTGAGTTCAAACCTGGCCCTTTCAACATAGCCTAGTCAGGGCTATATAGTGAGATCTTTCTGGAAAACACATCATTTGTGTGTTTCTGTGTGTAGAGAAAGAGAGAGCATCTAGTGTTTGAAGTATACTAGGCAAGGTTGAGGATGTAATTCAGGGTAAAGTATTTGCTTACAGGCAGAGTCCTGGGCTCACATCCCAGCAAGAATGGTGGTGCACACTTATAATCCCAACACTCAGGAGACAGAAGCGGAAGGAATAGAAGCAAGTATGGGGCTAGCCTGGGCTACATAAGATTTTTGCCTTTCCCCCCAAAGCATGGTAGCGTCTTCGGTTCTTTCCCAGTCTCTGTGACAGAATATTCTGACAAAGGCAACTTAAGGGAAAGAAAGATTCATTTCAGCTCACAGTTCAGAGGAACAATTCATCATGGTGGGGAAAGTTAGGGCCTCAGGAACCTGAAGCAGCTGCTCATGTCACATCCAAAGTCAGAAAACCAAGGGGAGAAGGCTTGCTCCACGCGGCTGGCTTTCTCCGTTTTATGAAGTCCAAGATCTCCTGTGTGGGGAGTGGTTTCACCTACAATTAAGATGGCTCTTGTCACATCAATTAACATAATCAAGATGATCTCCCCTAGACATTCTCAGAGGCTAACATTGTTGTGGTTTTTGGGTTTTGGGGATAGGATGTCTCTGTGTAACCACCCTGGTTGTCTTGGAACTAGCTCTGTAGACCAGGCTAGCCTTGAACTCACAGAGATCCACTTTCCTCTGCTTCCCAAGTGCTAGGATCAAAGGGGTGCACTTCCTGGCCTCTCAGGCTAATCTTAACCCCTCCGGGGTGCCAGAGGCTCATTTCCCTGGTGATTCTAGAGCCTGTCAAGGAGACACTAAGCTTCAGTTAGGTATGGTCCCCACCACAGAGCGCCAACTCTCACTCTTACTGCTAGATGGAGTGACTCTGGACTTACCAGTGAGACTTTGAGGAAGAAGATGAGAATACTGTACTGAGGAAAAGGAAAATATGGATAGGAATCATGAGTTAGTTTAAGAGTAAGAGTTAGCAAGTAATAAGCCTGAGCCATAGGCCAAACACTTCATAATTAATATTTGCCTTTGTGTGGTTATTTGGGACTAAATGGCTGTGGTACTGAGCGTGTGGGACAAAGAAATTTCTAACTACACACATGTCCACGTATGCACATGCAAGGAAGAGTGGACTCTTCCTTGTCCTCTGTAGCTCTCTGCCTTCTGCACGTCAGGAAAGGGAGGGGAGATGGGGGCGGGAATAGCGGCAGCCCAGCATGGGGGTTCATGCTGATAATCCTAGCACTCAGGAGGCTGAGGCAAGGGGAGTTCATAGCTTGCTTTAGATGAATGTGAGTTCAAGGCCATCCTGGAATACAAGGCAAGCCCCATCTCAACAAAAATAAAGATGCAAACAGTCCATTTACTTATTGAGTTCTTGTTTAATAGTAAATGTACCTAACACTATAATAAGAATCTTGTTTTAAATAAAGGAAAGGAGGGAGGGAGGGAGGGAGGGAGGGAGGGAGGGAGGGAGGGAGGGAGGAAGGAGAAGAAAGTGCCAGGCTGTGGTGGTACACGCCTTTTATTGTAGCACTCAGGAGGCAGAGGAAGGCAGATCTCTTGAGTTCCAGGCCAGCCTGGTCTACAGAGTGAGTTCCAGGGCAGCCAAGTCTATACAGAGAAAATTTGTTTCTAAAAACAAAAACAAAAACAAAAACAAAAAAACCCCAAACTCAGAAAGAGGTGAGAGAGATGGCCCAGTGGGGAAGAGTGGACTTGAATCCAGCTTTCCGGTACCCATATAAAAAGCCAGGCCTGACTTCATGTGCCTGTAAGCCCCAAGCATTGTGGGAAGGACACAGGACGACCTTGAGAACTCTGCTGGCTGCTAGTCTAGTCAAAATGGCAAGCTTCCAGACCAGGGAGTGTGCTGACTGGTCTCATGTCAACTTGACCCAAGCTAGAGTCCCCTTTGGAGGGGGGAACCTTGATTGTGAGAATGTCCCATCAGATCAGCCTGAGAGCCTCTGGTGCATTCTCCTGATTCGTGCTTGATATGGAAAAACCCAGGTCACTGAGCAGTGCTACCCGTGGGCTGGTGCTATTGACTGCTGTAGGAAAGCAGGCTGAGCAAGCCATGAAGAGCATGTCAGTAAGCAGCGTCCCTCCATGGCCTCTCCATCCTTTCTTACCTCTAATTTCATGCCCCGACTTCCCTCAGCAATAGAGTGTGACCTGTTTATGGTCATTGGTGTTTGTCTCTATTAGTAATCCATGCAGGTCTGAGAGAGCGGACCTGCCTCAGGCTACATTGGAAGATACTTTTCAGGGCAGAGGGATGGCTCAGTGAAAAGAATGCCGGTTTCTCTCCCCAGTGGACTTGGGTTCGATTCCCAGCACCCATATATCAGCTCACAACTATTTGTAACTCCAGTTCCAGGGGATCCAACACCCTCTTCTGGCCTCCACGGGCACCAAGTACACATGCAGTGTGTATGCAGACAAGAGACCCAAATACTTAAAATAATAAAATAATTTGGAGAAAAAAAAAGCTCAGTTCTCAATGAAGCCCGGATGCTTGATAGACAGCCATTTTCTCTGAGACGTCATATTTGTCGTCTGGGCCACCAGAGAAGCTCCAGTCAGCATCCTGATTGATGTGCCAGACCTTTTTCTTTTTCTGTTTTGTTTTTCGGGATGAGGTTTCTCTGTGTAGCCTTAGAACCTGTTCAGGAACTCACCTCATGAGACCTCTTCTATCAAAAATCTCAAAAACTCTTATCCGGGGAGAGAAGTAGCTTGGTGGTAAAGGACTTGCCAATAATCTAGCAAGCACAAAACATCAGGTTCCCTTGCCAGCACACACACACACACACACACACACACACCCCAAACAAAGAAAAACCTCTCAGGCATTTCTTTGAGTATCTACCCCCTCCCCATTTTCCCTCCTATGTCATCCTCCCCCCCAGACTTATAGAGCCACGGGTTCATGTGGTAGATAGCTCAGGCTAGCCTCATTCTTGCTATGTAGCTAAGGTTGACCTTGACTTTCAGATCCTCCTGAGTACTGGGATCACAGGCATGCACCACCATGCCCAATTTAGTCAGTGCTGGGGATCAAACCCAGGGCTCTCTATGCTCGGTGCCTTAGCCCTCTTCTTGTGGTGGTGAAATACCTAACAAGGAGACTTAAGGAAGGGAGGGTTATTTTGCTTCACAATTTGAAGGTACAGCCCACCATGAAGGGGAAGTATGGGAAAGGAACCGGAGGCAGGGTCACAATACGTCAGCAGTCGGGACGCAGAAAGAGATGAATTCTCCTTTTTATTCAGATCTCTGTCTCACCCAGGGACCAGTGCTGCACACAGTTAGGACGGGTCTGCGAACCCACAGAGATCTACCTGCCTCTGCCTCCCGGTGCTGGGATCAAAGGCACGAACCAGCACCTCCTGGCTACTCCTGGGATTTATAATAAGCTGCCATTGTGCCTTCCTGTTTCCATCTCAGTATCTCAGGATATCTTCTGAAGTTTAAAAAATTCATTTTTTATATTTTGCGTTATTTATTTATTTTTTTTTTATCTTTTCCAGTATACATTCTTCCTTCACCCCTGTCCAATGAGTTGAGAATGGCATTATTTGCTTCTGGAAATTCTATTTGGAACCTTTTGGTCTGTTTTATGGTTTTATTATGAGAATTTTCAAATGTGTATAGACTTAGAATGCATTAGTAAATATCTGTATGCTTACTATACGCTCTCAATAGCTGGCAGCTTCTCACACCCACACCAGTCTTGATAAACCCTCCCACAGCCCTGCCCAAGATCGGTTAGAGACGTTAAAACCTCAGTCACCTCAGGATTTTCTTTACTAACATACTAACATTGTTCAAGTCTCAACCAAGTGCAGTGGCTCATGTCTGTAATGTCAGCTCTTGAGTGGCTGAGGCAGGAGGATCTTGAGTTTGAGGATGAGTCTAAGACAAGCCTGGGTTACATACAAAGATACTGCCTCAAAAAAACCCAAAAAAACAAAAAACAAAAACTGCTGAGCAGAGTGGCACCTGTGAGGCAGAGGCAGGGAGCAAGCAGTTGAAAGCCAGCCTGGTCTACATAGTCTAGGCCAGCCAGAGTTACACAGTGAGACTATGTCTCTAAGAAGAAAATAAAATTTTCAAGTATATTTATTCTCATTTAATAATGTGTTATTTAAAAATGTAACATTTCTCAGCTACGTGGTGGCACAGGCCTTTAATCCTAGCACTTGGGAGGCAGAGGCAGGCTGATCTCTGAGGTCAAAGACAGTCTGGGCTACAGAGCAAGTTCTAGGGCAGCTAGAGCTGCACAGGGAAACCCGTCTTGAAAAACCAAAAAAACCTTCCAGAAATGCTGTCCTGGCATCTCAGTTTTGCGTCTCTAACCTTTATTTGTGGTCTGTTGACATTGAAGATGACTCTGCTGGTTGAGAGTGGATATTTTAAAGCTCACGGTTGGGGGGAGGGTGTGTGCTTGTTTCTCTGTGAGCATTTCATGCTGCTGAGCTCTGACAGTACCCCATAACCCCCCTGCCCTCACCACCCACCCGGAGCCCTTCACATCTGCTGACCCCAGGTCCAGAGCTATCACCTGCCTGACAGCATTTTCTTCTCGACCTAGAATCCCAGAACATACACAGAGTACACATTTGGACCCTACAGCCCCCCTCCCCCCTGCGGCAGAGCAGGATTGAGGTTTGGGTTCAGGGAATGTTTTATTTTAACTCCCCACTGCTTTCTGCCTGTGCCATGCTAAACAAGCTTTCTCTTTATCTTTCCTAACTCGCTCCTGCCTGAGAGATCAGCCCTCACAGGAATCTAGCTTTGCAATGAGACATAGTTTCAAGTTTTCCTTTTCTGTCAGCTGAAGACCTTATTTCAGGTCTCAACACAGATTCTGGAACTAAAGGCACGGAGCTGCTGCCTCTGACTCCATTCTCTCACAACCTTCCCCAAGACACTGTGGGACTAAATCACGTGATTACCTCTCAGAGCGCCCCCCCCCCCCTTTATTTCTGGTCCCTTGGGATACTGTTGTGGTTTTTTTTTTTTTTCCTTTTTTCTTTTTTTCTTTTGCTTGTTAACTCAACCATGCACTGACAGGCTATTTGTTTATTTATTTATTTGGTTCTATTTTTATCTGGCTAATTTTTCTTTTATTTCATACTTCTATATCATTTTTTGTCTGCATCCCTTTTATTGTAAAAGTTGGTTTCACTGGGTTTTTTTTTTTCCTGCTTGCAATTAAAAAAAAAAAAAAAGGATGGATTAGAGAAATGGTTTGATGAATAAGACCACTTGGCTACTCTTCCAGAAGACCCAGGGTTCAATTCCCAGCACCCACATGGTAGACCACTGTATCTGTAACTCCAGTTCCAGGGCTTAGCACCTCTTCCTGCCTCCTTGGGCATCATACACACACGGTTAGCAGACAGATATGTAGGCAAGCATCTATACACATAGAATGAAAATAGAGTGATATGCTTGGCGGTGGTGGATGCCTTTAATATACTAACACGTAGGAGGCAGAGGTAGACCTCTGAGTTCGAGGCTAGGCTATCCTGGTCTATAGACTAAGTTCCAGAACAACAAGAACTACCCAGAGAAATCCTGTCCAAAAAAACCCAAAAGATTGATTTAATTTGATGCTGACACTGGATACCTCTGTCCCCAAGTCTACTGCAGGGATGCACTCAGCTCTCAGACCCGTTCCCCAGTGAAGGATCTTGGACTTGAATGGGTCTTCTGTACTACACGGAGGCAAGCCTGTTCAAGACCCTGGGCTCAGTCTAATCACACTGTCTGTCTGAATGAAGGCCCTACAGAGCCTGTGAGAACAGAGACCTTTGGCACAGCCAGGGGTGCCAAAAGTAGGTTTTGTTGAATTAAACTGAAGGTCAAGGTCAGTGCTCTGGCTACTTTCATTTTGTAGAAACTTCAGAATCCTGCAATTTTGTGTGTGTGTGTGTGTGTGTGTGTGTGTGAGAGAGAGAGAGAGAGAGAGAGAGAGAGAGAGAGAGAGAGAGAGAGAGAGAGAGAGAGAAGTGGCCTTCCTGCAGATTTTTCTTTGTAAAGAGACAATCTATCACACTGATTTGTATGACTGGCATTAAAATAGCCAGCCAGTTTGAGTGGGCCCAGCCTCTTAAATTCTTTTCCTGGAAGAGGAGAATATAAGAGATAAGAAAATTTCCTCCTGTTGCTGCTCAAATCTCCGGCCCTGTTCACACTCCCTGCTGCGATATTGCTGGTGACCTTGGCTCACTCTGCTCCAAACCACCTCTTGGCTTGGCTGCCAAACTGACAGGAGACATTGCCATTTGGTGAGGGCTGGTTTTTACCAAAGCCATGTTTGTAGAACTTCCCTATAGAATGTTCTGAAGTTGGCTATGGGCACACAGTTTTGTAAATGTACTGAAAACATTGAATTTTATACTTGAAGCATTTCCTTTTGAAGAAGGGGAGGAGGTCCTCCCTATGTAGCCCAAATTGGCTTCTCACACATACACCCACAAAAATTGCAGGTCATCCCCTCTCAATCTCCCAAGGGATAGGATTACAGGTGTGTGCTACCATCCCTGGACTATTTTTAAAAACCTGTGTGTGGGTATTTTGCCTGAATATATGTTTATGCACTACATACATGCAATACTAACAGAGGCCAGAATAGGGTGTCAGATTCCCTAGAGCTGGAGTATAACTCCAGCTTTGAGCTGTGTGGGTGCTGGGGATTGAACGCTGGTCCTCTGGAAGAGCACCTGTGTTCTTAACCACTGAGCCCTCTCTGTAGCCCTACCAGCTTACTTTTTAAGTATAAGAAAATTATAGGGATAGCGGGGGCTGGGGTGGAGGGCACAACCCTGTTTTGAGTTGTCACATCAAACACGGTTGTCTCCTGGTTCCTCCAGTATGCTGCCCTGTCTTGTGGCACTTATGACTTGCATGGATTGTCCTATCTGGGACATCCCTGTCGCCTCTTCCTCCCACTCTGCCCCTGTCCTCAAGGCTGAGTTCTAACTTTATCTTTACTGGCAAGTTTCTCTGGCTCTCTCGTGGTCCCCTACACAGATGTCACTGTGCCACAGCACTGACAGTTTATTAGATTGTCTCCTTTGGGTTTTCTTAGTCGTCTCAGCAAGAGGGCTGTCCTGGTGCCCGGCCCCTCCACATTTGACTTTACCCATCCTCCTATTGAACCCTGGGCTCTCTATAGCCAATGAGAATATATATCGTCCACGGAGGCTCATGGAGAATTCCAGAAATGTGTGGTTGTAGCCCCCCTCCCTTCCTTACACCCTCCTTTTAGCTTTTTCTTAATCTCTGAATTAACAATTACCAATTAGCAATTTAGCAAGAACCACCTTCCTTGTCTTTCTAGAATGCTTCTTCTACCTTTCCCGGGGGTGGGGGTGTCGGAGAGACAAGACGGACTACATGTTCTCACAGAATGAACGAGGGAAAGGCCAATTAACATTCAGCTAAGAGAGAAAATGATTTCTCCTATCAGCAATAAAAACTGACAGCTCTATCAGAAAACGAGCCGAGGGAGCCACAAAGCCTGGCGAGGCAGGGCGTCTGCAGCCCCAGCAGGGGTGATGAAGATGGCTGAGGGCAGGGACCGCAGCTGGGAGTCGGGGGACCACCGGAGGATGCGCCCGCGGAGCCCAGCGGCTGCCACTCCACTCCGGCTTCTGATCCTGCCCCAGGCAAGAGGACCGGTGTTGTGCAGGGTTTATCCACTCCCCTGCCGGCCCCTGCCGACACACGAGTTTCTTCTAACCTTATCATAAAAGGAGGCCACGTGGTGTCTATTTATGGCAGCGCGGTGGTCCGCGGAGAGGAGGCTCGCAGTGTGCCAATTCTGAGAGCTGATGAAATTGCTCCGGCCCTTCGGAGCTTGCCGCTTGCCATGCCGTGAATGAATAAACGATGTGGGGGCAGGGCCGCGGCTCCCACTGCACCTCCATCTGACATCCAAGTTCCTTCCTCGGAGCCTCGGGGGTGATTTGTGTTATCAATCAGAGCTGCTGAACAGATCCGGCTTCCTTGAGCCCCAGAGCAAGAGCCTGAGATGAGAGGAGGCGCAGAGGAAAAAAAAAAGGGGGGGGGTGGAATCTTCATTTTGGCTTGAGAGAGAAGATGGGTTCCTTTTACAAAATACAACTAAATTTCTATTTGATCTATAAGTAGAAGGCCAGTGAAAGAGGAAAGTGTCAGTGGTTTAGGGGGCTGGCGGGAAGGCTCAGTGGGCAAAGGTTCTTGCTGCCTAGCCTGATCCTTCCCTCATGACCCAAGGAGAAAATGGATTCCGGAAAGTTTTTTTGTCCTTCACAGGATCCCCCCCCCCATATAAAAATTAGTGTATATTGCTTTATTTTGAGCATAACAGGGGCAGTTTGGGGTTGCTTTGTACACACTTCTGCACATGTGACAATAAAGAAACAGAGTCAGGGGCAGGAAAAAAAAATGCCCAGGCACCCTTGTGCCTATCACAGGATGAGGTCTCACATTTTTCTGGCAGTGGTCTTCAGCTGTGAGGTAGGGCTCAGCAGCGCAGACATGGCGGTGCTGACTTCAGTTTTCTGGTTACTTTCCTGTGTTTGTTAAGACTAAAGCTCCTGTAGCCTAGACTGACCTTGAACTGATCCGTGTGCTTCTGAACTTGAGTTTTGATCAAGTCTCACATCTAAAATGATTTACCCTCTTTTTATTGCATAAATTCTATTTGATATTATAATAAAACCAATTATTGGGGAAAAGCTGAGATATCAGAGAGATAGAGGAACACGCCACAACCAACTCCTCCAGCCAATAGGGGTAAGTTCTATCTCCAGGCTTTAGAGCAGGCCTTCTGCCTTCTCCGTTTTCCCCACCCAGCTATTCCAATTCTTGGATCAACTTTCCTAGAGCTAGGATTAAAGGTGCTTGCCACTACTTGCCTGGCTCTGTTTGGCCTTGAACTCACAGAGATCCAGAGGATCTTTGCCTCCTGAGGGATTGGATTAAAGGTGTTATGGGTGACCACTCCCTGACCTTCACAGCTTGGCTCTGTGGGTCGCTCTGTCCTATAATATTCCAGACTATTTTAATTAAATATACGATCTATCACCACACCTTTTGGTTCTTAGTACAGTAGGTATAGAAAGGAGGCAAAATCAGGGCCTTTAATACTCAAGAACTCATTCCAGAAAAAAAAAAAGAGAATAACCTCAGATCTGCATGTGGATGCCACGTCCTTGACACCTTTTAGAGCCAGTAAGATGCTTCAGTGGATAGAGAAATTTACCACCACCCCTGACAACTTATATGCATATACCCACACAGATCTCTGCACATAATTAAAAATAATAAAAATACATTTTTAAGTTCAATGTTATCTTTGGATATATAGTGAGTTTGAGGCTAGTCTGGGCTACCTGTTTCAAAGACAGACAGACAGACAGACACACACACAGAGCGAGGGGGGGGGAGAGATCATGAATTTATATTTATTTTCCAGTTTAAATTTAGAATAATAAGCTTTACACGTATTCTCTTTGATTTTATATTTGTGCCGAGACCTCCATGGCTTTGGGATTGACCTGGCTGGGGCGTTAAGGCAGACAGTTGCACACACTTAGAGACCAGCAAGGACTATCTGAGGGTGGCCATCAACAGCCGGAAAACCAGCTGGCTTATTATGTACAACACCAGGTGGGCGGCGGGGGTGGTGGTGGGCTAATCTATGGGAGGTCTCTGCGGAGATCAGGTGACAGTCTTACAGAGGGGGAGGCAGCAATCGATAATTTCTGCACACGTGGATGCCTAGACCATTCCCATGAGTCTGAAGCAGTGGGGTCCCTGACATGGACATGCTCATGTCAATAATACACAGTCACTCAGGACTTCATCTGCTCCCCACATATTTGTTTCTTTTTTTTTTTTCTCTCATGCTGAAAATATTGCTTCCTAAAATCTCTAACATAGTTACCTATTTGCTGTATCTATATATGTTTATGTGTAATAAATTACACAATATGCACCATACTATATAACACAGCATGTTTAATTTACTTCCTACATTTCAGAATATGATGGCTGAAAACAATTGGAGATTTCTCCACCTTTTTTGAACATTTTTTGGGTATTCACCTGAAATGCATGATTAAATTATTATTCACTCAAAATACCTCCTGTCTTAGAAATGGAGTCGCTAGTTTTATACACCCGTGTGTTTCATTTTGCTCTTTTTAAAGGGGGGATTATATTTTTCATTTCAGCTACATTTGTGTTTATAATCTTTTTCTGCAGTCACATGCTAAGTGCGTGCCCTGTCCATGCGCTGCAGCCCTGCTTCGGTTTATAATGGAACACGGCATCCACACAGATCCAAAAGAATTGGTAGGGGTATGTAGAGAAGGCTATTCTCAATCTCCCGCCTGTGCCCTGTCTGCTCTTCCTCATTGTGTGACTTAGTTTTAGGTTGTCCTTGTTTAATATAAACAGATACATTTCTATTCTTGGACACCCCCTCCCCCCACATCTTAGTTAAACAGGTGTACCCAGTGGAGGCATTTCTCTTCCGGTTACATTGGTGCTACTCCTAAATATGACTTTATAAAAGTGGCGGAAGGTGAAGGCATGGTGTCAAGTGTCCAGCAAACAGGTTTATAAGCTGCAGCTTGCAGCTTTCTGGGCATTGTAAATGTCCCTTATGTACACACAGGGATCGTCGTGGGTCATTAACTGAGTGCTGGCCATGAGCCATGTGCAACACTAAATGTTGGACATACCGTCTATTGCTGTGTAATGGATTTCACTGAGTCTTAGCTTCAAGCCACACACAAAGGACCTCAGCTTCTGTGTACCAGGAGCCTGGTGCAGTTCAGCAGGTTGTCTGGTTGTGGGCCTCACATCTCCAGTCACTTTCACACTGAACTTTATGTTGCCCTCGGCCTTTGATGCCTTATTGTGGTTTGCCTCTCTAACACTGGATTACAATATAGCATCAGAGTGAGCGACTGAGGCTAGGGTGTAGCTCAGTTGGTGTGATAGTGGCCCTGCATGTCCGGAGCCCTTGGTTCCATCCCCGGCACTACAGAAATTGAGTGTGGTTGTGTATACCTAGAATCCCAGCACTCAGGAGGGTTAGGCAGGAGGATCTGCAGTTCGAGGCTATCTTCAGTTACGTAGCAAGCTTGAGGCCAACCTGGGCTACATGAGACCCTGTTTCAAAAAGAAAACTATTTATCAGAAGAGAGAGGGAGAGGCAGAGAGTCCAGCCTCTACACAGGACAGGGACCCAGCGCACAGGTATGAGTACAGGAGCCAGGCACACATCCCAGACTGCACTGACTAGTCACAACAGCCTCAGGAGGGAGGTGCTTCTAAGAAAACCCACAGGAGAGGATGGGCCTCTCACTCAGGCTCCCAGAGCAAGTGGAGGAGAGAGAGATGGGGGTCAGCTCAGCTGTGGTTCTCGACCCCATCCCATCAATGGAGTGAATGAGGGTCAAGTAGCCGGGTAGATCCGTCTGGCTGCATTACCTCTTCGTTCCCTAGATTATGAGTCAGTGACGTAAGAGTTGGCTGGCTTGGGTATGTTCAGCTTTCCTTGAAGTTAGAAATTCAGACTGGACCACAGCCAAAAGCTAACTCAGAGGAGAAACCGCTGTGAGCCCACCAGTGGAACGGCTTCAACTTTATGGTCCCCACCCCACCTGGCCATCTGGGGTTTTTGGATTAATGTGAGCATTTTTATATATATATGTGTGTGTATGTGTCCCATACGTGTGTGCAGAGGTATGCATGCTTATAGAACCAGAGGTCAGTGTCTGTGTCTTCTTCGATGGCACTCTACCTCACTATTTTTTATTTTTTGTTTATGAGTGTTTGTCTGCATGTATGTGTGTACACTGTGTGTGTGGTGTCTCTGCGTGCGTGTGTGTGTGTGTGTGTGTGTGTGTGTGTGTGTGTATGTGGCATGTGTGTATGTGTGTGTATATGTATGTGTATGTATGTATATATGTGTGTGTATTTGTGTATGTGTGTGTGGTGTGTGTGTATGTATGTGTGTGGTGTTTGTGGTGCAGGTATGTGTGTTTATATGTGTATGGTTTGTGTGGTTATGTGGTGTGTGTATGTGTGTGTCTATGTGTCTGTGTGTGTGGTGTGTGGTATGTGGTGTGTGTATGTGTGTGTCTATGTGTCTGTGTGTGTGGTGTGTGGTATGTGGTGTGTGTATGTGTGTGTATATGTGTCTGTGTGTGGTGTGTGGTCTGTGATGTGTGTGGTGTATATGGTGTGTGTATGTGTGTGTATATGTGTATGGTATGTGTATGTGCCTGTGTGTGGTGTGTGTGCGTGTGTGGTGTGTATGTGACAGGCCTGTGGAGACCAGAGGACTACTCATAGGAGTCAGTTCTCTCGTCCCCCATGTAAGTCCTGGGAATTGAACTCAGTCTTTAGGCTCAGTGACAAGTGCCTTTACCCACTGAGCTGAGCACCAGCCAGGAGAGCTGATCTTGATCCACTCAAGCTGACTAGATGGAGACACCGAGGAGGCTTGTAAGGCATCCCCATGTGTCATTTCCAAAGCCAGTTAGACTTTGACATAATCAATGGTTTCAACCCATTGATGGATTAAAAATTAAATAGACAATTGGGAGGGGATGAGACTGTGGTAGGTGGAGCCTGTCTGGAAAAGGAAGCTTGTCTTTGAAGGGGTTAGCTTGCCTTGGGGCCTTTTATCTCCCTGCCTTCTGCCTGCCAAGAGATGAACAGCCTTGGACCAAATACGCTCTTACTGCCATGGTGTTCTGTTGTCATGAGCCCAAGGTGATGTCACAGGTGAACCACGGACTGACACCTTTGAAACTTTAAGCCTAAATAAGTCTTCCTCCAAGAAGCCATCTCTTTCAGACATTTATCATAGCAATGAAGTCTGGCTAACACGGAGGGCAAACAGTTGTGTCGTTCTGTCCCATCCCCCCCTTCCCCTCCTGCCTCATTGGTCAGGGTTGGTCCTGACAGTTCTGGAGAGCCCACCACTGTTTCTAACACATGCATATCCATCCTTGCTTCTGAGTATTTGGGGACTACCTAGGATCTGTCTGAACCCTGCCCATGGCTCCTCTTCACCACCTGGCAGTGCTTTCTGACATGCCCACCTTCTACTGCCCATCTGAGGCTAACCCATCACGGCTCCACTGCCTCCCTAGCCCATACTATGTCTTAGGACTCTGTCCTTATCACCTTTAGGCCTCTGAGACTTAGGACCTGAACTCTGAGCCTCAGACTCACAAAACACCTAAGGCAAGGTGGAGGTGGGAAAGGAGAAAAGGAGGTGCTGTGTCACTCACCCCTTCCAGGGGGCTGAGGGAGGAGAGTCTGAGCTGAAGAGACAGTGTGTGAAGGGACTGCACTGAGGGGGACCCGGCTGTGGTCATACAGAAATCAGCTTGTGTGTCCGATGGTGGGAATCCTGGATAAGAAGTCTCCTACAAGCTGTGAGCAATGATGCTCTTCACTGAGGCCCGGGTGCGGAGCAGGGAAGGATAAGACAGTCTCACTATGTTCCCAGACTCGTCTGAAACTCACAGCAATCTTTCTGCTTCAGCCACCCTCGTGGGGGAACTACAGGAATGAGCAGGCGATAGGGATTCTCCACAGACTCTCGGCCCAAGTTCACTGTGAGCACAAGCTTCCCAAAAACAAACAAACAAACAAACAAAAAAAAACCAATTTGGACCCTCCCCCCATCTTACGTCTCCAAATACCTGGCTTGGCTCAAGCATATGTTTTTTCTGTGGAGTGTTCAATTCTGATTTTCCTTCTGGAAGTACCAGTCTCCACTCACCATCATATCATAGCTGGAGGATGCTTTCTGGAGCAGAATTTCTTCCTTGATCTGAACAGACAATGTTGCCTGACCACAGGGTCCAATCCTGCAGAGACACATGTCCCCGGAAACTTTTTCACTGTTTGTATTAATGTGTCTGTTGTAATTGTGGTCATTTCCCCAACCCAGGTAAATCCTTAGCAAAGGACCTATGGTGCCCAGTGCTGAGAAAGTGCCCAGAATGGCCCCATACAGTGTGACAGATGCTGACACCTGCTGAGGTCAATGGGCTAGGCATTCAGGTAGAGAGGTTTTAGGTTGCAATTTTAAAGAGTGATCAGGGAATGTTCTGGATTGGGGTGAGATCTGGACTAGAAGGTAGGATTGGGGTCCATATCTGAGGGGGGCTCTGTTGCAGACAGCAGCCAACATTGGAGGCCCAAAGCAGAGCTGTTCTCATTTCTAACATGGTCAGGAGGTGTGGCAGGGGACAGCACTGGAGCAGAGCAGAGAGAGAGAGACGCTGGGAGGCCGGCCTGCACTGGAAGGTCTTGGCTACCACACAGCTGGTGAGGAGGCCACTTGGAGGGCTTTTGGTTTTCTTTGTTTTGTTTGTGTGGCCCAGGCTGACCTATGAGCTCACAATCCTCCTGCATCAGCCTCCCAAGAGCTGGGATTGCAGGTGTGTGCTACCACGCCCAGCCTGCTCTGGAGTTCTGAACTAAACTGTGGCTGATGGCTCCCGTTGGCAGAGACCATTCTTGCTGCCTGGTGGGGAGATGTCTGGTGAGCTGGCAGGCTATGGGACCAGGGCCAGAGACCTAAAAGGGTCAAGACAATAAATGAGGAGCAGATATGGGGGTGACAGTCCATCGGAAAAGAGTTGGGGTGTTGACTGCATTAAGGGAGAGCAATAGCTTTAAGGACACAGTACATGTGAGGCTGGAGAGAAGCAAGAACATTGTGACCCTGGAACTTTGGGCCAATAGGGAGAAGGGCTTTGTCCTTTCCTGTTTGCTGGGCAGTCAGAGGGACCACAGGAGCTGTGCGAGCTTGGTGAGCTGACTGGTCATATTTCAGTAAAGCTATAAAAAGCTGTGAACAGGGAGGGGACACACTCCCAGGCCCAGCAGCACCAGGGCTGGTTATACAATATTTTATTTGTGTTCTGACAAAGCTGGCCTGGAGATCAGAGGGCGGAGCTAGCCACCAGTTAACCAAAGAGGCCAGGCAGAGATGGCTCACACTTTTAATCCTAGCACTTGAGTGGGAGAAGCAGGAAGATCAGGAGTTCAAGGCCACCCTGGCCTACACGAGATTAAACCTATCTAACAGAGAAACAGAGCCAGGTGGTGGTGGCGGTGACGCATGCCTTTAATCCCAGCACGAGGGAGGTGGAGACAGGATCTCCGTTCCCCCATTTGGTCTGAGGATTCAGAAAAGTAAGAAACGACTGTAGCTCCTTTGCTTCTCTGATCTTTCAGCTCTTACCCCAATATCTGACTCCGGGGCTTTTTATTGTTAAGACTAATTAGGATCCCGCTTTATTTTAGCTCCGCCCTCTGATCTCTAGATAAGCTTTGTCAGACACAAACAAAATATCATACAGCAAGAGCTAGGTGAACAAACAGCCCTAGCTGAAGGCTACCAAGAACAATGGTGGAAATAATGTACAAGATACAATGTTCCTCAGAATGGGCATGGTCAGGTGCTCAGCTGACAAGAAACATTGCTGTTATCCCCGACACTGGCCTGGTGGATGCAGCAGCACCCCGAAATCATCCCAAAGGCAGGACTGAGGAAGTCATAGTTAGGCCCTGCTGCTCTCTTCTGACTTTTATGGGACCCTTCCTCTATTAAAAAAAAGTTACCAGTTGGAGGGCCAGAGAGATGGCTCAGATGCTAAGAGCACTTATTGCTTTTTCAGAAGACCTGAGTTCAGTTCCCAGCACCTACATCAGATGGCTTCCAGTTACCCCAGCTCCTGGATATTTTAAGTCTCTGTCTTCAGCAAGACATGTGCACACACTCACACTCACACACTTAAATTTAATAATATATCTATATCTATCTATCTACTTATCTCTCTCTCTCTGTGTGTGTGTGTGTGTGTGTGTGTGTGTGTGTGTATAAATGCACATATATGGGGGGGGCTCTTGTGTAGCCCTGGCTATCCTGGAACTTGGTCTATAGACTATAGGTCTATAGACTACTTCAAACTCATAGACATCCATCTGACTCTACCTCCCAAGTTCTGAGACTAAAGGCATGTGCCACCACTGTCTAGCAATAAAACAAATCTTTAGGAAAATAACAATTGACCCTGGAGAGAGGCTCCATGAGTAAAGATCTTCCCACTCAAGCCTCGTTACATGTGTCTGTATCACCAGACACATGGCAGCTGTGAACAAGAGACCCTGTATCAAACAAGGTAGAAAGTGAGGACTGGCCCCTAACGTGGTCCTCTGGTCTTCACATGTACCAGAGCGTATGTATGCCTCCCACATGGATAGACTCATATATACACATACACACAATAATAGTTATATGATAAAGTGGCCCTTAAGGACCCTGGTCACATGTTAAGAGTCTGAAGTAGCAGACTGTAGTTCTAATCTTTGGGCAAGAAAAACACTGGGGAAGCTGTCATCTAGGCAGCATAAATGTGGCCTGTGCCCATCATCTATTCTGTCTAGGGACATAGTTCATTGCCTCTGAATGTGCATGCTAAAATTACACCAAAGTAAAGAGAACAAAACCAGAACTAGTTAGAAGTCATTTTTATATATATATTTTTTTCAGGTGGAGAAATAGCTCAGTCTGTAAGGGTTTACCATGTAAGCATCAGGGCCTAAGTTTGATCCTGAGTACCCCACATCAGCAGCTAAGCATGACGGCTGAGAAATGGCTCAGTGGTAAAAGCATCTGCTGCATCTGTGTGAAGGCTTGGGTTAGTCTCCAGAAGGCACATAAAAGCCCACTGTGTAGCAAGAACTCCAGCAATCATAGAGCTTCCACAGCGAGTGTGCCGGACTGTGTGAGATCGGAAGGTTTATGGATATTAGATGAGGCCATGTGGCTTCCAAGAGCAATGACGGGGCATGCCAGGCTGCCTGTGGCTCTTCTCATGAGATGAGGTGGAGACACAGCTCTTCTCCATCCCCCATGGCATCCAGAGACATCCCTTCTATAATGGCAAACATGGGTTTCTCTGTCAGGGTGAGCCAGTAGGAGGCAGAGCTGGAGTTTACCAAAAGATGTTTTTAGCTCACATCTATTAGTAGGGGGCTTAAGGATGATTAATGAAGGCAGAGAACACCTGTTTGTGGAGAGAGACAGAAGGAACCCGGTTGCCAGCTGCCTCCTCCCTGTGCTCCCGATGTGACCCTGAGAACCTTCTGGCTATGCTCTTCTCTCCAGTCAAGCTATTCATTAGTGATGACTTACAGGCCTTTGTCAGAAACCTCAGAGGGACTTCAGAGAAGCAGGACACCCAGAGGGGAGTGCCTAACAGCTGTACTCAGAATCACCAAAGCCAGAAAGCGCTCGCTGTTTTTCACCTGAAGAACAGATGAGTGAGCTGTGGTCCATCCACACAGGGACCATAAAAGAAGCCTATAAAAAGACAGCAGGTGTCTGCTTGTGCAGCAGTGCAGAGGAACATGTAGGGTAAGTGAAGGAGCCAGGCTCGGCGGTGCCTGTCACTTCTGAGACAGTCTGGAGAGGTGAGACAAACCGTGGTTGCCTTTGGAGAAAAAAGGAGACTTAGGAGTGATAGAAGGTTCTGGATTGTGACCGTGGTCATGATTACATGAGTCTATGTATGTGTCCTAGAAAATTATATACCGAAGAGACTAAATTTTACTCTTTTTAAATGTAAACACACACGTATGTATTTTTAATGTTAGAAATGGTTGACTATATCTTAGTGTACTTATTTCCCAGCATGCATAAAACCCAATTATTTGTTTGTTTGGTTTGGTTTTTCCGAGATAAGGCTTCTCTGTGTAGTCCTGGCTGTCTAGAACTCGTTCTGTAGACTAAGCTGGCCTCGAACTCACAGAGATCTTCCTGCCTCTGCCTCCCAAATGCTAAGATCAAACGACGTGCCCCACCACTGCTAGGCAAGAATTTACTTTTTATTTTAAATTGTGTGTATATGTGTGGGGATGTGCATGTGCATGCAGTACCATAGGAGGCCAGAAGAGGGCATTAGATCCTTAGGAGTTAGAGTTGTAGGCAGCTATGAGCTGCCTGCCGTGGGTGCTGGGACCTGAATTCCAATCCATTGGAAGAGCAGTAAGCACCCCTAACCACTGAGCCATCTCTCCAGCTCATTATTTTCTTTTGGGAATTTCATGAGTACTACTTCATCATTACTACCCTTTCCTCTTCCCCTTCCCCAAGGCCTTGATTTCCATTACCAGAACAGGGGGAAAACGTTCTTATTGGTGCCAAATAAAAACAGAAGAAAGTTGTGATACATTTGATTTTAAGAAAACTAAGCTCGATTTCATCATCCTGATTTTTTTTTTTTTAAAACCAGAGAAGGGCTGATCTATGAACAAGCATTTACTAGTGAGCAGCCTGACATGCATGGATCTCCTCTAATGGGAACAAACTGGTTTCTGTTAGCTGCTCCACCACGCAGGTGAATTAGCTAAAGATATCTACTGTCAAGATTTTTTTCATCAAGTAATATATGAGGGACTTCATCTGTAACCCAGGCTAGCCAGGAACTCACTATGTAGCCCAGGCTGGCCTTGAATGAGCAGCAAGTCTCTCCTAGGAGCTCTAGTATTGGAATTTCAGGCATGCACCCCAGTGCAGGGCTTCTACCCGAAGGTTTCTCCTGCAGATCTTAACTCATGAAGAGGCTGTTCCAATATGGCCTCTGAGGTGTTTGAAATCAATTAATTGCCTTTTGCTGAGTGTGTGGCTTATGTCTGGGGTCATAGCACTAAAAATGCCGAACAGTCAGTCCTGGTGAGTTCAAGGGCAATCTCCCCTCCATCACAGAGAGCTCTTGTCTCAAAAAAGACAAATGAACAAATTAAATAAGATAAAACACTTGCCTTGATTACTGCCTCCTGAGGAGGCTCTATGTCCCTTCTGATTTTCTTTTTTCTTTCTTTCCTGGTGTTGGGGTGAAAGCAGGGACCTTTACACATACCAGGCAAGCGCCCTGCCACTGAGCTGCATCTCAGCCCTCACCTGGCCGACTTACTAAATTCGTTAGTTCCAAAGACTTCTAAAAACAGTACCATAAGAGGAATGTCTTAAAATGTAAGGATTTGGGCTGAGGGGTGCACCCATGGTAGTGTGCTTGTCTATCACACATAAAGCTCTGCCTTCGATCTATATAAACCAGGGATGCTGTCTCGTGTAATCTCAGCACTTGGGAGGTGGAGACGGGGAATCGGAAGTTCAGGGACATTCTTGGCTATACAGTGAGTTCTAGGCCATCCTGGTATATGTGAAACCCTGTCTCCGTTAAAAACCAAAAGCCAAAAGCAAGCAAACAATTTCAGCAACAACAAAAACCCAATAAAACCTCAGCTACAGATTCTAGAGGACAGAAATCCACCTCTGACGTTTCCGGACAAGGGTCCCTTCCCCCTCCTCCAGCTTCTGGGGTCATAAGCATATAAGCAAGCAAAACACCCATATGTATTTTATGTGTATGGGAGCATATGGGTGTTTTATCTGCTTGTATGTCTGTGCCTGCAGAGACCAGAAAAGGGATTTGTATGCCCTGGAACTCTAGTGAGAGACAGTTATGAGCTGAGGATTGATTCTGGTCCTCTGCAAGAGCAGCCAGTGCCCTTGACTCCGGTTCCCTTCCCATGGGCTTCCTTGTGTTCCTATCATATCTTCCAAGGACACAGGACACTTCAGTCTGAGGCGATCTCATCTTGAAATAAAAAGGCTTTACTGTACTTTCGGGGGCAGGGGAGGTTAGGGGTTAATATTGGAACATGAAGAATGCAGTTGAACAGCAAGACAGGGCAAGCTGGACCAACCACTGGCTGACCTCTGCTGTCACCCTTAGATCTCCGCGGGACTATCCCCATCGTATCTGTCCAGTTCATTCTTCAGTCCTTGCCTGGGGCAGGTGAACTAAAGCTACCACTAAGCAGAGAGAGGGGCACAGCTTATCATTCCTCATAAGGCCCATGGTCCCCCCCTCTTTTCAACAGTTTCTGCTGGTCCTGGCCTGCCCAGCAACCCCCTCACCCTTCCCCAAGTCCCCAGCAATGGGGTCTTATTTTTCCTGCCCTCCCCCAACTTTCAGGTCATCTAACTGGCCAGATTGTCCCCACTCTGCTCCCTGTCCTTTGCTTTCTGCCCAAGGCTAGCCCCTTCTTCCCGCTTTGGACAGCTATGCAGAACCTGGCTCGGCAGAGCTTGCCCCCTCCTCAGGGAGCCAAGCTGCCAGGCTCCAGCAGTGGCTGCCCGGGTTGGCTGATCTGGGCAGGGTCAAAGCCCATCAGCCAGCCTGGGAAAGATCATCCAGCTGTCCTTATGCGTGGAGATGACAAGGGACCTTCAAATAGAAAGGGTTGGTGCTGAGGCCTGATTGAAACAGGCATCTCCCCAAAGAGCAGTCAAGCCAGATTCCCCATAAAAGACCTAGGCTTTCAGTGTCAACAGAGACAGAAAAAGCAAAGGTTATGGGACACGTTTTCGGCCCCCCATCTCTCTGTCTGTCTGTCTGTCTGCCTGCCTGCCTGCCTGTCTGTCTGTCTGTCTGTCTGTCTGTCTCTCTCTCTCATACACACACACACACACACACAGAGAGAGAGAGAGAGAGAGAGAGAGAGAGAGAGAGAGAGAGAGAGAGAGAGAGAGGTCTCATGTAATCCAGGCTAGCCTCAAATTTGCCATGTAGTGAAGGATGACCCACTTGAGATTATAGACATAACCCATATAGCCCTGCCTCCTCCTGGAGTCACAGACAAGGAACATAATGCCCTGCTTTTCCTTACAGACTTTTCGTGTTGCCCTTTTTGAACTCTGGGGTCCACCCTGAGCCCCAGCACCCTCCCTGACCTCTGCCCTACTCTGTTGGCCTCCTTCCAGACACTCTCAGGTCCCGGTGTGTTCTGGCTTTTCTGTCACCTGACCAGTGAAGGTACATTATCTCAGCTCCTGCTTCCCTTTCCCCTAAGGGCTTCTTGAGAAGCTCAAGGGAGAAAACGGTTGAAAAACTGCTCTGTAAACCTGGGATTTGCTACCAAATGAGAAAGCTTATTACTAAAGACTCCACACAGAACGCTCAGGCAGGACTCCATCAATCTCCTTAACTGCCAGCGAGGGGGAGGTGGGGGACACATACAGCAGAGCACCACCTCATCCTACAGATCTGGCTTGCCCCCTCTCTTCCTGGCCCACCCCAGGGTACAGGAGCATCTGATTCCTGCCCAGAGCTCCTGATCCTTTGTAGAGTCTGTGCTGACCCTTGCCTCAGGGTGACTCTGGCAGAGCAGGGATGGCCAGGGGTCAGGGAAGCCTCAGGGGTGCAAGTGATAAGGGACTGTCAGAGAGCCTGGCAACCATCCAATGTCAGGCTTGTGGCTGCCCTGATGCATGGCCAGGGTGCAGGATGTATAATTCTGAGAGATTCAGAACATCCCTCAATCGCCACAATTTTCAGAAAATGGATGAAAAGCTGATCAAACAGGCTTTTGATGCCAGGATGAAGAGGAGACGGATTGAGTTGGAGGCAAAGTGCGGGCTGGAGTTCCACAGCAGGAGGAGGGGCCTGTCATCCATCAGTACAGGAGCCCAGGTTTTCCTTCTGGAATCCGTGCTGAGGCAGTTGTGGCTATGGCAGAGGGCCTGTGGTATGTAGGGACAGACTAAGCCAAGGCGGAAGAGATCTTGGAGGCACAGCATCCTGCCCCGTTTAGAGGAGAGTTCAGAATCCGGATCCTGAAATACTGAGCTCCAGGCCACCCCAGCGGAGTCCTAATTGACAGTTCTCAGGCAAAACTGGGCCACCCTACTGCAGAGATGCCCCATACAACTTATGGCCTCTCCGAGTTTACAGGCAAATCTGTGGCAGGGAAGAGGGACTATCTTCAGTTTACCAATGAGGAAAGTGACATTAGATCTCTCAGATGGTTTGCCTAAGGTCTCCCACAGGAAATGGCAGGGTAGCCCCTTGAACCCAGATCTCCTGTCCAAGGTAGAGTCACTGTCTCCTGGAAAGGTTGTTTGGGAAGCTGGGTCTCCTGAGTGTAAAGCTAGCACTACAGAGGTGGAGGCAGGGGAATTCTGAGGTTGAAGAGAACGTGGGCTACATAATGAGGTCAAGGCCAATCTGGGCCACGTAGTGAGACTCTGTCTCAAAGCAAGACTATCAGCAGTTTGGGCACTAAATCTTCTGAGGAGACTTTCTCTGGAGCAGCTAAAAGGTGGTTGGCAGGCTCAGCCCACTTCTCTGTGTGACATGTCAGTGACACACAGTAAGACACAGTAAGAACACATTCTTCTATCCTGGGAATTGTGTAATTGCATCATGTTTACGGTTCAGACGCTTCTCAAAGCTTGCAAATGCGATTCTTTTTAGCCTCAGATCTTTCTCCCCTCTCTCCTGCCTCCCATCCAGCAGGATGGTGTTAGCCAGCCCATGCATATTTCGGAAAAAGTGATTTGGGAATGCACTTAACTTGGGATTTGGGGTATTCTGTATGACTTAAAGTTACCTTTGTATGTAGTTCCATTATTGTTTACTTCCAAGGGTGCACATGGCTTCCAGAACACTCCCACTGAGGCATGAAGAAGAAAAAAAATCAGTGGATGGGATGGAAAGGATTTAAATTTCTTGCGGGTTCGGCATGAAATGCCAACACCAACAAATCTAACAGAAAGCTCAGAATAGGCTCCTGCAGGGAGATTTCAAAGCAACATGGAATACAAGCGGGATCCATCCGAAGAGTTTTAAGATGAAGACTCATTCAGAAAACCCACCATGCCACAGGCCAGAGTTTGTGCTGTTCTTACACAAGAGAAACGACCCAAAAGTTATAAGTCTTCCTATAGAATATGTTGTAGTAAAGGGCTGGGGACATAATTCAGTTAGCTCATGCCCAGCATGTACCAAGCCCTGGTTTTGAGCCCCAACACTGTATAAACTGGGCTCTGGGCATGCCAACTCACACCTGTAATCTCAGCACTAAAGCTGAGGCAGGAGGATCAGGAGTTGAAAGTCATCTTTGGCTACACAGTGAGTTTAAAGCCACAAAACCCTGTTTTTTGTTTTCTGGGGGTTTTTTGTTTTGTTTTTTGTTTGTTTGTTTTTGAGACAGGGTTTCTCTGTGTAACAATCCTGGCTGTCCTCAAACTCACCCTGTAGACTAGTCTGGCCTCGAACTCCTGCCTCTGCCTCCTGAGTTCTGGATTAAAGGCGTGTACCATCTCACCCAGTAGACTTTTTTTTTCTGCTGAAGAGCTGTCCCCTCAGGTTACTTGACCTGTGTCTGGGAGGCCCTGAGGTCTCTGTCTCCCATCTCCCCATCAAGAGCTGCTATCACAGATGAACACACCTGCATCAGAATCCTCACATGGGTTCTGGGGACCAAACTCAGGTCCTCAGGCTTTTGTCTGCTGAGCCATTTCCCCAGCTAGATAATGTCTTTTTCCAAATCAAAATAACACGTGTCAATCTCAGTGTGCAGGGGGTTGTTTCAAGGTTGGAGAAGTGGAAGGAAAGGGACCCTCTGAAGTAGCCCCTACCCCAAGGGCCACCTTGACTGGCTCTCTACAGGGCAGGACAGGCTTTGCCACCCGGAGAAGCACATCAGTCAGTTTCCCGGGCTACCACCAAATGCTACCCAGGTATAGAGAGGAGGCACCATGGTTTGCCACAGCCACTTGGCTCCGGCCCAAGCTCAAGGGGAAAGTAAGACGAAAAAATATTCTGGGAAGAATTATGGCCCAACTTGATGGTACCATGAGCTTGAGTCTCATTCAGGTGTCAGCGGGGCACCAGGAAATGGAAGCAGGAGTATCCTCTGTGGGGAAGGGGACAGGTTAAAGGGTCAAGGATGTCCTGGACCAATAAGGGGAGGGGGCAAGAACAGAGACCTACTCTGTGGCTGGGGAGAAGGGCCTGGGGGTTAAAGGTCCAAAGAGAAGCCCTGCTCGTCTAGAGTAAGGGCTGTCAAGGAGACAGAGAACCTCCCCCACCCCCACCCTGGTGAGTGAGGACAGGTCATAGGCAGCCCCTCCTTTCACTGAGCCTGCCCCTGTGCCTGTGACCCAGCAACCCAATACTCCAATCCTGCCCTTTGGTCCTCTCCCCACAACTCAGCTGTCTCCTTGGCTGTCCCTCCCATGCCTCTCAGCTTCTACATGTATGTCATGGGTGAGTATGCCATCAGAGGCCAAAACATCTAGGAAAGGATGAGGAAGGATCAGAGCAGGGTCTTTTGGTTTTTTTCTTCTCTTGAGGTGCACATGCATGCGCACTCGCACACACAAAGGAATATACATAAATACATTTACAGAAGAAAAATAAAGAAATTGGTACTGGTTTCAGACAGAAACAATAGTTCCCCCCACCCACCTGTAGATACTAGAAAGAAGGCACTTTTCATTGGGGGGAGGCCTCAGGAAAGGAGCATGCGCAAACTGGTTCCCTTGAGCTGCCTTCAATCTCTCGGACCTGCCCCGCACTGCCCTGCTCACCCCAGGCATTGTCTGTTTTTGTTTTTGGGTCTATCTAGGTACCCTGTCCTGGTCTTAAGCCCTCTATCCTCCTGCCTCTGAGTTACAGTGTTACAGGCCAGGCATGTACCACCATACCTGGTAGCCTAGGAACTTCTGGAAGGGCCTTAGGCACACCATGACCTTTGGACCTTGTTTGAGCTGTCGCCCACTTGGTTCACACTGAATTGTGACTTAGGTGAGCAGGTGTCAGGCCCTGCCTTCCCTGGCCAGCCGCCAGATCAGTGCCTACCTAGGACAGTGCCCTGTAGGAATGCATGACCCAGGATTCCTTGTGGATCATTGAGGGGATCCCTGAAAGAAGTTGGGGTGCAGGCCCAAATTCCTTGCTGGCTTTGAAACCTGAGTTTTTCTGGGGTGACACCAATGTGCATGGCTGCACCACACTGTCTTCATTCCTGATGGAGAGGATGACCCAACCACAGTGGGAAGGGATGAGGGAGGTAGAGGGGTGGGGAGGGAAGAGGGGAAGGCAGAAGGGGAGGGCAGGCAGAACTTTCCTGGGAAATGAGGCTGAGTTTGGGGGAAGTCCCAGGAGCCCCCCTGTTGCTGTCCAGCCCCATGAATCTCAGTCCTGCAACTCCAACCTGCCGCTGCCCTGGTGAGTCGGGAAAGGACCTGGAGAGCATCCCTTTCCTGTCTTACACAGACCCCCTGCCAGCCTCTCAGACATGTCATCCTATAGAGTCCTGTGGAAATATATATTTAGAGTTCTTCATCCCAGGCAGCATCCATCCTCCGGGCTTCCTCCAACCCCATCCCTGTACAGGGACATACACAAAATGTTTGGAAGAGACAGTGTCCCACAGAGCCTAGGCTGAGCTTGAATCCTTAATTCTCATGTCTCTACCTCTCAAGTTCTGGGATCATAGGTGTGTACCGCCACACCAAGTTATTACCTGCCCTTCTGTCATTACCTTATACTTGCCAAGTGATTTCACCTTTATCTCTTCACTTTTTCCTTCACTAAACAGTTTCAAGGTGAGATCACCACACACACACACACACACACACACACACACACAGAGAGAGAGAGAGAGAGAGAGAGAGAGAGAGAGAGAGAGAGAGAGAGAGAGAGAGAGGGAGGGAGGGAGGGAGAGAGAGAGAGGGAGGGAAGCCCTGTACAAGTCTCAAGTCCCATAGAACCAGATTGTGGGTGACAAAGCATGAGTTTGCCTCAGGGGAGGCTAATTGCTTCCTTAATTGGCTGAGACTGCCCCTGGAGAGCCTCTGTCTGGAAAGTCCCCAGTTATACCAGCAGAAGACAGGGTGGGTTTGTCTGGAGGCCAATAAGCAGCTGGGAAGGAGTCTCCTCAGAAGAGATTAGAAAGTGTTTCCAGTAGATGCAACTGTCTGGAAAAAGTGAGTGAATTGGCCACTTCCCCCCCCCCCCCCCGCCCCCCAGGGCAGCAGGCCTTTGAGAGGTACACTGAGACCCAGGTCTAGGTTCTGCAGACTTCCTGACACATTGTATCTGTCCTGCCTGTCCCTGACCTCTGTCCCACTGGCCTACCCTACTGCCATTCATGTCTGGGCCTAACTTGGCAAGGCGGTGGCCTCTGTTCCTTAAAGGAGCAAGAGACACGGCGGGGGTGGGGGGGGGGTGGGGGGGGGTGGGGGGGGTGTAGAGGGGTGAGGCGGGTGTCTTACTCGAGGGCATTCTCACATCAGCCACCAGGTGGCGCCATCGGCACAGAACAGTCCCAGGGCTGTCCATCATGGCCAGAGTGGAAATCCCATGGCAGGAGCACTGGCCTCAGCTTTGACAGCTGCTCCCTGGGACCTTCAGCAATTAGCTTCCTGGGTGGTGTGCTTCTTTCTTCCAGTGACACAGCTGTGACAGAGCCCCACAAGGTTGTATGGTGAACATGGAAGAAATGTTGAAAAGGGAGTCCCCTTCGTTTTTCATTATTTCCGGACGTCGGTGCTATTGTGGGTATTTAACAGGCGAAGTTCAGCGGCTGCTCCTAGACTGCCCTATCTTCTTTGCCACCTCCAAACAGGTATTTTGTCCTCTTTTTTCTTATTATATTTGTAAAATGAGAGTTAGGATAGGAGCTTTGATTGGAAAATCAGGGCCAAAGGGCAGGCCCAGGACCCCAAATTCCTACCTGGCTGCTTCCTTGCTGAGGGGCTTGAGGCAAGTGGGTTGGTACTCTGTAAATTTCAGCTCCCTAATCTGTAAATTAGGGGCAATGATAATTCCTCCCACACAGGTTTCTGTGAGAGGGGAAGCAGTGCACACATAAGAAGCCTTCAAAACTAGATCTGATATGGAAGGAACAGCCAAAGATGTAGGACAGCCTGAACTGAGAAGGAATTTGGAGATGGGCCAGCCTGGGCTTCTTGCCAGAGCAGGAACCTCCCATCAGCATGTGGGGCGATGGGTTCCAGATGGGCTTGCTTTCTTCCAGTGGCAGAGAGTTCAGTCCCTCCCAGGTAAGGAGGTGGCCCACTGAGGGTCAGCTTATGATTGTATTAGTGTCCATTCCCAAAGTTGTTGACAGTTCTCTTGCCTTGTGTTGGTGAGGGTCCAGTGAGTCCCGTTGGGCTGGTGATCTGCTCAGCCGGAGGCTGGCACCACCTAACTGCAGAACAGCTACATGTTGTCAGAGAGGGTCTTTCCCAAATGCAAGCCCAGTTCCTAGCACAGAAGGTTGTTCTTGGACTGTTGGGGCACGTGAGGTTCTGGAAAGACAGAAGAATGTCTCTCTGACACCCTAGACAGAAGAGTCCCTTGGACAAAATATGGATCACTTTTGTTTTAACCACCAGGTTAGAACAGAGGGCACTCTTGGCCGGGGTCTCCTTGCGGATAGATCTCTCAGGAGCTGGAGTCTTGTGGAGGAAGAGTTGATGTGAAGCTGGGTCAGGGACCTCCTGTCCCAGCACATCTGCTTCTGGGAGAGGAACCTCTGAGCTCAGGCCGGACAGCAGCGGCTGGGTCCAAGCTCCCTTTCTGAGGTCTGTTTTTCTGGGGACACTCTGAGGGTGAAATTCTTTCGTGAAGTAAACTGAACATGGAGGCTGCTGACTTGGTCTTATTAGTTTTAAGTCTTGGTGTTCAGGTGGCCCTGGGGGAACTGCAAGAGACCATGTGCTTCCAGGTTCCCTCTACTTCTCCTTCAGGGCTGTCCAGGAAGCCCTCCTAGGGGCCTGCCAACCTTTGTCCCTTCCTGACACCCCTCTTTGCTCTGTGTGCTATTCTGCCATTCAGGTACCCGTCTCGTGCATGGTTCACAACAGTAGCAACATTACAGTTATGAGGTAGCAACAAAAATAATTTAAAAGTTGAGGGGGTCAGCGCGGCATGAAGAATTGTATTAAAGATTTGCAGCATTAGGAAGGTTGAGAACCACTGGATTAGAGAGTACTGGATAAAAGCTACTTGGCCTTTCTTGTGCCTCAGTTTCTACATCTATATAATAGGAGCAATCTGTGACCTGCTATATAGGATTGCTAGGAACATTAAATTATAGATGAAAAGCTGGTGAAAAGTGTCTGGTGTCAGCAGCTAGGCTGGACCACACAGTCATACTGAATAGATCTGGGTTATTGCTGTTCCCTTAGACAGGATTCCTCAGAGCTGGGCTCTTACCTTTCTGTGTTGGTTTGGAAGCCAGCGAGATGTCAAGGATGGTGGAGTAAAGTGTGTAGATGCCTAGCAAGACTCTAGCCGTGGCTGAGAGGTGCTGTCCCCAGTGACATCATGTCCCCAGTGACATCATCTACAAAGTCAAGTTCAAAGCCACCCAGCCCAGAGCTGTGACTCCTCAACTTTTTCTCGTCTTCCTCTTCCTATCTTAGGAGCCTTCGTGTTCCTAACTCATAGCTCCTGCCCAGGGCACAGGAAAACCAGCAAATGAGACAGAGTCCTACAGCACTAGGTGACAGGGAACAGGAAAGTTGTGGTGACCACTGGGTTTCTGAACGTGTTGTGGTTTAATTTTTTTCCCTGTTGTCACCAGGGCCAGAGGAGCTCTGTCCCCCAGGCCTGTCCTCACTTCTTCCTGGTAGCTCAGAAGCCCCATGGCAACTCAGTGCCTCAGTCTCCATATTCACAGTACAAGCTGTGCTTCGTAGCCGTGGTGTAGATGTGGGTCTCATCAGCCTCACCAGCAGCCGGGGCAGCACCTGAGCAACCTCCTTACCAGTCATGGAGTCTGTAGAACTGAAGATCTGTAGGAAACGGGAGAACTAACGGCTTGCTGGGAGGCCCTATTGCATGCAGCATAGGTGCAGGTATGCTGTGAGGGATTGAGATTTGTCTGCCTGGGATGCCAAGCAACTCCAAGCAGAGGCAGGCAGGAGCAACATGCTGGCACCTGGGCAGGCATGGGGACAGCATTAGTGTTGGAGAATCAGGGCTCTGTGATTCATGCAGCCTGGCACTCAGGCACCTCCAGGTGCCAAGTCATGAGGAAACTCACAGAGGCACAGACTGAAGCCTTTAAAATGCTCCCTCTGTGCACCGAGGCATTAACATGACGTCTATCACCATGGCACCGAAGTGCTCAGCAACCTGCTCCCCACAGGAGCTGGGGAGCAGCATGAAGCAGATTATCTATGCTTCCCTGTGACACCCGTGATCATGTATCACCTTGATGGATCAAAAGCCAATACCTCCTGGGTCCCGGCCCGCCCCTTCGCGATGCATCTTCCCCTTGCTCATATGTCTTCCTCAGCAGGTGGGTGGCCCATGGCAGCTTGCCTCTCCACTCCAGTCTTGAGGTTCCTGCTCCCGAACACCCAGCAGCTTTCACTGTTATTGTGCAGAGGCCTGAAGGGATTTCAGCAAGGCATCGATGCATGCCCAATGGTGACATTGTGGGAAGTTAGCCATGTGCCCATCTTCTACCACGGTGGCAGAAATGGCAGAGAAAATTCAGGTATAAATCTGTCCGACCTTCCAGTTTGCGCCCCACAGACTTGCCCATATTGTGGATAAGTTGCTTCCCGCTTCAAGAGAAGTTTCTCATTGGTGGGGTGGGGGCCGGGTTACCTGTGCTAATGAGAAAGATCAGTGCTCAGCAGGTCCTTCCTGCCAGCTTCTCCACCTGCCACTCAGGTCATAGACAGACATTAGGCTTCAGGACCATCACTGCCCCTGTGCTGGCACCTCTGGAGAGACAGTGAGAGCAGTGCTTGTGTATTGGAGGGCATGGGGTGAACTCGGGAGCCACCAGAAGTGGGGACAGGTTAGGCCAGTGCCTTCTCCCACCCCTAGAGGTGTTAGGTTCCCTCCCTTTAAGGCTGGGACCTTCAGTCCTGCACTCTGTTACTTTCTCCACCTCACCTTCCCCGACTGATGCGTCAGCCATTCCCACCCTCTCCCCTCCCCTCTCCCAAACCCCACTCTTCAGGACACCTTATCGAGGGGTTGCAGGAACATTTCAGGGGAGAAATCTGAGCAGGTGGGATTGTGGTCAATCTCAGGGTTTTAGAAGTATAAGGGACTGACGCGAGGAACATGGTCACCACTGTTTCCTGGACAGGGTCCTCTACTGCAAGGGGCGAGGAGGACAGAGGAATGCAGGAGCTGGCCCAGGGAGGCCTAGGTTCCTACCTTTAGCTCTTTTTGTGTTGAGTGCCTTGGACAAGTTGGAGTCCTAGGCTGTTTATCTGTTGGAACCCCCCACTAAGGCTGCTCCCACTATTTCAGAGGGAAGTCAGGGTTATGGAAGGCAAACAGCTTGAGGAAGCAGAAAGGCATCCAGAGGAGGAACTTCTAGAGATACAAAAGGAACCGTGGCTGCCTGCGGGGGGTGGGGGGGTGGGGGGGAGGTGTCACAGACTTCAGTGAACTAAAGAGGAAGGAAGGCTTTTGATCAAGGGTCCTGCTCACGGTGTTGGTGTCCGATGGGGAGCTGGCTTCTGTGGTGTGGGGTCCCGGTGGGATGCCCGCACCCTCCCAGCTGGCTCCCAGCTTGGAGGTTCCTCTGTTTGCTGCTGGTGCCCTGGACTCTGCAGCTAGCAGGCAAGTCTGTCTCCTCTTTACGTCCTCTTGTTCATCTACATCAGAGTGACTTTCATCCAGCGGGAGCAGCTAATTCTCGGGACCTGTCTCTGGGGATTTGCTGGTTGCTTTTGAACATTGTAGACTTCACAGGGGAAGCCTTTGGGGACTCAGAAGACGTTTAGCTAATGCCTCACCAAGGTGGCTTTTGAAGGGGTGGGGAACAGTGCTGTGCCTTCACTGTCATATTAACAGTGTCCCTGACAGCATAGCTTGGGCCCCTGGTCCTTAAGCAAGGAGGGTGGGAGAGTGGGTGTTGTGTTTTGAGGTCAGGTATGGAGTCTGTGGAAGAAATTCTTACTTGGGTGCTGTGGTAGAACTATCATGTTGAATCAGCCGGGGGTCAGAGCTGCTCTGGGTACTATCACTGGTGCTTGGTTAACCATAGAGAACATAGGACAGTAGCCCGTCAGGGCATGGCGCCCAGGGCACAGTTGCTGTTAAGACCACACTTCCTGAAATATAGCCAGAGGTCAAGGATTTTATGACCAGTGTGAGTCTCCCCAGGACCAACCTTTGTGGCCTTTTCCTGATTCCAGGCTCCCCAGGAATCAGGGAGATCTGGGTCCAGAGCAGGCTGTGGGGTGGGGGAGAGTTTGCCCAGGCTGGAAAGGTGTCCTTCTCAGGATAGCTAACACCGCTCCCTGGCAGTGCTGGGGAAGGCCTGTCAGGTACTGTGTGTCCTTGCTCTGGCCTGCCTAGCAGTTGGCCTACGACTGACCCATGCCTACTCTCCCGTGGAGGCTGAATGCTCTTCCTTCTCAGTTTAACTTCTGTGGGTGCTGTGGTGAGTGTGCAGAGTCAGAGGACAGAGGACATCCTTAGGTGTCCATCCTTGCCTTCCACCTTGATTGAGACAGGATTTTTGCTTATGTTTGTTACTGTTGCATATGCTGGGCGAGCTGGCCTGCAAGCTTCCAAGGATTCTGTCTGTGCCCCTCCCCCATCCTGTGATAGGATAATAGAATTAAAGGCATGTGCTATTGTGCTTTATGTGAATCCCAGGGATTCAAACTCAGGCCTTTATGGTTGCTCTGCAAGCATCTTCCCACCGAGGCCTCTCTGCAGGGCCACTCAGACCTTGAAGAAGTGACTGGGAGTTTCATCTGTCCTGATTGTGTCAAATCCTCCTTGTCATTTATATCACAAACAATTATTCTGATAGTCAGGAATTAGCATTTGTAGACCCAACACTGAATGTCCTCCACACCATGTCACTGACAGGGAGACAAACCCAGGGAGGTCTGTCAACATGTCTGAAGTCAGGCACTAGAATAGAGGTTAGGCTATAGACTGGGGTCAGCTTTAAACTCAGCCTGGGTCCAGCCAGAACCCTGCCCAGTGGGCTCTGCTGGGCCCATTACTTTTCTTTGCAAAGAATATTCTTGATAGGACAATTTACATGGGGAGGTGGGAGCCAATTTGCGCAGCCTCAACAGCGTATCAGGGCACAAATGCCTATCTCCTTTAACACTGTGCCCACTGCTCACCCCTGAAGTATGTAACAGCCAAAATATAGACTACGTGTTGCTGACAGCATGCTTGAACTTCCACTTAAGTGAGATGTTGTGACTTGTGCCTGTAATCCCAGGGATTCTGAGACAGGAGAATTGCTGTTCCAGACTAACTTTGGCCTCAGAGTGAGACCCTACCTCAACAACTCTCATTCCACACCTTAGAAAAAAAAAAAAAAAGTCCTACTCAGTCATTTTAACTGACTGTCTCCCAGGCTCCCACCTTTTCTCTGTGTGGTTCTCCCCTCCAAAGGCCAAGGACTGAGCTTTGCTAGCCAAGCCACTGCAGCTGCCGGAAGCCGTTTTGAAAAAGGGTGAGACGCAAACAGAAACAGAAACAGATTTTCCCCTTGTATTGCAAAAAGCCCTCTGCAGCAGAGTTCTTCCTGCTCCAGCCTGCTTGCTCCCTGGCTTCTGGAGCTGATCACGGGAGGGAGCACACAGCCCTCTTCTTAGTCCCGCCCCCTGTCTGTCATAGTTTCTGCTACTCCCCCACATCCCTGTCCCAGGCTTTAAGAGCTCTCCCTACACCCTTGCCTGCGATCTCTCTCTCTCTCTCTCTCTCTCTCTCTCTCTCTCTCTCTCTCTCTCTCTCGTTTATGAAACAGAGCTTCCTAAATACCCTCCAACTCATGGCAATCCTCCTGTCTCAGCTTCCTCTTGAATGCTAAAATTACGGGCTTGCATCACCATACCTGATACTTTAAGACTTCTTCCTCTGCCCTCTATTCCTCCTCTTCTTCCTCTCATTATATTTATTTATTATTATTATTGTGTGGGCGTGTGGTGCAAGTGTTTCACACAGATCAGAGGGCAGTATTGGGGAGTCACTTCTCTCCGTCCACTTTTACATAGGTTCTGGGGATCGAACTCAGGTCTCCCATATTACACCACAGGGCCTTTGCCCATTGAACCATCTTGCTAGCCCTCCTTGAGATACAATTTCAATGTGTAGCTTGTAGCTTGTTATATACCCCAGGCTGGCCAGGAATCAATGGATAGCCTTGGCGGGCCTCAAATTTTCTATCCATCCTCCTGCCTCAGTATTTCAAATGCTTCTTTTAGCCTGGGATAATCTGCTTGTTTCTGGGCTGCAGTGTCTTTGGCCAATGGCAGTCCTTTTTCTCTGTGACTGTTTTCAAGCTCTGAGCTTTACTGATTTCTCTCTCAAATACCTACGGAGGAGGAAGTGCATTGAAGTAGCTTACAGAGTCTCTGGGGGCCGCAGGTATCTAGACACTGCTGGGAACAGAAGTGAACAAGGCCCAGGCCCAGTCTCTCAGTTGGGTAGAGATCGATCATGAGACTTGTCCTAGGGAACAGGACCCAGATGGAGTTCGTGTGCGGCTGACTGTGCTCTCTGGCCTCAGATATCACCACGCTCTTTGTTCCCAAACATGAATAGTTGTTCTGCCTTCTGCAAGCTAAGGCTTCCTGCTTCCCTTCCTGCCCCTCCAGGCTCTGTCACCACCGGTCTCTGCCTTTCATCTTCCTTTAATCCCAGTAAAGAGCTTGGGAGGCAGAGGCCTGCAGAGAGGTAGTGAAGCGCTGAGGTGGGCTCAGGAAAGCAGGAAAGGCTACCTGCTGTAGAGGGCATTGGCTGGGGGCTGGACCCAGACCGGGACAGAGCAAGGGAGGTGGCGCACATGCACAGCATGGGAAAAGGCTGGGAAGTCAGAAGACAAGCCTGGGGGAAAGAGACAGTGAGAGGTTCTGTTTGACCGGGAGGAGAGACTCCCAGAACAGTGGGATGTGTGACCATTGCCAGAGGAGGATAATACCTGTCAGGGGGAGGTTCACACACTGTCCAAATAGTTTCTTCTTAATTGTGATTGTAATTGTGCAAATGGATTACACATTCTGAAAAATACAGTGATGAATAGTAAAGACTAACACCCCTCCCCCATGCAGCATGGTTAAGGCATGGGGCAAGAAGGAGAACATTCCAGAACATTCTTCCAGAGACGCCATTTCTCCTCTTAGAGATATTGCCTCCTTCTTGAATGATGGTGGTCATGGGGACGCTAGGTTAGAAAACTAGATCTGTTCCTTTATACGTTCATCATTTAACCCAAAGTCGCTTATGGTGGAGGAGTTTGCCTGTTTTTGTCCTTAAGTGCACCAAGCAAGTATGGGACCACCGAGCCTTTGTCTGCTTTTGAACTTGATGTAATTGAAATGCTGTTGTGTATATTTTTTCTGTGGTTGTGTCTCTTTGATTCAGTGTTATGCCTTCTAAAGTATATCCAGCTGATAAGAGGTAGGTGACATTTGTTTCTGCTCCTGAGCAAGAGTAGTAGGCAATGGCCCCTAGACTAAATCTAGCTCTCTGCCTCCTTGATATGGCCTGGAGCAATGAGTGATTTTTCATATTTTTTAAATGGTTTGGGTGGGGGGGAGAATCAAAATAAAAATATCTTGTGACATGAAAATTATGCCATGTTCAAATTCCCATGTCCATAACTAAGTTTTCCTGGGACACAGCAGTGTTTTTTGTTCATAGACCATCTGTGACGGCAGAGTAGCTGGGACATAAGCAATATGGCCCACAAGGCTGCCATGTTGTATGGACACCTGCCGTGCACTACCCTGCGAAATGAACACATGGCAATTTCTGTAGTCATGCTGGGCATTTCAGGGCATCCTGTTTAGGGCTGTGAGTATGTATGTGATCTCCAGGTGTATATGTGTACCTCTGTGTGTTCCTCCAAGGCACATGTTCTCACTGAAACTGTTTCTGTCCTTCAGTGTGACTGGATATTGAATGTTCACAAAACGGGGACCACATGCAGCCCTGTGGTTTTACGTCCATGGCTCCCAGAATGGTGCACAGGGGATACTCAGAAAACAGTTAACAACAGCAGCTAAATCAAGTTCATCAGCCCCAGACAGCTCAGCTTTCCCCAGGGGTTGGGACAGGTGTTCCTCCTGGTTAGACACAGGGCTGAATGTGCTCCTACTGTCCCTGACCAGCAGCTGCTCTGGTATAAAGTCTCTTGGGTATTGTGCATGGGAGCTGACAGGTGTTGGAAAAACTCACTAGTGAGCATGGGACCTGCCCTTCCCCTGCTCCTGGGGGCAATAGCCCAGGTTTATTGTGGTAGGATTATGACCATTGGGTGCTGGAATGACAACTGAAGCCATAGGAAGGGGAGGGCAAACTCCAAACAAGCCTGAGGAGGTCAGACTTGAGGTTGGCAGATGGGGCTCATAGAAGCCCGGAGGAAGGTCTGGACAGTTTGGATTTGAGTTCTCAAGAGACTTCGGACAAGTTACCTGACCACTCACCACCTCCCTTTCCATTCCGCTGAGGTATCCAGCAGCCTCCCATGCAAACTTCTTGCTAACAATGACAGGAAGTCATGTTTAGTACCACTTACACCCTCAGTGAGGATGTACAGAACCTCAGACACCAGCACAGTTATTGGTTTTGTGTGAGAACAAACACACACTACCAGTGTCACACTAGAGTTTATTCAGGGAGTTGCTGAGTGAGTACAAGGGCAGAGAAGCAGAAGGGAAAAGAGACTGTCTTTCATGTGGTGTCTCTTTTTAAGATAACGGGTGGTCACAGATTTACATAGCCACGCCAAGGAGCGTGCCCTCCTTACATGGTGTTTTGCTGGTGCCAAATTAGGCTTACCACATGGCTGCTACATGCCCAGAATTCTTATCTCACCTGGCACCATGTTGGTTTATCAGACTAACATGTTTACCACATAGCGGCTCCATGCCAGGAATCCTTACAACAGTGAATGGTGTGGTGTGGTATTTACTTCCCAGGATAGGATCAGGGTATACCCTGACCACTGGACCCAGCATTTAACACCCCCCACCACCACCTTCTCCTCTGTGCCTGGGAACCTCACAATCTGGGGTCTCACTAGAGTCCTCCTAGACCTCCTGTAGGTGACAGTGAGTCACTGTCTCTGTCCACACCATCAGAACCTCTGCAAGGGTCGGCCAGGTCCAGTCCTCTTTGAGGCTATATTCAGCGTAGAGCCTGTCCCAGATGAGGGGCCGCAGGTGTAAGATGGAAGGGCTCTGACCTGGCATCCTATGGGGACTCTTGACTGGGACTTGGGGCGGGGGTGTCCTTGTTTTAGCCTCTATTTTGATAGGTGGCTGTACTTGGGGTTTGTTCTAGATGTTGTGGTCTAGCAGGGTGCTTGGAAGTGTTTGGCCTGGTTGGACAGCTACTCCTATCTTGCCTGAGGATGATGTTCTCTGGTAGAGAATGGGAGGGCAAACCACAGTCCACCTGTTGCTACTGAGCCAACAGAAGCCGGCCATGGAGCCCAGGCAGGGGTGTCCTCCACTGTGCAGGCTGAGTCTCACCAAATCAGGGTGGGCATAGGCCTACATTCAAAATATGTGTAGCCTTGACTAATCAAGTGCCCATTGTAGACCTTCTCAGGCCAAGGAGCCCAGGGACGAGGAGATAGCAAGTGGTTCACACAGCCTCACTCCCAGCAGTTGATCCCTAGGGGGATGAACTCAGAGAGAGCCCTTCCTCAGGACACAACTGAGCCCATCTGGGGCAGGATCCCAAGAGGTGGATAAGATAAGGAAAACTACAGATGTCAAAGCTAACAGGGCAGGTGGGGGCCCAGGAGCAGGGAAGTCACAGATTGAGGGCCTGCAGATCAGGAGGCAAGCAGCCAGCCCTGTCTCAGCTCTCCCGATCACAGAGGCAGTCTGCAAAGCTGTGGTGAGGGAAGGGAGGGGAAGAACTCAGAATGCAGGGTTTTAGGGGGAACTGAGATGTGGAATCAGGATGGGAACTTGTGCGTCATTTATTAAGGACAGGGTCTCTTGGAGTTCAGGCTAGCCTCAAACTGGCCGTGTAGCCAAGGATGACTTTGACCGTCCGATCCCCCTGCTTTCCTGCCCAGCTTCTGTGACTATAGGTATTCTCTACCACGCCTGGTTTAAGCCATGCTGGGGATTGAACTTGGGTCTTCATGTGTGCTAGGCAAGCACTCTGCCAACTGAGCTACACCTCTAACCCTGAACTTGTGTTTTAAAAGCAGACTGAAGGGGAGAAAGGAGACGCCAGGTAAATCGCCAAAGCTGGGGAGGTTTTAGATAGCCCAGGTCTACTGGTTGGAACTCTGAGGTAATTCTCTAGTCATCTGTATAAAAATGCAATGACATTTTTCTTCTAATGTGAAAGCTCCCAGAGGCTATGCCAAGCCTCCCCCCAATCTCCCATATCCTGATGCCCTGCTCACCCTTTCTCGCAAACTCTTTCCCACACCACCTTTTCAGTGCCCCACACGGTGCCCTGTGGGGAAACTTCTAGAAGCTTTACCCGAAAGCTTTCTTAGGCTTAAAACTCTCCCACCCACCCCTCCCCGGCCTGGCTGCCTCTTACTCCTTTCTTCCATCAGCCTGGTGAGAAGATAGGAAAGAAAGACATCAGAATGTTCGCAGATGCTCTGTCAGGGTGGCGAACTGCAGACAGCCCGCCTTTCTTCTTGATCTTTCCCTGTGGCTTCCAGAATGTCTACACTGAGCTGGTCTCGCTTTTATGGAGCGAGGGGAATGAAGAATTATAATTCAGAAAATACTGTTCCAGTCCAAGGGTCTTTTCCCAAGAAGAGCCTGCCCCCTCGGGCTGGATGGGGCCCTGTCTTCTGGGCTTCTACAGCCCCAGAGACTGGAGCTCCCTTGTCTAAATTCAGCCTCCTTCCCAGGACCCTCGGGGGTCCTCAAGTCACGTTACCCATCTCCCCGAAGACAAGGAAGAGTCCCGCCCCCACCCTTCCCTCCTTTTGAGGGTGCAGATGGATAAAAAGAAGACTTCAAGTCCCCAGCCGACCCAGGAGTGTCTTACCATACAGCTCGTCTGTAAAGGGACTCACCGGGAGGCCACTGCTGCAGAAACCCCATTCAACGCTTGTGACTCAATCCAGGCCAAACCTCTGACAAAACATTCATTTTGTCTGTGTCTCCATGTGGCTATCCTGCACTCTCGGGTCTGAGGTCTAGAAATGTGAGAATCAGATCGGGACAAGCTGTGGAAAGGGCCTGTAGCCAAGCCACATCTGTATGCAGCTGTGATTCAGAGGTGTTGAGCGACATGACAGCCAATCTCGAGCGTGGCATTTGGAGAACATTAGCACTAAAAACTCCATAAGACACCCACCGTTCAAAGGTCACTTTCCAAATGCCTGCATCAGCCACTTGGCAACTGCTTGCCTCATCATGAGTGACTGGCCTGCTGCCCTGTGGTGTCCTGAGGCTGACACTCAGGCACATTCCTGGGGCTCAGGGACAAACCAGCAGCCACAGTCTATGCCCTCCTGAGGACCCTTTAGAGAGACCTTTGAAGAGTCGTAGCTCTCAGAGCTGCCAAAATGGATCGGAGGGCAAACCCCAGGCCTCATATAAAGACCGTGGGAACAGCTTTCTTTTGGAGCTTGGAATCAAAGTGTTTTCCTTTAAAATCGACCTGAGTCAGGGCGGATAACTTTGATCAGTACGTCTGGGTCCTAAGTGCCTTGGGAGGGATTGAGTTGCAGGCAGAGCAGCAAAGCAGCCAAGGCTCAGGAGGGGCTGGTGGATTCTGGAGAGCTCACTGGCGAGGTCAGGCAGCTGGAGCAGAGTTGATAGAGCCCGGGTGAAGCAAAGCTTTAAGCACTAACCCCATTACACCTTCAGCAGGAATTTGTCAAGGTTATTCCTTTCATGTGCCTCCTGCTTAAAGGCCCACTGTCTGCCTCCTGAGGACTCTTGGTTAGCCTTGTTTAAAATAAGACTACTCTGTGGAGGGTTCATGGGCCACTTCTTCTTCTGAGAGTCACAGGGTCTCCTTGAGCTGGCCCAACAGTAGTAGCTGCTCCTATTACTTATAGGATCCAGGTCAGTTCTGAGGATTGCTCTCCCCTCAAACCTTCCACATTGTCAGCCCTGTCTGCCTAGTTGCTAACCCACATTTAGGGAGACACCCTCTCATCTTTGAGCTCCCTGCAAAAGAGTGCATTTTTTTTTTTCCATGTGAGTTTTGTTTGCTAAAACATTTTGGAAACGAGCAGAATAGTGAATATAAGTGTGAGGTGGTGTGGGTGGGGTTACAGTTCAGAGATACCCAGAGACCAGAGAAATGGCCTGATGCAGCTGTGCTGCATGGTGATCAGCTTGGGTGTGGACCTCAGAAAGAGACACTCAGGCTTCGCTCACGCTCACGTGGAGTCTTTATTAGAATAAAGAGAAGAGAGAGGTCAGAGAAAGAAAGAGAAAGAGGGTCAGGAGAGAGAGGGAGGGGGCTGAGGGGGGGAGAAACATGAGGAGGAGCCAAGGGGAGGGGTCTTTTTAATTGGGGGGGGGCTGGTTATTGCTTACTGGCTGCCCAGGAAGTGGGTCAAACACCAGCTGCACTCTGCTTAGACAAACGTCGTCTTGTCCCCAAGCCTTGGTTTCTTCATTCATAAAAGGGGACTGCAGCTCCTGTTCTCACCTAAGGGCCAGGCTGCACAGGAAAGCCAGTAGCATAGCTCAGAAAGGGAACCTGGATATGAAGAGGGTGACTCTAAAATCAGGGGCTGGAAGGGACAGTAACCCCAAATCAAAAGCTACATGTTTTAGAGTGATCCCCTGTCTGAACTCAGTTGAGAATAACTGAAACCAGGTCACACACAATGGCTGGAGTCCACTTGAAATGTGCCCTCTGCATTCGGTTCTCTATATATTTCTTGTCTTGACTCTGTGAATTGATTCCCGACTCCCTCTGAGCCTCCTCGAGAGGGGAGCCCCTGTTTGATCAGGAAGGACAGAACTGGGATGAGTCTGAGTCTCTGGGAGAGCTGGAAAGGAGGGTAACCCTGTTCCATAGGAGGATGGCAGGAGAAGGGGTTAGCTGGCCACAGAGGAAGACTGTCAGGGTGGGTGTCAGCATTCTTGGATCAGGTTCTCTGATTGCAAATTATTCCCCATCACATGCTCATCACACAGGTCCCTGGTGACTCCACGCAGCCCTGACATCAGATGATGTGATCACAGTGTCAGTGGACCTAAGTCTCTCCCAAGGAGATTGAACACAGACAGGGGAGAGCAGAACACAGCTGTGGGAAGAACACCCTTCCAGCCCATCTCTCACACAAACAATACCTAGCCCAGGCTGGGCCACCAGCTGACCCTCCAAGGTGGCACCCACCCCAGTGTTCACTCAGGGAAGGACCTGAAGTAATAGAAAAAAAACCTGGGTTGGCACAGGCCCCAGAGCTCCTGCTGTGGTGTATCACTTAAAACGGAAATGTGAGGTCCCACCATAGCCCTGCAAGGGTGGTATTGCTCTTTTTCCCCTACTGGAAAAGAGCTACTGACATCCAGAGAACCAAAGTTACCTGCTCCAGGTCACACAGCTTTTGAGTGTTATAACCAGGATCCAAATCTGGGTCTGCAGCCTCCAGTTCCTCAGTGCCTCTCATCCCCACCCCAGTCTGTGGCCAGGCTCTGTGCTTCCTTATAGCTCTGGAAGCCACAGAGACCTTAGTCCAGAGAGCTGAACTACTCTGGAAAGTGGAATGGATGGGCCAAGCAGTGTCTGTGCTTCCTAGCTGGGACTGTATGTGAGAACAGGAAGGGGCATAAGGGACTTCCAAGACCACACAGGGCAAAGCCAAGCTGAGCACAAGACTAGGTCTTTCCTGTCTCAGGCTGGCCCTGTTTCTCTGCCTGCTCCTGCATGTACACCCCCGGGACTCACTCTCTGAGGTGCCCCCTCCCTTCTGTGCCCTGTATCATTCCATCAACCTTGTCACAGCCTCACAGGCTTCTATCCAGAGTTGTCCCTCTACTCCAGGGACACCCCATCCCACCCAACTTGACTTTCAATTTCATCTGCCTCTACCTTCACACAGGCTCAGGGGCTCTTATCCAGAGGTGGATGTCCGCTCCATATACCATCACATAGGCTCCCAGGTTCCCCTCCAGAGACACCCCATTCCTGACCTTCAATTCTTCTTGCCTCCTCCTTTCCACCTGGGTCAAAAGGAGGGGCTCCCAGCCCCAGCAAGACAGAAAGCTCACAATCTTCTCATCCACTGCCCTACCCTGCCCTGTCAGGCCCTGTACCCACCACCATCCTGACCTCTCCAAAGCAGAGGACACACGAGGTTATTGCGACTGTCTTTCTGTCCAGGTTTGTCTCCATTTCGCCTGCAGTGAGGACCTGTGGTGTCTTGAGTGTGACCAGAAGAGCTGCTGTGACTGTGTCAGGATCCTTTGGACCCTCAGCAGCTCTAGTCACTCCGAGGAAGTCAGTCTTTGGTCACTTAAAATCACCAATGAGTCCCTACTTCTTCCCGTGTCCAACCCTGTAACAGCCACACCGACCTTGGCAGCCACTGAGGGCGGGGCTGCATCTCCTTATCTCTCTCCCACTCACTCAGACTCTTCACTCCTGCCCTTCCACATGGTCTCCCTGGCTGAAAGCGAAAGGGGAACCTGAAACAGGAAGTTTCAGAACAGCCAGAAATACACAGAGAAACCCTGTCTTAAAAACCAGAAGAAACAACCCCCCCTCCCCAATCCAAACCTCAACAAAAGCAAAGCAAATAAAGAAAAAGACCCAGTCAGACACCCACCCCATGGACCTCTCCATTCTCAGCCCCCTGGAATCTGGGGTCCACTCAGTCCTGTTCCTGGGATAGTTACATCCAAAGACAGCTGCATTAGCAGAACTACAGAGAATGCTCCCTGTCCTGGCCACATTGTCCCGTGAGTGACACACTGCCAAAGTTCAAAGATCCATGAGACACCAGCCAAAGGGCATGTCTGTGACTGGGCTGTGCAAATTGCTGCTGGGATCTGGCAGACCACCTTGGGCAGCTGACGGCTGCCATGCCTGGCTCCTCCATGAACATCCCCTCTCCATTCTGTGCCTATGGCACTTGGCTCTTCCACCTCAGCAGTATCACGTGGAGCCTCGTTCCTAGTACAGCTCCACTGCTCACGAATCCTGGAGCTTCGAGCCTCTGAGACCCTCTTTATTTTCTTTGAACATGTAATTATTTAGTGTGTGTGTGTGTATTCCCTGGTATGAGTGTGGATGTCAGAGGACAATTTGAGGGAGTCTGTTCTCTTTTTCTGCCATATATCCCAGGGATCAAACTCAGGCCATCAGACATAGTGACAACCACTTTCCCCACTGAACCACATTTTTGTTTTGTTTTGTTTTTTCCTCTTTTTATTTTTGAGATTTTCTTTCTTTGTTTTTTGTTTTGTTTTATTTTTTTTTTCCAGACAGAATTTCTCTGTAATAGTTCTAGCCCTCCTGGAACCGTAGTGCTGGGATTAAAGGCATGTGTCACTAGGTCCACCAAGGTTTTGTTTTTTATTGTATGTTGAGTGTTTGCCTGACTGTGTCTGTGCACCCCTTGCATGCAGTGCCTACACAGACCAGAAGAGGGCATTGGATTCCCTGTGACTAGAGTTACAGGCATTTGTAAAGCTGCTATGTGGGTGCTGGGAATTGAACCTGGGTCCTCTGGAGGAGCAGTCAGTACGCTGAGCTGCTGAGCCATCTTTCCAGCTTCCCACTGAGCCATCTTTCCAGCTTCCCCTCTCTTATGTTTTTGTCTGTAGAGTGAGGTTTCTATAATTGCCTCACAGTATTAACCTGGCATTTAGCCTGTGTCATACCTGGCTAGGGTAGATTTTCTATTCATGTTCTTTTTCTTCTATTTTTAGATCCCCACTCCAAGTCAAGGAAGTTTTCAACTTCCATGCACCTCCTGACCTACCTAGAGAGGCTGGGTACACCCTCCCTTTCACCCTCCCTTCCTCCCACCCCAGGCATCTCTCTACTCATCAGCCTTTATCATCACACAGGGCATACTGACAGGCTAGGCAGGACCTGCAAGCTTCCTGCTACCCTTACTGTGTGTGTGTGTGTGTGTGTGTGTGTGTGTGTGTGTGTGTGTGTGCATGCTCGAGGCACAGCAAATGCTAGAGGAGAAGGCTTCATGGACTTAGAATTTCTGTGAGCTCACCTGCAGCTCTGGACCTTACATGAAGGCTGATTCTCACCGGCAGACAAATAGAGTGGAACAGCGGGCTGGATATTCACTAATAGCTTCATGGTTCAGGCTGTGGGGTGCTGACACCCCACAAAGAAGGGACAGTGACAGACTCCATCCCCAGGCAGACACCCTGGCTGCAATTTCCTGACTGAGGGTCTTCCTGGCTCTTGGTTGTCTCTAGACTAGTTGCCATTGCTTATAGGACATGCACGGAGCTGTGTTCTCTCTCCCCCTTTAGACGGGGCACTTTCATTAAGGCCCGAAATTCTCATTACAAAGTCTCTGTGTACTGTGGCTGGCCAGAGCCAGGCCCTGAATTTTCATGATCCTAACCCTGTAACCTTAAAACAGCAAATCCCACAAGGCTGAACAATAGACATCTATTTTTATAGCTATCTCTAGAATTGTAAAGATCGGCTTAATTGCTATAGCAGATTTCATCATTTTCTAGAAGGGTGCTTGGGGGAGGGGATTAAGACTATTGGATGGGAAAATGGGAATGTAGCTTCGTCATTCTGGCAACATGTCGACATCCCCTCATCTGAAAGTGACCTTGTAACACCAGAGAAACAAAAGATCACAGGGAAGGAGGGTTGACCCCTTTTTAGGCTCTTTGGTGGGATTCCAACCTCTCTCCTTCACTTTGAAAACTCTGGGGAAGCCAGCCAGGCTCTGCTTACCCTGGATGCCTGACAGAAGCATATTAAGAGCCCATTAGGAGGTTCAGGTACCCCGGAGCCTCTGAGAAATCATGAGATCTCAGGAGTTGGTCACAGGAAGGGAGCACGGGAAAGGGACTCTGGACAGAGAACCCTCCAGTAAGGGGCACAGGTGGAGGGGGCACAGAAAGGCCACAGAGAGGGTACCTGTCGGTGCAGAGGCTGCTGGCAGAGCAGATGCAGATGGAAGGACAGGCAGAGGCCTGGGGCAGAAGGGACTGTGACAGGTGACCAGCTAGCAGAGTGGGCAGAGCTGTCAGTCATTTGTAGTTCATTCTGTGCTCTGGCTTCCTGCTCTTTCAGCCTGTCTGGAACCCTGGGGGATCATGCCATAGTGCCTGCCTCTTGCCTCCTCTACCCAGCTGTGTGGTATCTCAGACCATCTCTACTCTGAATCAAGGCTTCTTAAGGACAATGCTAGATCACGGCTATGCTGGTATTATATTGTGTGGGGAGTATAGTCAAGCCACAGCTTCTCTGAAAAGGCTATAAAGAATAAGAGGGGAATGCCAGCCTGAGGAAAGCCCAGGACAAGGACTCCTGCCAGGGAAGGGACCCAGGGCACCAGCTCAGCCGATACTCCCAAAGTGACCATCATCTCACTCTGACAATGAACATCACACTGTCAATGCCCTCTGTTCTTTAGGGGGGTTGAGTATCTCTTAGAAGCTCAGCAGCAAATTCAAAATATCAGCCTGTGCAATGCTGTAAGGATTCACTGAAGGATCATCTCCATCCCTGCCCTGGAATCTTCCAGAAGGCCCCAGGGGAAAGCTCAAGAGGCCAGAAGAGACCCTCCTGGCTTCATGCCAGCCCACAGGCAGGAGGCCCACAGCTCACTTTCCTCAGCAAAATAAATCTTGAGAGTTTCTAAGCGTCTCAAAACACACGATCTTCTCCCGATTAACAAGCCGGCCTGTGTGTTCTTGGCTGCTTGCTGCCGACCTCAATTTAAAAACTGTCTGCTGTTCAGCTGCTGGAGAGGAAGGGCCCAGGAGGCATGGAATATTGAAGCTGAGAGGCCTGTGTTGCCAAAGTCGGGGGCGGTGGCTGCTGACCCTGTTCCAAATCTAAACAGTGTCTCCGAAGCTTGCAGGAGGCCCAGCCAGTCTGGGCTGCTGCTTTGGGGACATTTAAACTGTTTTCTGATGAGTGTGGGATAGGGGGGATGGCTCCAGCGGAACTGGCCTTGCGATGGGCTTGGACACAGTGGTCACATGTGAGCAGGTCTGCATCTTTGGAGGACAGCTCCCTGTGGAATGGCTTGCTATACCACATGGAGGCTTGACAAAGTTCCCCAAGCCCTGATTCCAGGAATGGCCCACCTCTGCCTCTGGGAGGAAGACCTGCTCCCTCTGTCCCGTGCTGGGAAGTGATCTGGTTTTCTGAACTCCCCTCTTCTTCACTAATTTTTGGCCCCTTAGGTCTGTATGGGTAACAAATGGGGGTGCCTTTTGTCCTGTGGGAAGGAGAGGGGTGAGGAGCACAGGCCCCGGGGTCCCCTCAGCCCTGGGTGTGTCTCTGCTTTGCTCTCCACCTGTTGAAGAATCTGACTTAGTAGTACATGACCTTCCTGACTCTCAGAAGTCTTCCTCTGTCAAAGCTTGGCTAGCCTCCAGACGCTGGAGAAATGGCGTCTGCGAGAATCACCCTGTTTACTCAGCACGCAGGAGGTATGAGGGGGATGAGGAAGCTTCCACTAAGTTGTAACTTTATCAGTTGCTTCTCCCACAGGAGGAATATCAGTGACCCACAGCGGCCTTCCTATTATGGTCTCTCTGGCCAACACGGCTGTCTCCTTTAGCTGCAGAATCAACTATGAGGACATCCCGGAATTCAAGAACTTCACTGTTAATTTCTTTTACGTGGATCTTCATGGCAAGAGAAGCTTGGATAAGCAGATTGACTGTCAACACAGCTCTGGCGCGGAGACCCGGACCCTGGACTGCATGGTTAAACTGAGCCTGCCGAATGCGTCATTCACAGGCACTTACTATTGCTTAGTGAAAGGGCCTGTATCAAGGCTGGATAATGGCACCTTCATTCTGGTCAGAGGTAAGTCCTCCTCTGGGATCCTTCCAGGGAGAATGAAGTGCAGGGGCCACCCGGACGTTTCTCAGCCTTGTCTTCCAGCTTTTCAAACAGAGCAGAAGCACCTCCTAGGAAACCCAACCCTGCAGGTGTGCCAGGCACCCACCTTTGTGTGGAAAGAGAAGGGGCCCAGTGTATGGATCTGCCTCTAGCCACCTTGGTCAAGTGACTTGAGTGTCTCAGCCCATTGGTGCCAGAATACTGTTAGCAGTGCCGACCAGTGTGGGGTTAGGCGTCTATACACATGAACTTGTGGGTGTCTTGCTTGAGTGAGCATTTGCTTTACATCATTCTGGAAATGATTCCTAGTTATCATTATGGCGTGAGACCCTCAAAGTTAAGAGTAAGCCATGGGTGGGCAAAGCTCTGCTTCTCTCTCCCTACTTCTGTGAATCCTACTGGAAGGGGGTGGGGACTATGGACTCCCATAGCTCTGGGTTTGAGTTCCTGCCTTGACTTGCCATGATGTGGCCTTGGGTCTGACCTTCATGGCAGTACTCTGCCCATCAAAGACTTGAGCAATGTTGCACAGAATAGATATAGCCTGTGAGGGCCGCTGCCTGGGCGTTTTGCTATTATGGGCTCAGAAACGGGTCGTCCTCTGTAAGTTTCTGTCAGCCAGATGGAGGCAAGGAAGGAGGGTGGAGGGAGGGCTCAGGATGAGGGACAGTCTGCTCCTTGTCTACCCCTGGTCTAACTGTCCTTGTCGGTCCCAGTATGGCCTGTCTTCCTCAACCCTTACAACATGCACTCATATTGCCATTACTTAAGATATGGGGAAGGAGGCCCCCAAAGATGATGTGATTTTTCAGGATTCTCTTAAGTAGCCCTCAGTGATGCCAGCTCGCTGAGGCAGGGCCACTGAAGGGGTAAACGGCCTAGTCCTGTCCTTAGAGTATCATGGCAATCAACAAACACAGACACAAAGCCAAGGCCTGAAGGGTCCCAGAGGTTCCTGACAAGGTCAGGAGGTGTAAAGAGTGAAAAATGGGTAAAGGACATAGTGAAGCTTTGGGGCTAGGGGCCGGTGGGCCAGGTAGGCCCTGATCTCTCCTGAGATACTTATTCTCTGCTTCCTGCTCTCCTGCCTCCCACCCAGACACAGCATATCAGCCACCTTCATTCAAGCTCCAGGAATCCCTGCTGTTTGGCTTTACTGGCCTGCTGAGTGTCCTGAGTGTATTGGGCACAGCTCTACTGTTCTGGAAGAAGGTGAGGACCAAGATGACACAGAACACATAATGCCGACTGTCGTACCCTCCATCCACCGGAAGGCCCTAGGAAGGTTTCCGGAACCAGAGGGGATGTCCTTGTCCCATAGGGCATCCTTCCTCAGGATGGCTACTTCATCAGCCCACAGGCCCATTCTGACCCAGTTGAAAGAAATAAGCGTTCTGTAGACTTTCCTAGGTTTCCCTTTAAGAATCTGGCCCCCATAATGTTCCTAAACAGAACCCCTGTAGCCAGCCATGTACAAGGAAGAAAAGAGCCTAAAAGATGCTGTGTGCCTGGCCCACCAATATACACACCTTGTGTACCTCCTTCCACAGCCTTTGTGAGGATATTTCCTCCCATCTCACAGCCCCAGAGTAAGGCTCAGAGAAGTTGTGATTTGCCCATGATTGTACTGTAAGCACAAGACAGAGTAAGGACTGGAGTGTACCTGGAAGGGACAGTTTGTTGCAGCTCTTGGCCTGGGGTTTCCAGTTTATGCTGACTCCCTAGGAGAGCTGACTCCCCACTGGGGCACTCCTCATTCTTACCTTCTCACTGTGGTCTTTTGCTTCCTGCACATTCCCTGCCTCAGCCTGTAGCACAGAACTCAACACTTAGTAGGTACTTCTCCGCAGTCTGTGGCACAGAACTCAGCACTTAGTAGGTACTCATCCACAGCCTGTGGCACAGAACTCAGCACTTAGTAGGTACTCATCCACAGCCTTTGGCACAGGACTCAGCACTTAGTAGGTACTCAGTAAATATCTGCTAAGGGGATTTTAATTTGTAGAGTTCTTTCATAGTTATTAGTAAATACATGGATAACTTCTTAAATTGCTCTTAGCTGAGTACCTACTATGCACCAGATGTTATAGCAGAGGTTAGAAACCCAGAGAGAACATGAAGACTAAAATCCCAAGATATCCTGCTTGGCGGTCAGTGGTGCTGGGGAAGGAGCTGAGAGCACAGCCCCAGGCTCGGTTTGGCCTCTAGCTCCTCCCCTTCCCAGCTCTGTGATTCAGACAGGGTGATCAATTCTTCCCTGCCTCAGCTGAGATCTTCCCAGTGGAGATTCCAAGTGGAGACAATTCCCAGCATCCAGGCTGTGAACAGAAGGGCGGAGGTGAGAAGCTCTGAAGTAGATCTGAGTTATTGAGTACTGAGACAGCTACTCTCCTGGAAAGATGGCCACTATGACTTCCGCCATGGGGGCAGGGTGATGACTCCATCTGGCTAGGATGTTTGTGTAAAGATAGCCCTGGAAGAGCCTTCTGTGCACCTGAATGACTGGTCTGTCCTGGGGCTTATGTTTTCATCCATTAATGAGCTGCTGGGCCCCTCCCCATGCTCAGACCTCAGTATGGTAAACAAGGAGACCCATATATGGGGCATAAGGCATCTCCACCTCACATTACCGAAAGAACACTCTTCAGGCCCTAAGCCTCCTGAGGGCTCAGGATTAAATCCTGGAGCTGTGCGTGGCTTGTCTACTCACTTCTACATCCAGTCCTTCAGCCTATCCACGGTCCAGCCCCTTCTCCCAGACCCCCCCTCCTCTTGGGCCTCACTATCTTCAGGTTCCTTGCTCCCCTCCCTGCCCCCACTACCCAGTCCTTGGCTTCTGCATTTCTCTTGTCTCCTCACCTGAGTGAAGCGCCCTACAGGGCAGGAACTTGATGTTTCTGGTGCCTGGCAGAGCTTGCACATAGTAGGTGCTGGGGGAAGGAATTATGGGATATGTGTGGTGATATATATTTAATAAAATTAGTCTGAAATATCAGGAGAGTCAATCACAGAGCCAAGCCATGAAGGTCAGGGAGTGGTGACCCACACCTTCAGTCCTAGCTTTAGGAATGTGGAAAGAGGAAGTTACAATTGCTGGGCAGAGGAAGAGAGGGGAAGGTTTTCAGCTTTCCCAGACACTTCCTGGGTGGGCCAAGGAGAGAGAAGTTAGAGGATTTCATGGAGACAGGCCTGAGGAGTTGGTGGGTGAGACAAGGCGGGGGTTTGTTCCTCTGTCTCTCATATTGCAGCTTTCCCCCAATATCTGGATCCAGGTTTTCATTATATACCAAATGTGCAATAGATATGTGCATGCTGATTCTGGAAAGATGAGTAGGCATAGGCTAGGGCACAAGGTGACATTATGGCTCCCTTTTCGAAATGGGGAAAACTGAGGTGTATCAGGCTTCTTGGGCAGCTTCTGACAGTGTACAGACATCTAGGTCTCAGCTCAGGCCTGCTGACCCTCACTGTCTGCTGGGAGAGGAGACATGGGCAACAGAAATTGAGGCCCTGTGAGAGAAGCCACGCTATCTGGCTTAGTCATAAAAGGACAAGTTCTCACTGCTTGAGTCAGGGTCCTGAGTAGACAGAGCTGGCTCCAAGAGACAGAGCATCCCCAGCCTCCACAGCAAAACATAATCCAGCCAAGTTTTCAAAGGTGCTCCTCTTCTGTTCCCATAAGATTCCCACCTCGGCCTGGGCCAGCCTGGGAAGGGCTAGAAGAACCTCCTCCCAATGCTTCCAAACTTTCACCTGCATCTGAGGTCACATGGAGGTGATGGGAGCAGACGTGACCACTTCCTGTGGCTCCTGTTGCCCCCCCCCCCATAAAGACACTGGTGTCACTTGGTATCCTGTGGCCTTGTCATTGCTCATTTCCCCTTTTTCTTCCTACCCACTCTCTTGCCCACCCTCCTCCCTACTGTCTCACTCACCCTCCTCCCCACTCCCCTCCTCTGCACATCCCTAACACTCTGCAGCCTCCTGTGGATTTGAGCTTTTTCCTGAGAGCAACAATGGAACTCACCTCCCTGAGCTCTCAGGGGCAATCCCAGCCAGGCCCAACACAGAAGAGGGCTGGTGCCATTGCCCCCACGTGTCCCATACCAAGAGCTTATCCAGGTATCCTACAAACAGCCACTTCTGGGACCTCCTGTCTTTATGCCTTGGTGGCACGTGGACAAGCAGGATCAGAAAGGGAAAGGGGAGGACCCCAGTCATCTAGACAAGGAGGAGGTACCAGCATGCCCTGAGTGTCCCTGGCTGGGGTCTAACTGTGGCAGCGTTTCCAGGAATAGACAGTGCAGGGAATAGCCATATCTGTGTTTCCTCTGTGGACAGCCATTTACTTGCCTGACAGACCTCACTTTCTTTCTCTATGAGATGTGCCCACTCCCTCAGGCTGTTGAGAGAATTAAGGAATAAGGATGGGGTCTTCCTGAATTATAAACCGTTCACAGATGGCAGCACCTGTCTATATGAGACCTACGAGTTCTCACAAACAGAATCCAATGCTCTCGATAGCACTGGATTGGCATCTTAGTAAACACAGACATAGGTTCCAATCCTGCCCCTGTCACTTACTGGCTGTGTGGTCTTACAATCCTCTGCTCTCTCCGAGCCTTTACTTCATGTGCACAGCAGAGATGACCTAAGAACTCATCTTCTGGTTTATTGAGGTGCACAAGCAACAAGGCATATCTCCCTGCCTGGCTCCAGGTTCAGGGTTGGATGATGGTGAGACTGGGGGTGGGGCGGTGGCCCCTTCTGCCTGTGAGTTAAGTAGCTCTTGAGTGCTAATCCCGGAGTAAATGGGCTGGGGATTGGCAGGTGGCCAGGGTTTTTAATTAGCTCCTGCCCTGAGATGAGGCCCTCGGTGCTCCACTGTTGGCAGTGTGGTGTCTGTGATGAGGAGGGCGTCCAAACTGCTTCCCTCTGACTGTCACCTGGGCCCTGTGCTTTTCCAGCAGGGTGACCCAGTGTTCATCAGCTTCACTTGCCATTTGTTTTAGCCTCCAGTCCTCCAAAGCTTGGTCTAGGCACCCTACCCGGAACCTCGATGCTTCCTGCTGGCCACACTGCCCTGCCCGTCATCCTTCCCATCAGGGTAGTTAGCCTCAGGTTGACCTCTTCTTAAGGTCCTCAGAACTGCAAGTCTGGTACATGCCTGCCTGCTGTGCTTCTGCCTGGAGCCTTCACCTCCGTTCATGCTCTCATATTTCCCCTCCTTCCCCTTCCTGTGCCTCCCCGCGCACAGGATGCTCTGGGGTGGTAAGGATGCTATGTCTTGTCCATCTCCCCCATAAACTTTAAGTTCAGAAGGGCAGGAATGTGTTTACCCTTTCACAAAGCCCAGCTAACAGAGGTGTTCAGCAAATGTGGGGTGGTTGATCGAGGGTTTCCCAAGTGCCACCAAGCACCTCCCCTACATCCTCTTCTTGAAGCCTTGCAATCAGTCATCTTGCCAAGGGAAGCCATCGCTGAAGACACTGGAGAAGAGACATCTTCCTTCAAGCCACCGTCAGAGAGGGGCTATATGGCATCCACTTGGGGCCCACCCACAGTTTGTCTCCCAGTTCCAGGACCTATTTCCCCAGAGCCAGGCACTCTGCCTATGACATTGCCTTATGTGGGTCCTTGTATTTCCTCTAGCTTCAGGCAGCTCTCCCTGGAGAGGGTGAGTGCAAAGTGTTGAGTGATTAATTTTTGTGTGGCCCCATGACAATCAGCAATGTTTCCACTCTGGCGGGGTCTGTAAGGGAAGAGAGAACGAGGAGCTACTTATCCTCCCTCAGTCTTCACATCCCTGGCTTCCTTCTTCTCACAGAAACAGATGTCAGTTCTGGGCAAGCACATCACCAGGACAAGCCCTGGTCCCAAATCCACTGGCAAAACCACAAAGCCTCCAGCAGAATCCATCTACACGGTGAGTCCCAGGGCCCTTCTAACTCTCTCAGCCTGACTGTGAGAGTGTATGTGTGTGTGTGTGTGGGGGGAAGTATTTCTGTGCCTCGGTTTCCTAATCTATAAAATGGACACAGCAGTTCTACAAATTAGATATTTCTACAAAGGTGAAAAGAGAGGCAATGTGTGGGCCCCCTTCTGGAGCATGAGGTGGAGAGAGCAAAAGTTGGCAAGGGTGAAGAAACATCCTCAGCTGACCAAATGATCTCCTGACCCAGCTTGCAAGCTTTTTTTCGTAATTCTATTGTACAAGCAAAACCGAAGCAGTAACAGCCAATTACAAAAAGAGGAAAAGAACAGACACCACCCCACACCCTTGATAGATCAGGTCACTGTCTGCCCTCTCCCTTCCTTGTTTATCCTTACAGTAACAGCAAGACACCATGCGGCTCAGTGTGTCACATGCCCCTTTCTATCACTGGCATCCTCTCCCTCAACCCCCTCCAGGTTTAGTTACAAGGGAAGGGCCTGAGGAGGTTGTGCCCTCCTGGCCCCTTGTCAAGGGAATCTCTCTGAGTCGTGTTGGCTGCTTACAGTTCTGTGAGCAGTGTATTCTCAGTGTAGAGAAAGTTAAAGGACTGACCACCCATTGTCAGCCAGAGCCACCAGGTGCTGCTGTTAACTCCACAGCTGGCCAGTTGGGTAGCCGAGGACATATTTTGAAGGTTGCTTGCCACTCTTCCTGTCCCCAGAAACTTGTTGGTGCACAAGTGAGACCTCGCTATAAAACCCCACACAGAGCATAATCAGAACTTGGCTATGTTTGCTGAGGGTGGGGTGGGTGACAATGAGGCCGAGGAATGTTCCCATGTGGGCAGTTTTGACAGCTCTAAGAACAGGACAGTTCTCACAGGGCCCTCAGTTTCTCCTCTCCAGGGACTCCCCACAAGCTGTTGCAGCGTATGGTGCCCCAGATTCCCCCAAATTGCCTCTTCCTCCCCAGCAACTCAACACTGTGAGAGATTATGGTGTCAGCTATAGGTGAAAAATCAGTCTCTCCCTCTCCCTCCCTACGACCTTTTTCTTCTGTCTTTGGGGATGAAACCCAGGGCCCTGTAACCCAATAAGCAAAGGATAAGTACTGCGTCACCAAGCGGTACCCTCAGCCCTTAGACTGTTTTTATTTAGAGGTCTTGTTTTTAGACCTCTAGCCACTCCGAATGCTCTTGCCTCCACTTGCAGGGCGCTGGAATTACAAGCTTGAGTTTCATTGTCCAACTGGACTTTAAAAACTTAGAATTACACAGATAATTTTTAAAAAAGGTTTACTTGATTTTAATATGAGTGTTTGCCTGCATAACACTTGTGTGTTTGATGCCCAAGGAAGCCAGAAGAGGGTATCAGCTTCTGTAGAACTGAAGTCACAGACCGTTATGAACAGCCATGTGGGTGCTGGGAATCGAATGTGGGTCCTCTGAAGGAGCAGCCAGTGCTCTTAACCACCGAGCCATCTCTCCAGGCCCTTTGTAAAGGGCTAACTCTGTTCAGATGTACATGTATCTGACTTTTATGCTCTGAACTCGGCTGGGATTCGCTTTATGTCTCACCTGATGCTCTTCACACTCATGGGGAAGCAGCTGTACTTCATTCATGTCAAATGAATGTTCTCTCTATATCAGTGAGAGCAAGTTTGCTGACCACGTTGCTAAACTATCCCATATCCTTATCGATCTCTATTGATTCTCTTTGTCTGTCTTATCGGCTGTTAAGTATCTGCCAGTGCAATGGTGGGTTTATGTATTTTTCCTTTTCATTGTATTAGCTTTCCTTTTTTCACATGGAAAAGCACTCAGACATTATTAGAAAAAAACTGTCCCACCCTAATTTGTGTTTAGAACCTGACCTATTAGGAGTTTTTAGATGGGTCAGCCCGACAGAAGCAAAACCTTGTGCATATTTTGCTTTAGACAGGGTCTCATTGTGTTAACCCAGGCTGGTCTGGAACTTGCTGATTTTACTACTTAAGCCTTCCGAGTCCCGGTCCTGTGATGATTGATTCAGGGTTAGTCAGACGGCATTGTGTTTTGGCTCCCAGCACACTATGATTCCTTGTGTCTTAAAGTCCTCTTCTTGAACTATGTCCCCTCCCGATGCCTTCCCATCTTTACAAATGACAGAAAGCCCCAGGGTGCCTTGTCTTGATTTTTTTTTTTATTTGACATTTAAAAAAAAATCCATGTATGCATGTGTGTGTGCATTCCATCCGTATGTGTGAGTGTGGATCTAAATGTGTCCTAGCATGTGTGCTGAGACAACTTGGGGTGTTGGCTCTCACTTTTTACCTTGGTTGGGACAGGGTCTCCTTGTTTTCACTGCTGGATACTCTAGGCTAGCTGGTCTGTGAGCCGCCAGGGATTCTCCGGTCTCTGCCTCTCACCTCAATGTAGAAGTGCTGGGATTACAGATTTGCATTGCTTGCTCCTGGTTTTATATGGATTCTGGAGATTTGAACTCAGGTTTGCACACTTGTGTAGCATGGGTTTGAGCCACTATGGCATCTCCCAGCCCTCCTTTCTCCTTTCTGATTGGCTAGTCCTGCTACCCTTCACCAGAGTTCTCTGAAATCACTGTGGTTCTCCGTGGTTATATCTGGCAGACAGGCATTTCTGGGTTCCCAGGTCCCTTAATGACTCAGCAGCTTCTGATAGCACTGAGTGCTCCCTCCTCCTTGATTCTAGAATATTTAATTTTTCTTGATCCTTCCCTAATTCATCTCCACATCTCTTCAGCCCCCACTCACTGATTCCTTCTTCGGGAACTATGGAACCCTAATCCCCAAACATTGGTGTAGACATTGGGGCTCAGCCCTGGGACCCCTGCTTTCTTTTCTTATTCCCCTGGGTGATCTAATTAGGAAGGGTCCTGAACACCATCTATGTTAGGACCAGCTCCAGTTTATGTCTCATACATCTCTGAGTCTTGGATCCAGCTCCACTGAGATATCTCATTTGCACTTCTCAGGCAAACTCCAAATCTTCTTCACTCAGGCCCCTTCCTTCTTTCCTCTGCTTTTTTTAAAAAAATTATTTATTATGTATACAGTGTTCTGTCTGCAGGCCAGAAGAGGACACCAGATCTTATTACAGATGGTTGTAAACCACCATGTGGTTTCTGGGAATTGAATTCAGGCCCTCTGAGTTCTGGAAGAGCATCCAGTGCTCTTAACCTCCGAGCCATCTCTCCAGCCCTCTCTCTTTCTTTTCTAGACAGTGTCTCACTCGGCTGGTCAGGCTCTCATTATGTAGAACGGGCCAGTCTTGAACTTGCAGAGATTCACTTTCCTCTGCCTCCCAAGTGCGAGGATTAAAGGTGCACATGATTATGCCTACAGAAGCAATTTTCAAGACAGCCACAATTCTTCAGAAGTTGCCATCCCACCCTAGGTCAAATCAGAGCCCTGTTCATAGCCTCCAAGCTGTCACCATCTACCCATCCAAGAGGTCCTTTCTACACCAACTTTCTCCTCAGATGGCCCTTTCCAAAATAATATAATATACATGACAGCCTCCCCTGACTCCTCTGTGTCTCTTCAAAGACTTCATGCCCAGCTCTTCCTTAGGTGGTTATGGTCTCCCTAAGCCCCCACCTCATCCTTCACAGGCTCTGTGCTGGTTCCCTGAGGTCTGCTCTGACATCCAGAACATCTTAGAGCTGAGACCTGATGCAGAGTGGAGGAATGAATGATGATAGCAAGTGGGGTGTGTCAGCAGCATTTAAAGACCCTCCCCTCAGCTCTGCCCTCTGCCTCTGCCTGGCCCAGTGCCCCCCTTCAGTGCCTCACTCTTGCACCCTCTGAAGTGACTTCTTTTTTAAGATTTATTCATTTGTATATGCATTGGTGCTTTGTCTTCATGTATATCTCTATGGGGGTCCAGGTCCTGTGATGGCTGGGAATTGAACCCAGGTCCTCTGAAAGAGCAATTGGTGCTCTTAACCGCTGAGTCATCTCTCCAGCCCCATGAAGTGACTTTTCTAACACTCAGACGCAGTATTGGAAAATCTTTCCCAGAAGTGGATTGGTGACTTCAATCATACCAGACCCCCAACCCAGAGTTGGCTTGCTTCTCTGTACTGCCCGCTTCTAAACTATAATCTCAGAGCTAGCTCATGACCTCAATGTCCAGTACTCTCAGAGGAGGTCCAGGTCCAGACTGCTAGCTTTGCACTGCCCTAAACCAACCTGGAGGCTGGCCTTAATTCTTCCAGCAGGCTAATGAACATTTGTAACTGCCCACTGGGTAGCAGGAGGCAAAAGGACTTGTAGGACCTGAGTCAGACAGTGATTGCTGCAGAGCAGAGCCCAGCAGAGCCTAACCTGGAGACAATCAGCCAGAGAGCCATTCTAATCCAGTATAGCCTTGCTGTGCAGAGTTGAGAGAGACAGCCTCCCTGTTAGCCCTGCTGCCCATTGCTGAGGAAGGGCGGGAAGATAGGGCTGAATAAGAGGCTCAGAAGTGTCTTGCTGACAAGGCCCTACCCTGCATTTCACAGCCCAAGCAGTAGGTCATACCTTGAATGCAAATGTAGCCAGCAGGTCAGGACTGTCAAAGGCTCCACTCAGCAGTAGCTAAGTGATGGCCAGCCTTGCCTTTTGCAGCACAGACACCAGAAACAGGGTGCCCTTTCCTGGTTCTGATAGTCCCTGACTTCTCTGGGTTTGCACCTGCTAGCAGGGCCCAGAAGAGTGGAGGCACGAGAAAAAGGGAATCACCTGTGGTCCCCGAGTTTGTCAGGTTTGAGAAGGGTCCGAGAGGTCACAATGTGACTGGACAACATGTTCCATCCTGCGTGCCAGGAGGAGGTCATTTCTTTGGTCAGGCACAGAGACCCACAGGGGTCAGAATAGGCTTTGGAAGTTCTCTTCCTTTGGAGATAAGGCAGGTTGGAAAAATCCTCCCCCCAGGTGTCACCTTCTGTCTGGCTCAGAGACACTGTGACCAGTCCTCAGAACTGCCTCATCACACCTGTGTCTGATGCCTTTGAAGTTAGGGTTTCCCAAGTGCCAAATGGTTTATTACAGGGGTTTTCACGCATGGATACCTCTGGGCGCTTTCTTCTCTTCTCCCCTCCCAACTCTCCACCCTCCTCCTGCCTCTGAGCACCACCTGTCTCTCCAGCCTGCCTCACCAACCCCTGCTTGACTGTTGCCAGGGAAACCGCCTCCTTGGCAACAAGCCGGCATCCATAAGACAAGTACACTAGGGAAGGGAAGGTTTCTGCCTCTTGCTTGGGCTTTTGCAAGCTCTGTTCTAGAGCTTCGAAACACCCCAGCTGGGGTGGCAGAGAAGGGGAAGGTTATACCTTCCTGGATGTTCATCAAACACTGCATATTAAGCACCTACTGTTTGCCTAACTTTGTGCGAGGCTCTTTATGTGAACCTCATATTTATTCATGTGTTGGGACTGCAAGACAGATCATTTCCATTTTTAGATGAGGAAACTGAGGCACAGAGCAACAAAGAAGCTGCTTATGGAAGCAGACATCAGAGCCAAGAATTGAACCTGGTCTGACTTCAAAGCCAGTTCTTCTTGCCGTCTTGGAATCTGTGGTCTGGCTGTTAAAGACTAAAAAGTAGACTGATCCCACACTCTCAGCTGTTCCCTCACCAATCCTCATTTGGTGGCACTCTCATTGTGCCAAGTCCAGCCATAGAGTCAGGAGCTCACAGACAAACCAGGTGTGGTCCCTGTTCCCAAAAGGTCCCTGTCTACTGAAGGCTATGAATGTGCCTTGGATGTGACCTAAGAGAGCCGTAGAGGCTGGGTTCCAGCTTCCCAGCCCCAAGGAAGTTCTCTGAAGGAGTCATAGATTTGGAGGGTTGTGGTCAGAGGGGAGAGTGGGAACATACATTTCTCAGGGTGCAAATTTAGAGAATAACTCTAGCCTAGATGGCCAGAGAAAGGTGGCTGAGGGGGCAGAGGGAAAGAATAGGGTGGGGCGAGCCCAGGATGGGTAGGAGTAAGGGGATACCTAGAAGATGGATGAGTGACTGGATTCCCTCATGGGAAGTCTTTGAACCAGGGAGTGAGTGCCGAAGTTAGCAGGGGCCCTGGGTTGTCATGTAGGAGGCTTCTAACTGCTGGAGCCTAAAGGACCTGAGGAACTGGTGGGGATGGCAGGAGATAGTGCATCCTCCACTAGCCAGAACTTTGGACAGAATCCAGTGCTAGGCTTTGCTGGTGGGCCTTGAGGGAAGTGGTGCTGTATAGACAGAGTTGGCCCTGTATAATCGGGGCAGGGACTCCGGTTATTCAGAGACTGGCAGCTTTAATGGGGACAGCCCAGGGGTCTCCCCTTCTCTGGGCTTCCACAACACATCAGGTTAACAGCCGGCATGAAGAATTGATCCAGGAACCTGGGACTGCCCTTCTATGCACCTGAGGCTGACACTGGTGCCCTCTTTCCTGCAGGGCCTACAACGCCGAGAGACAGAGGTCTACGCCTTCCTTGAGGGAGAGACTGCCAGCCCTGTTTCTAACCAAAGCCCACTCTCCAAGGTATGCTCAGACTTGGGGATATGGAGCCTGCTTCCTTCTCTCCTTCTTTCTGACCCTTCCCTCATCTATGCCACGTGAATTTAACAGACCACAGAACTGTGACCTGTCCCCACAAGCTGTCTCAGTGGCTAGGAGGACTGGTAACTTTGAGCTCAGTTGATCCCTCAGCAGCTGTGCAGCCTTGGAGGAGGGACTCACCTCTCCATGTTGAGTCTCTTGGTCAGGAGGTAATCCTTACCCTCCCAGACTTTGTTTGAACTCACCGTGCTGAAAGGGTGATCCTAGACCCTGTGAACTCTCACAGGGTGGTGACTATATTTATTGCTAGTGAGTACTGTGCAGCGTCTACACTGGCCCAATCAAGTGAAAGCCCCAGTTAGCCCCAGATATGTGCTGGTTATGGTCTGAGTTGGATGTGTGCTGGTGCCAGCTCTGGCTGGCCTATTCAAGTCTGTTATTATAACTGGGCCTTGGGTTCACTATTTTGCACACTTTCTCTCTTAAACCTCAGTGTGCTCATCTATAAAGTGGATGGGTAATATCGACCTGAGCTAACAGCTTTGCCAGAATTCAAAAGAGTAATAAGTCTGCAAAGCAGCAGTGTGGTCAAGCTGGTGTGGGAGGCCTGCAAGGTGGGTGGTCTCTAAGCTTGTTGGAGAAGCCTCCTGGAGTACAGGAACTAGAACTTTGCCTCCTTCAGCCCAGGCTGGAAGTGTTTGTTGAATCTCTAGTTTCCAAAATCCTGAACTTGGCTCTAATTGGAAGCAGGGTCACCTACCCTGGACCACTGAAAAAAATCTCAGTCAATGTCTATATAGGATTAGGTTCTGGGATGCTAGGTAGGAAAGTGAGGTGCACTTGCCTTCTAGAAGCCCACTCTGCAGGGATAAACTATTGACCCCAGGAGCATGCAGAGTCCTGTGTGAAGGAACAGGTCATGTGGAGAGACTGACTAGGGTGAGGAACAGGGAGGGCTCCCTGGTCCTCTTAAGATACACCTGCCAGGTGAATTCTGATAGGTAAGGACTGGATGTCTGTGTGGAAGGGATCACATTCCAGATCAAAAGAAGATTATGGGGAGAGGCCAGAGCTGGCCAGGGCAGCCTAATGGGCATGGCAGGAGAAGAAGTGGGCTTGAGGACAGAGGTCATGTTTCCTGTGAAAGTGACTCAGTAAGCGATCTGCCTGCCCTCAACCAAACTAAATCGGTACAAATTCGTAACCGGGCGTTTCATGGTGGCACATGCCTATCACTCCAGCACTCAGGAGGCTGAGCAGAAAGATTGTAATGATGAGTTCTAGGCTAGCTTGGGCTACGCAATGAGTTCAGTGTAATACGTAGGTAAACAATGGTTCAAATTTGTTCTTTTACTCCCTAATGTTTCTCCCTTTTCCTTCCTCCTAGGAGAAACTGAATAGGTTTGAGGAAGACAATGAATTTAATCTCGTCTATGAAAATCTCTAGAAGTTCTGTAGGCTTGGAGCCTTGTCTTGGATTAGGACCCTTCTCTTGTCCAAGGACCTGCTCTGGGCCAGGAATAGGGCGCAGAGGCCTTGCCATCACCTCCCCTGCACATGGCTCTTCCCGCCTTGGCCTGGCCTGCTCTCACATTCTGCACGCCAGCCTGTGGGTCACATCTCTGGACTTTTGCCCAGCCTGTTCCCTCCATCAAGAGAGCCGTTCTCTCCCTGGTCCTGTGGGCAGAGTGCTCCTCAGTCCCACCAGGCTCTCTTGGATACCACCTCTTTACCTCTTCATCCCTTACTGTGTACTTAGCTGTGTACTTAGCTCTCTTGGAAGTAGCCTACAACTTGGTCCACAGGCAGGTCAAGGAGAAACATGGTAGGACCCCTGTCAGGGCTGTGTCTGGCCCCTAACCATGCTACTTGCTCAGTCATCCCAAAGGCACACACTGGGCGGAACTGGGAAGTGGTAAGGAGAGATAAAAGATAAGCATTAAAAAGATGCATAAAGGTAGGTTGGACCCAGGGCCAGATGTGGAGACTTAAGATATGACAAATGGTAGCAAACCAAGGCTAGGAACAGAGGGGTTCCATATATGTTGGTGGGAAAGGAGAGTCTACCTTGTTTGGGGTAGGGGTAGAGGGCTGACTAAACAGGAGCTCCCTTCCCCCAACAAGAATCCCAGCTGGTTTCCCATAGGCCTGTGTGGCCACTCACCTCACTGTGCCTACTGCCCCTGGCTCTCCAGGTCTCTGCTTCTTATTGTACCCTAAGACCCAGTTCCCCCAGATCCCCTCCTTGTGGTCTATTCTGGTCCCACCACCTCCAGTTTTATCTCCTTTCCCCCTGTCTTTATTTATTTGCTTTTGGCCCATCCTGCCCTCACCTCAGATGGAGACCTCACTGTCTCCATGTCACCTCAGCTTCCCGGAGTAGATGGAGAAGCTCAAGCCAGGGTGAACAAAAGTGGCCTTCAGCCTTTCTGCCCCTCTAGGAACTCATTCAAGGGACCCCTCATTTCATCCTCTGCAATAAGGAACCATCTCCTTGGAAGACACAGACCGAAGGTCCCTCAGTCAGTGTCCCAAACTCAGTTCGCCTGGGAAACAGGCCCATCTATTTCCCCTGCTTTCCAGCCTGCTCCAAACATTCCTGGGATGTTCTCATTCTAAAATCTTTGTGTGCCCAGGGGATGTGGAGGTGTGAATGTGCAGACACCTAGCCTGGCCCAAGCAGTACAGGACTCTCACCCCTCAGGCAGCACTTTCTGATCTGCAGAAGTGAGACCCTCCTTGAAGGTAAAGAAAAGCTAGATTAAAGACACAGATGGACCTCCAGAAGCCCACTGTGCCCTCAGATAGTGGCACCAGGCTTTTCTGGGCCCAGTGGATGGCCAACAACCTACAAGGCCTGTTCTATCTAGGCTCTACTCTGGGAATGTCCAACAAGCAAAGCTCCTCATGGGCTGCTGGGTTGAGAGAAGTGCTCCTCGAGGCTGGCTTAATGAATTCCTGGTCTGTGGAGGAGGAAAACTAACTGCTTCCAGGTTCCTGGTTCCCACAGTCTGAAATGAAGGTCAGTGCTGAGGAAGAAACTTCAGCCAGCAAGAACCTGAACACTGATTCCCCCACTTCCTGAGCTCTGTGGCCCGTCTCTGGACTCTCTGAAGTACTCAATCCTTTCCAGGAGACTGAGGAAGTTCAGTGGGACTTCATGTGGTACTCAGGACCCAGCACCCAGGCCTCCCAGGACCCAGCACCCAGGCCTCCCAGTAGCCCCCGCTGCCCACTCTGCCTATAAAGCAGCCAAGGGAACCTGGCAAAACCTGCTATGTTTTTGTCCCTTCTCCGTGAAAAGCCTTCCGTGGTTTCCACTTCACTTGCAATGAAATCTCAGCTCTGTATTGTGGCCTAGGAGCCTCGGGAAGACTGACCCATTGCCTCTCTCGGGGAACACAGACATTGCCAGAGTGGTGTGGTGGCTGTGGTCTGGTTGGGGCAAAGATGGGGTGTGGGGTGGGGGAGTGGGGTTACGGGCTCTGGAGATCAAGAAGAGAGTCTGGGAAGGAGGAGGAAGAGAAGGTGGATTCAGGGTGGGACCTAAGAGGAGTTTCCATATTGGGGAGGGTAGGGAACACTTGAAGGGACGCCCTAAAGCGTTCATCTTTAGCCTCTCCCAAGAGTAGTAGACAGCTGGAAATTGATGGTCCCCGCTTGCCCCCTCAGTTGGCTATAGATCTCTACAACTTTTACAGAAGAAAGTCATCTCTAGAAACCAAATCCAGGAACTAGGTACAGGAGCTGTGCCCCCACCCCCAGAAAAAGCTTACATAGGATTCTGTGCGGCAGTTTCCATGGGAACATGTGCTTGTTATCAGCGATTCTTAGTGGGACTAGAGTGTCCCTCCCTGTCACTATCACAGGACTTTAGTGGGTGGCCTCTGCTGGGGGCATTTTTAATTCTTTGGTCACTAGCTCTCAGTAACCTGAAATCGAGTTACAGGCAAAACCTGCCTTTCCCCCCCTCCTCCATCTAATTTAAAGGCCATGTTGTAGCCTAAGGATGCCTCTGGGACTTCAGGGATGGATTTTTATGTAGTTCAATAGTTTTCTTGGCACACAGATCTTCCGGGAGAGGTGGGCCATTGCCTCTGCCCAGCCGAGCTGAATGGCATCAATCCATCCCTCCTAAATGCCTGGGGATGCCATTTGCCCACTGGAGGGGCTTCAGTTCTGAATCCAGACTCCAGGATTGGAGTCATCGACACGAAGTTCTGTGAACCTTTGCCGGCTCCTCCTTGAGCTGTGGTTATAATTACAGCCCCCGAGCCTTGATTGAACGCTGGCTAAGAGCCGCTTACTCCACTTGGCATTGAGTTTTCACTGTGCATACTAGCAGGTGACACAGACTCCGAGTGTGGTAAAACATTTAAACTCCAGCAAGGTGAAATTTGCTCTGGTGCACCTGCCACTTCCCTGCCTCCACCTGAATCCCCTCCCCAGAGGTTACAACCAGGCTATTGGGAAGACCTTTCTTCACTGCTGGTTTTTAATTGCATCTATATATTTGGATGGATGAAGTGTAGGGTATTCGTGGGAGGGTTCTGAAGAGCTTGTCATTCTGTAGGCGATTGCATTGGCTTTGCTCACAAAGCCCCACGTGGGATCTGCCCAAGACAGTGTGTGGATGCTGCCAGACTCTAATTACAGCAGAGGACTCGCAGGACGGATGGTCTTAATTTAATCAGGCCCCTCCCTATCAATGGCCTCTTCAGCTGTTTACGATTTTTCAACCTCTGTAGAAGGTATTGCAGGGAACGGCCTCCAATCCAGCACCTGGACTACACCTGCTGAACCTTCTCTGTGGAAAATGATGAAATGAGATTCCTGGGGCTCCCAGTGTGAAGGTTTACTGTTTCAACAGACACTGTCAAGGCATGGAGGTTGTACTGTTGTTGTTGGGTTTTTTTTTTTTTGTCTTTGAATTTTTTATCTACAACATCTCATATAATTCTGAAAACAGATCTGCAAATGGGGTGGGGGTGGTGCAGGGGGTGATCTCTCTGGCTTACCAAAGCAGAAACTACTATTTAAAGAAGCTGACAGGACAAACCCAGAAGAGATAGACAAACTTGAGGCCGGCTTCAAATGTGAGCATGTCTCTATGGGTCAGGCCAAGGAGTGATGCCCTGGGTAGGGATGGAGTAGAAAGAGCTATCAGGGGACCTGATGCTGGGGATCAGCTCTCTCAAAGCCCCTGCAGAGATGGTCCATATCTAAATTCTACCCCCTACCCCCTCTGTGTGTTTGAGGGGAGGGGAATACTCCTGCCTCCTGTTAGTCTACATCCTTGGTGGAACAGAGGCAGGTCAACACAGGTCCTGGAGTTATATTTGTCTAGCGGCCTGTACCTGGTAGCTTGGACATTGGGATCCCAAGTGGCCCCTAGGAAGTCCCAGGCACGGCATGTCTGGAAGCATGAGCAGCAGCCTCTCAGGAGCTTTGTAATCCAGGATAATGCTGCTGCAACCGGCACATGTTTTACAGCTCTCTCATTTCTGAAAACTTCCATTGCAAGTGACGATGTCTGGAGTGGGTTTTGTTTTCCCACTCTATGGGACTTCGGGGGCCCAGCAATCTCGGCTTTTGCTCTCTGGCCTGCCTCATTCTTAGTCCTCAGGCTCTGTGGACAAGATTCTGGCTAACCTCCATGGTCACTCGGCCACGGGCCTGGGATAATCTGGGGACTGACTTTCTCCTCAGATCCCTGTCTTTTTTCCTCTGTCTCTTTACTCTTTTCTTCTTCTTCGGACCTTCCCTGTTTCTGCACCAAATCACTATTTCTCCAGCACAAATCTGACCACGTTAAGCTCATCGCCTATAGTACTTCATGGCCAGATTAATTGTAACAAAGGGGACAGGTTCACGCAGTGAGTTAGAATGGTCTTTTCAACAAATGATCCCTGGGAGAAATGGGCATCAGTGTGGCCAAAGGTGATTCACAAACGTCCCAATGGCCTCTGCCATGTGCAAGATTGAGGCTTGATTCTTTTGCCAGCATTCAAGCTTACCCCCTGCCCCATCAGTCTTTCAACATTTGTCATCCAAATATGTTCTGGGTCCTTTGCTAGAGTGGGGTAAGAATAGATGGTCCTGGGCTGGGAGATAGGTCATTTGGAAGAATACATGCCTAGGATGTACAAAGCTCTGGATTTGATTCCTGGTACAACGACACATACCTGCCACCTCAGAACTCAGGAATTAGAGGCAAGAGGATCAGAAGTTCAAGATCAGAGCCACTGAGACAGTTCAGTGAGTAAAGATGCTTTTGGCCAAGGCTTATGGCTTAAATTTCTATCCTGAGAACCACATCATGGAAAGAGAGACCTACCCCCCCCAAAAAATGTTGTTTTCTGACCTCCATATGCGTGTTCTGGCATACTCAGATATGCACACTTACAATAAATATACTTTTTAAAAATTTAAAGAAGGTTTTCTATGTAGTGATTTTAAGGCCTGCCTACCTATATACAACCCTGCTGGGGGGGAAATGGTCCTGACGGATCAACTATCACTGGCCCAAAGTCACTTCAAGTCTAACCTGTGACTGCTGTTCAAAGATGCCCAACCCCACACCTCTGTGTGCCCCCTCCATACTCTGCCAAGGCCCCTCACCCCATTCTTGCTTGAGGACATTCAGATTCCCGTTTCCCATGAAGCCTCCCTAAGCCCCTCCCCCTACCAGGTGGTTTATTTGTCCTTCATCACCTCATATTAAATCAGTTCACACACACTTGTCTCCCCAGGAGGCCCTAAGCTTCTCAGCGCAGAGAAACCTTGTCTGTGTCTCTTTGTCTGGACTCTGACTCATTCTCAGGGCTCAAGAGTCATTTGTTTGAAGAATAAATGAATCTTTTCCTAAGCTTGCTTCTCAGTGCCTGTTCTTGCTTAAGAGGAAGAATGATTTTTTTTTTTTTTCCAGTTTCTGGGAAGTGGAAATTGAATGCTTGAAATGTAACCCATTTTGCACACACATGAGAATTGAGATGGGCATGTTGGGGCACCTACATCACCAGAAGAGTCCCTACTATAAACATTCAGGGGTTCTGGGAGGCTGTACCACCTGCCTGGTGGCTCTAGGTCCAGCCCTGGGGGACAGGCCAGCAGTGTTTATAACTCCCAGGCTGACAAGAGGCTCTGGTGATGTGAGCTGGCAGACCAGATCAGGGGCCATAAGGCCTGTAAGTGCAGTTCTGCTAATTACTCCCAGAATCCCATATCACTGCCAGGCGAAACCTCAGATGGCTCAGCAATGTCCTGACTACACTCTTACTTCCCTAGATGGCCCCTCTTCCTGCCTGTAGGTGAGGTCAGGCACCCTTGGCTTAAAGGGCCTAGGATTCTCCGAGTTATTAAAAATTATTGAGTCAAGCCAGGGGGCAGAGGGTGAGGACACTGAAGAAATCTTTCTGGAGTCCCTTTTTTTCTAGTAAAACCACAGCTGCTCCAGAGTGACTGTATCCCTGTGGGGTGCCCAGAGCAGGATCCAGCCATGCTGAGCCACCCTCCTGCAAAAGCCCCTCAGCCAACTGCCTCTGATTATTGTGTACTGTGGTGAGGCCAGGAGGGATGCTGGCTTCTCTGATGAACAGCTGAGTCCTAGAGAAATGGACATGCTCCAGAGCCAGAAAGAAAAATGGTAAATGTGGGCCTGGGTGTGGTTGCATTGGTAGAGCGCCTGCCTGGGTTTGATCCTCAGCACTTCATAAGCCGGGCATGGTGGGACATGAATGTAATGGCAGCATTTGGGAGCTAGAGGCAGAAGAATCGGAAGTTTAAGTTATGTGGTGAGTTCAAAGCTAACCTAGGGGCATGAGAGCCTGTTTCAAGATTTAAAAAATAATAATAAAAGTTTACTGCGACTGTAGAATGTGATCCTGGGTCTTCCCTTAGTCCTGTGTGTGGTGCTGTAGATTATCTGTGTCTCAAAGGACAAGGTGAGGAAGCTGGGGATGGGCGGGGCGGGGAGGGAATTATCCTCTGCAGGCTGGTCTAGCACAAAGGCTCAATTACCATCCCATACACAGAGCTCAGGCTGTTCTTTCTTCTAGGTTAAAGTCCATAGCAACTTTTAGGGTATTCCCTCCTATATTTTAGAGGATGTCTGGTGAATATGGGATCTTCTTATAGGATCATGAGAATTATGTAGAATTATGCAGTGGTGGTTACAACAGCCTTGTGTTGTGTGCTGAAAACCAGTGAGCTGTACACCTAAAGAGAATTAAGCTTATGGTACATGAATAAGACTTCAACATGATGACATAATCCAAACCTGTTCAGACACATTCTGTGTCTCCTGTCCATCACCCCAAGGACATGATTTGTCCATGCATATAAGGTGAGTGCACACTCTTCCCTCCAAGCTGATGCTGCCCCTGCACATACCCCCCCCCCCCATCTTCTGCCACCTACCTCTCTCAGCCTTTACCCTGGTGGGAAGTTCCCTCTATCTCACAGTTAATTTTGTTAGCAGGCAACAAGCAAGCACTGGTTCCATTTTACAGGTGGGGAAACTGAGGCTTCAAGGGCTTAAAAACAATTTACCCAAGGCATCCTAACCAGTAGGTGTTATGCTGAAGACTCAAGCCCCAGCATGGCTTCAGAACCCATGGCCTCTGTGCCCTCTCAAGATGTTTCCATCCTAATCATGAGAGCCTGTGATGTACCTTACATAGCAGATAGGATTAAGTCTCTTGAGATGCAGACACAATCTTGGATTTTGAGAGTCACAAATGTCTTTATGAGAAGGGTCCACAGGCTGATTATAGGCACAGGAAGAGGCCATAGATGAGCCAAATGGAGCAGGAGAGATCCATGCTGGGCCTGAGGATGGGGAAAGGGGCCATGGTGAGGGGACTCTCAAAGGTGAAAAGAGCCATGGGTTCTCCTTAAACCCTCCAGGGGGGCATGTCCGTGTTCACCACTTGGCTTCCTTGCATTGATGTTGCTTTGGATTTCATCTGCCAAACCGTAAAAGAACGTGTGTTGCTTTAAGTCATATTTGTGGTAATTGTTCACAACAGCCACAGAAAGCAAATGTTCTTTCTGTTCTGGTTGCTCTTCTCTCCCCACAGTGGATGGCTTGCTTAGCTCTGCTACCTAGGGATGCTCCATACTAACTCTGGCTTTAGAACCCATCTCTGCCACCACCTCCGCTCTCTCTGACCTTGGGCCTCTTCTCATGCTCCCTCACTCATTAGTTGCTTAAAAATAGGCACCATCTCTGGAACATCATAGAAAGAGAAACAGACATGGCAAGGAACAGCTTAGTGCCCAAATTCCCCCAGGTGGAGGAGAAAGGAAGGCATCCTTCTGAAGCAGGCCCTGGATGCCAACCCCAGCACCCATCTGAGCTCCTGAGAGTTGGACTTTCCCTGGAGGGCCTCTGCTTTAGGGAAACCTGAGAGCAAATTCCAAACCAGTAAGAGCAAATAAATGAGGGGGTGATTAGTGGCAATAGAAGAGGGGACACAGCAGGGTGCCTCCAAATAGCATCTCTTCCAGTGCGGTTTAAGTGCTTTATAGGTCATTAACTACTTGACAGGGAGAGCCTGACACTTAAAGCAACGAATTTGGCGCCTCTGCCAGAGAAAATCAATCAGAAATGAAGACGGAGCATCAGCAGCCTTAAGATGTACTGGGTGGGCAAACGGGATTCGATTTGCACATAATTTTAAAGGCCTCTCCATTGTGTAAATTGAGGCACACTGGTATTTGAGGTCGTTTATAAATCTGGAACTAGAGTTTAGAAACACTTAGCCTTCCCCTTGGTGAGTTACCACCCCCCCCCATCATTAATGAAATATTTCAAAGATGTAGAAATGTACAGAGACAAGCATCAACATTTAGGCTCTTCGCCTGACTGTGTCAAATAAACATTTCAGCTATGGCGGAAGCATCTACTTCTAAAATATACCACTTGTTTTTCTTCCTGCCTTGCTACCTCCATCTTCTCAGGGAGACAGACCTAAGCCGACCACCCATCCCTGCCCAAGACATCGTTCCCACCTCTGAAACAGGAGTGCAATTACTGCCTCTTTAATTAACTTGGCGATTAATCACCAGCTGCTTGTGAAATAGCTTTAATCGTCCTTGTCCATCTCTGTTGGGGTGGGGGTAGGGAGGAGGCTGTGAGGGTTGGGTGGAAGAATGGGCCAGCTAGGGGCGGGGGGGGGGGGGCTGCTTCTTGAGCACCACACTGCACACAGTATAGTTGGTTGGAAGGTCTGAGAAGCCCTGGTATTCAGAGGGCTGCCTCTCTTCTGGGTTCTGGGTAGGGAGCAGCCGCCGCCAGGTGCCAGAATCAGAAATGAGCTAGAGGTAAACTCAAGAGAGAGCAGCAGTCAGCTGGGAAGGGAGTGTGTCCCCTGCAGCCTCTGAGCTTCTGTTCTTGCTGTTCATAGTCCAAAGTAACCTGGTTGGTTGAAACATATAAATGATCCTAGTTTGGAAATTGGGTCTTCATAGATATAATTGACCTAAAATAAGGTTACAACTGGATTAGGGTAGACCCTAAATCCAAATACTTGTGTCTTTATAAGAAGGCCATGTGGAGTCACAGATGCATTCATCAGTCATTCTGCATGCCCAGCTCTGGCTTCACACTATAAAGGAAACAGGCTCCCCCGGAGCATTTTTCTGGTTCATTACCCTACCATGATCCAACTCCAGGAGCAGCTCCTACACATTCCTTTGTCAGGGAAACCCTTTTCCAATCTAATCTCAGAAACCACCCCTCAATCAAAAATACCTTTTAGGGTTTCTCCAAGGACATCCCCACCAAAGATCAGCACCCAGAATCAAGTCATTTGCCCATGGTTTTTGTGACTTTCTGTTGACACAGGCACCATGCCCAAACTGCCAGAGATTGACGATGCAGACTGGGTTAAGCAGGTAGGTTCCCATGGAGGAAAAAGGCTCAGCAGTTACTAGGATGCTAGCATGGAGGGAGGAGCTACATCATTTGGCTGCCAAGTGCAGCGACAGGGAGAGTACATTCCTTTAAATAACTCAGTGTAACCCACATCCTGTTCTAATTCAACACTCCAACACATGAGAAGCAGGTTCTGATACCCCACAAGGCATTGCTGGAGCCTACATAAAGCCCTATGTGTAACCACAGTCAGCCCTGTCTCTCTCGGGTTGCAGCATTTATGTGTTTGGCACGCCTACTATGAGGCAGGCACTGGGGATACACTACTGGGCAGTAGAAACCTCGAGTCTTGACCTCAAGGAACCATTTGGTAGCGAAGGACAAAGAAATGCAGTTGTCATTCGGGGAGGGATTAAGCGTTATGATTGGGACCACGGAGGCAGAGAGGAAAAGGCTGCAGAGTTCAGGAGGGACCCACAGCTGCGGCTGCCTCAGGGAAGAAAAAGCCAAAGAATAAAATCTACACACCACCACCACCTCTGAGCCTTCTTCGTTTCAGCCTATTAGGCATCAGCATCGCGGGCAGGTCGACCAATCATGAGCTGGAACAGGAGCCTTGGTCGCAGGCCACGGTTTCCTGGCAGAGGGAAGCCCTTGCAGGAGACTCCGCCTCGTCCGCCCAGGCCACGCCCTCTCTCCGCCTAGGGCCACGCCCCCCGCAGCCAGCTTGGAGTCCCGCGGCCAGCGATTGGGACCCATTATTGTCCTAAAAGCCAAAACAAACAAACAAACAAAAAACCAAAAAAACTAAAAACGACCAACCGGAGAAGGGGGTTAAGGGCAAACAGCCACGTGGCTTCAGGAGGATTACAAGATTTCCTTTCGCCAATGACAAGATTGCAAAATGTATGAATCAGACGGCACAGCCAGGACAGCAGCGTGAGCACGCGGGCAAGGTAGGCACTGGGGTGAGGCATCTGGTGAACCTTGAGGGCATCGCTCAAGTACTGGGCGATGTAGACCCGGATACTGCCGGATCGGTGTAGACGCAACCGACCCTAGGGCCCCGGAGCCGGTATAGACGAGCGCAGGTGGTGCGGAGGAGGCGCAGGGGAGATCTGGAGCGAGGCCAGAGTGATCCCCAAGGCTGAGGTTCGCAGTGGCTGGAGAGTGGATGGAGATGCGACCTGGAACTCAGGGGAGCTCCAGCGACCCAGGAGCAGGAGAGGCTGTGGACGAGCGCTGGTGGTTCGTAGCGCCGCAGAGTCGCAGGCAGGTGTGTAGAAGCCGCTGGAAAGTTTAGTGGAGTGCCCTGAGCAGCTTGCTGTTGGGAAGGGGCAGCTCGCTCACTCCCATAGACCTCGCGGTGTCCCCAGAAACGCAGACCCTCCATCACATCTCAGCTTCTTTGCCCCAGCGAAGGCCACTTGTACCGGAAAGAGCTCTAAGCTTCGGGTTCAGCAGTCTTTCCCCTAAGGCAGCAAGACCAGGGCAGGAAATGGCGTTGATGCCACCGATCTGCCCTTTGGTGCACATCGGCTGCATCCGAAGTGTCTCCGTCTCTCCAGAAGATAATTTAGTGTCCCAACACACTCTCTGGGAGTTGCAAGACAGGACCGACACCATGTGTTCTGGCTGCTTTTCTCTTTCAGTCCAGCTTCAGTGAGGAGAAACATTCAGGCTTTGGGGGGAGCGGAGTCGCCGATGTCGGTGAGACAGAGGGCTGCGGTTTGGGTCGGGATTTGCTTGCCATGGCTTCTGTCGCTTAAGGTGGCCCTGGGAGCCTGGAAAAGGGGAAGAATGGGAGGCTGACAGCCAGAGTTCTGACAGGGAAAGCTTATGTTTGTCTTATTCTTCCTCAAAGGTGTTAAGCCTAGGGCAGACCAAATGGGGCCGGGGATTAGTGACACCCTCCCATAAGGGAAGAAAAGGCACTTTGACCGGGGGAGGGGGAGGGAAGGCCGGGAGCAGAAGGGAGCATGCTAGAGAAGATACTGACTTGTCTAGGGTGATTTGGGGGCGGCTCAAGCCCATTTTCTATCACCTTTTTTCTGAGCCCTTTGTCCTTATGGGACCTTTGCATGTATTGCTTATTCTTCTTTCAAAAAGATTTATTGCTAGGAGTGGGGGCTTGTGTCTTTAATACCAGCATTCAAGAAACAGAGACAGGCAGATCTCTGTAAATTTGAGGCCAGATTAGTCTGCCTAGTTAGTTCCAGAACAGCCAGCACTATATAGGGAGAACATGGCTCAGAAACCATTATATATTGTTTTAATTTGTTTTATACCCGTGTGCCTTTATGAGTTTATGTGCACCATGTACAAGCAGGTGACCATAGAAGCCAGAGGGCATCAGATCCCCTAAAATGGGAGTTACTGAAAGTTGTGAGCCACTTAATGTGGGTGCTGGGAACTGAACCGAGGTTTTCTCCTCCTCCTCAACCTCTGCTGGGCTTGAACTCAGGTCCTTAGACTTGGCTGCAAACCCTTTTAGCTACTGAGCCATCCTGACAGCCCTATATATTCTGTTGATTAAAACATAACATCTACCATGGGCTAGGCATGGGCTAGGAGCAGTGACTCAGATAGATCTAGTTTCATTCCTCACAGGGGTTCCAGACCTGGTGCAGAGACACAATGACAAACAACACACTGTCAGGAAGGGAATGGCACATAGGGAGGGGAGGCAGCTTGCATGGATGTCAAAAGAGGGCCTCTCTGTAGGCCTGACAGTAAGAGCCATCAATGCTCCTCATCTATTCTAGGCCCCAAGACCATTGCCACCACCTCCAGGAAGGCTTCTCTGACTTGATCTGGGCTGACTCCACATAGAGACAATATGGTTAACAAGCTCAGCAAAAGTGGGGTGATGGAAGAGCCAAATCTCTCAGGGTGGGCAGTTATTGGGCAACTAAACTTTCCCAAGGAAAATGGGGCTGTTCAGCCAGATGGTCTTGCAGGGACTTTTCTCCTTTCGCCTGACTGGAGGCCTGGGCTCCACCACTCCACATCGTGTTCACAGAAACAAACTAAAAGAAGCCAACAGACCTGGTGAGAAAAGAGTGCAGGAGAAGCAGGCACAGACTGCCCAGAGCAACACTAAGGCTGATGCAGGGCTGAGGCACCTCACCAGAGGAGTTCCGGGAGAGCGGCTGTCCCAGCCCCTGGGCTCAGAACAGCCTCTCCTCTGCTCCTGCTTCTTGCGGTTTCCTTTAGCACTACTCTAAGAGAAGGGCTGGCAGATGGCTAGGTTACAGGGCCACAAGACTATATCTTATTCCTGTCTCATGGACAGGATCCCAAAAACTTCTTTTACCCAGAGTCAGACCCCTGAATAGGGCTGCGTAAGTGACTCATAGATCACTGAAACTTTTGGCTGGGAAGGAGGAATCTCGCTTAGAAGAACTGGCTGTAACTTGATTTTTCATGGCTCCCATGCCTAGCAAACCTGAACTCCTAGCACCTTTCTCAAGGCAGGTTGTCTGATTCTTGCCTGATGAAGTTTTTCCCAGACTCTCCCTCCAGCCCATCCCCCTTCAGGAGTGTGAGCAGGCACACTCTCTTAGCTAGAGAGTCCTTCTACATACTTTATTCAGACTCTGCCAGGGACAGAATCAAAGCAGGCTCCCACCCTCCTCCCTGGCCAGCCAGCCCTCCTGCCTGGATTAGCTTTTAAAAAAATTAATTTGCAGTGATTTACTCCCTTCTGTTCTGTGGAGATCACTAGCATTTTAACCGTGTATTTAAATCACATCCACTGCTCCCAGCTAAACCTCAAACACCTCCTCCTGCCCAGCAGCAAGCTCTAGATTCAGATTCAGAAGTCCAGGCAAGTTCTGTTGATGAGGAGCTGTGTAACCTTGGGCAAATGACTTAACCTCTCTCTTCTTCTTTATTGGTTCTTGTAGACACAGAGGTTAATGGTAATCCTCGTTCCCCTTCAAAAGCTGTTGTGAGGATTAAATTAGATAGCATTCTGGAAGAGCTGTGCAGTGGCAGACCTGTGGTTTTTCTTCTTCGATATTGGCTGTCCCCTTAATTAGCTGGGTGACCTTGGGCAGGACACTCAACGCAAAGCATACAGGTTGTTATAGATAGGCACAGAGCCTCCACTCCTGTCCCTGAGCCCCGACTCACTTCTTTCTGCCTTCTGCCTGGGCCACCCCTTTGGCTTGTCACCTAAGGACTCTTGTTTAATTGGAGCTGTATCCCTTCACAGCTGTGTATGTGCAATCTCTCTGTGGAAGTCCCTAGGCTGTGGCCCTGAGGGGCCTGCAGTTCCTGGCTCATTTACAGAGGCAATTAGCTGTGATGTCATAGGTCTGGGAGGTGGCCTCAGTGGGGCACGTGGCCAGGCCACCAGGAGGCCACAACCTGCCCTGTCTGAGGCCTGAGGGGTCCCCGCCACAGTGATGGGGAGGCAGTTTACTTGGCCAAGCTAGTTCCATTCCCATATTTTATGACTTCTGGAAGCCCTAGTTAGAGTGTAAATTAGTGTTCTACCCTGTGCTTTTGTTGGCAACCATTGGTGCCTTGAAAGCTAGGGGCTTTGTCAGGAAGAACAAAGCTGTGCATGTGTTTTTCTGATTTGGGGGAGGTGTGCTCCTGGGGGAGGCTCCCCTCTTCCCCGTCTCAGCCTGAGTCCTTGTTCACAGCCTCACTGGTTTTGTTTTGGGTTTTAAGTCCTATGGCTTAAGAGTCACATATGGTGTGTGTGTGTGTGTGTGTGTGTGTGTGTGTGTGTGTGTGTTGGCTGAGGGATTTCCCCCTCCTTTTGGCTTACACAGTGTACTCTCTGGAAGCTAATTCCAAGGACTGAACTTTTCAAATCACAGCTTCAACAGCTTTTAAAAACCTGGACCTGGTTACCCCTATCATCCATGTGTAAAGATTTTGAAGATAAAAAAATCCCCACCCCTGAGAGTGGGTGATGGGAGGGTACAGGATGAGCTGCTCCTGGCAGTGAGATCTCACTGCAGACCTGAGGTCAAAGCTGAAATGCTCAAGGCCTCTTGGGAGGGTATATGGTCTGTTCTTTGCCAGACATCTGGATATTGAAAAAACATCTGGGTGGCTGGGCTTTTCAGGTTCTGTCTGACATTTAATATCACAAACACTGAGCCTGCTCCCCCCCCCCCCCCACCAGCCAAGCTCCTCCAAACACACCATCACCCCCATCCCCCACTCCCACTCCCCTTCTTGACGAGTAAGAAACATCCATTCTTTCCAATTCCCCAGCGTTTTCTCCCTACCGGAAATCTGATGAGCTTATGACATCATGGCTGGCTGCTGAGCGATGGAGTGGATACCACAAAGAAATCCGACATATCCGATGGATTCAGAAATCACTTTCCCTCCTGCGGCTGGGGAAACAGGCATGTGCAGTCAGGAGAACCTGAGCTTTGTTTGAAAAATTATAAAAAAAAAAAAAAAAAAGAAAGAAAGAAAGAAAGAACCAAACAACCAAACCGAGCCTTGCCCAACATTAAAGTCAATTTTCTTAGAGACAAGGAAAGCATTTGGACATTGTCCTCTTTTAATAAAAATGCTGGGTTTTATGAGACAAAGTGGCTAATAAATCGGCCCACAGCCTCCTATGAGTTTCTGTTGACTGTGTGTCCTGGTTCACCAATAAAAGGACAGCTAAGAATATCTCTGTTCGTTATTAAAATGAGATAGCTTTTTTTTTTTTTTTTTTTTTTTTAAGAGCAATAAAATCCACAAGGTAAATAGCTGGTTTGTGTTTTCTTGGAATCCATTTTTATGGAGTGACCTCGGACCTGCCCCCATCTGCAAACACTATAGTTCCCTCTGCTGGGTTCCCTGGCCCTGGAGCCCTGAGAAGGTCATGGGTCTGCTTTACTGTCCCAGCTGGGCACAAGGAGAGAACAATGGGTCTGCAGGGCAGGGCAGGACCTACAGTTGAGCACTTCTGGGAATGAAACATTTCTTTGAAATGAGAGTCAGGAGGAGAACAGAGGTAGAAGGATCTGTGACTGGAGCCTGAGGGCCACCTGGCAGGGGCATCCATTGTCTTCCCCCTCCAAAGGGAGAAAAAGGCAGAAAAGGCTCCAGACTGAGGGGCCCAGGGATGTACCTGACTCCTGAAGCCCGCTCAGATTAAGGAAGTTCAAGAGAGTGTGCTGTGCCTGGCAAACCCTCAGCTCAGGGCTTTTGACATCTGAGACCTGGATGGGTGTCTGATGAGAAGAAGCCAGGGTCCAGGGTAAGTGTCCCTTCCTCCTTCCTCTCTAAGTGGAGTTGGGGTAGACTGATGCATTGACCCTGCTCTGCCAGCTGGAATAGTCTCAGTATTTGATGCCTGGCAGGGGGACCAGCCACTCTCATGGGCAGAAACCAGGCTCGGCTGAAGAGACCAATGTAGATTTTAGAGACAGGTCTACTGTCTGGGCTTTCATCCCAGCTCTGCTTCCTGCTAGCTACATGATGCTATGGATCTGTGCCTTATTTTTCTCATTTGCCAAATCCAAATAGTAATAGGACCCACCTCAGATATAACAGTGCTGAGAAAATGACTTCGGAGGCCAGGGAAGTAAGCGAGTGCCCAGCATGTCTTAGCAGTTCTGACATATTCCCCTGAGCCTAGTAGGCAGGCACTCAGTAGGCCTGGGGTGGGAAAGCCTGTCGAACTGGGCAGAGATGAGCAGCGCAAACCTCTCACCTCCGTGTACTGAACTTACCTTGGTTCCCCAATGCTCAAAGGGAATATCCTCCCCATCATTAGCTGGGCTTCCAGGTGCCTCAGGCTAGTAAGACTGTACGTGTGTCTGTGCCTCCTCTTCCCACGCCTTTCCTGTGTGGAAGACCTACTTCTCGCCTTCAGGGTCTTCCTGCTTCCTTCTCACCCCCTGGAGCCCATTCTTCACACAGTCACCAAAGCTTATGTCTGAGCTGTCACTGTTCCTGCCTCGGGCTTGCTGCCCGCCCCCTCCACGGACCTTGCCACTGTCCTATGAATCTTTGCACCTGAGGACTTTTGCTCTCCCTGTTCCCTCTCCCCAGGACATTCTTTCCTCTGATGTCACATCATCGCTCTGTTACTTCTGTAAGAACTCTGAGCACAGAGAGACTTTCCATCCCCACCCCTCCTCCTGTTGTGCTCCATCGCTCTTTATAGTACTTATTAGCACTTGACCTCTCTGAGCAATAGTATATTTGTTACTGCAGTGCACTAACATCCAAGCAGGGGCTCTGCCTGTTTTCTCACTGCTGCATGCTGGATCCCCGACACAAGGCTCAGTAAACATGAATTTTTAAAACGTTATTGTTGCCAGGATGGTGGCGCACACCTTTAAATCCCAGCACTCAGGAGGCAGAGGCAGGCAGATGTTGGTGAGTTCAAGGCCAGCCTGGTCTACAGAGTGAGTTCCAAGATAGTGAGGGCTATGTAGAGAGACCCTGTTTCAAATCTATATCTTTATATCTATATATAATTGTGTGTGTGCGCATGTGCATGTGTGTGCATGCGTGCGTGCGTGCGTTTGTGCGTGCGCGTGTGCATATGTGTGTGTGTGTAGGTCAGAGGAAAACTTTTGGGACTCAGCTTGCTCCTTCTACTATGTGTATTTTATGGATTTAACCTTAAGCCATGAGGCTCACACCCGGCCTCCATCTAACAGGTCATCTCGCTGACCCCATAAACATTTTTTGAGTCCTAGAATAGAGAGATGGATGGAGGTGGCACAAAGGTGTCAGAGGTTAAACAGCTGCTGTGCACTAGTTCCTCTTTGTGACTTCCGTACACACCCCACCCTCAGGGCCGCCCCCAAAGCAGGTGTAGTGGAGAGCAGTGTCTAGGAAATACCTCGCCAATTGGAGGGCACTTCCTAAGAGTGGGTATATGTGAGGTGTCCTGACAGGTGACAAGGAGCTGCTGAAGGCCTGCAGGGCAGGAGAATTGTGAAGGGCTAAGGGTGGACTGGGAAAAGGAAGCCTTACAGGATAGACTGGTGGAGAAAAAGCAGACCCTACTGCCTCTTTGACTTTAGAGGTGTGTGCAGACCATAGGCATTGCCTATGGAGCTTTCCTGGTACCTGATCTGACCCATGACAGATACAATGAGTACCCAGGAACCCCAACACGAGCCTGAGGAAAGTGGGGCTCAGCAGCAGACATTGGCCTCTGACTCCCTGAGAGGTAGGCCTCATAGAATAAGCTCAGAGCCAGATCCCTGCCTTTCAGTTTCCTAGCTGGAAAGTGACCCAAGGCCATTGAGCCAGGGAACTCTAGTTCCCACAAACTGTATCATGTTTCTTTAGGCATTTACATTTCTTGGGCACCTACTGTGACAGAGCGCTTATATCTGCTAAAATACAGATAGAATAATGATGTTTAAATTTTATTATTACTGTGTGTGTGCATGTGTCTGCGGGTGTGCACCAGTGCATGCGTTTGTGTGTGTGTAGCACAGGGTGCACTGGGATGTCAGAGGACACATTTTAGGAGCCTCTTCCTGCTTCTACCTTTGTATGGGTTCTGGAGACAGAAGTCAAGTCACCAGGTTTGCAAGCAGGTACCTTTATTCACTGAGCCATCTTGCTAGATCTTAAATATTGCTTTTTCAAGACAGGGGTTTTCTGTATATCCCTGGCGGTTCTGGAACCCTCTCTGTAGACCAGGCTGGGCTTAAACTCAGAGATCTACTTGCCTCTACCTCCTGAGTGCTGGGATTAAAGGGCTGTGCCCCGACAACCTGACAAACATGTTTATTTATTTCTGTAGTAGCAGGGATGGAACGAAGGGTCTTATCCATGCTAGGCAAGTGCTCTACCATCAAACAGAAGCGGGGAGAGAATTTGTTTGAGATGGGGTCTTATGTAGTCTAGGCTGGCCTCAAATTTGTTATGTAGCCAAGGATGAATTTGAACTCCTGATCTTTCTGCTTTGACTTCAAAATGCTGGGATTACAGGTATGTACCACCATTCTGGTTTACATGGTTCTTGGGATAGAATCAGGGTTTTTTGCATGCTAGGCAAGCACTTGACCTACTGAGCTACATTCCTAGTCAAATATTCATGAGACAGAAAGCCGAGGTTTGGGAAGAAAAATAAACTTGGTGGTATTAACATCAGAGCTTGGGTTTCAATCCATAGCTGTGCGACTCCAAAGCTAGTGAACATTCTTGGTCTCCAGGGCAGGGCGGTGTACAGAGAGCAGGCTTTGGAGCCCTAAGATATGATGCTGGCTTTCCAACCCTGACTCTGTTCTTTGCCCACTCTGTTTCTACTACTTACCATGCTTTAAAAACAAACAAGCAAACAAAAAACATGTACATATGTGCATCATTATGAGTGGAGGTCAGGGGACACCTTTTGGGGTAGGTTATCTTCTACCTTGTTGAGCTTGATGAGGCAGGGTCCCTCATCTCTTCTGCTCTGTGTACACCAGCCATTCTTCTGTCCTAGCCTCTGGACTCATCACAGGAATGCTGAGATTTACAAAGCACATCACTGGGTCTGGCTTATGGGGGTTCCAGTGCAGATAGATGTCAGGCTTAAGCGACTACTTTTTACCTGGAGCCATCTCTCTTGGCTCTTGCTCTGGCTGACATTAGACATTCCCTGTCTCTCTGGCTCAGGTCTCTCCTCTGAGGCAAGACAGTGCTGTAAGAAAAGCCTGTGAATGAGACTCAGCAGGTCTGTTACCGCCAAGCCTGGAGAGAGCACCAGAACAGCATGCAATTGGGGAATTTATCCAGGCTGTGCTCACCACTGGGCCTGTCCTCCCTCTTCCAAATTTCTGGGCCTTACTAAGGGTTTGCTCATTAGTGTTCCCTGAGGACCCTTCTCTGAGTCACAGATCCCACAGACCCATACTCAGCCTGGATCTGAGCAGTCAGTCATCAGCGTGCTGCCCTATCTAGCTGTGCCCTTTGCCTGCTGGGTGACCCTGGGCATATGATTTCACTTCAGTTTCTTCATTTGCTGATGGACAGTAGCAGCTCACTTTACAGGACTCTCCAGGGATTAAAAGAGATGGCCGCTTCTAAAGCAGCCGGCCTCAAAGCCTCAGAGAACCAGCCAGCCAGGAGAGGCACTGTCAAGCACATCATTATTGTGATGTGGGAACCCCAGGGGGTAATGGGAGGCAGGAACTTGGGGCTTCGTGGTGTCTCTAGAATGAGAGTTCAACCCTTCTGATAAAATCAATAATAATCTAAATAGAGCATTCAGCGGGTGATCATAGCTTATTCTGACCACCCTGAAACATGGGCATTTATTAGACCCCCTTTGCAGAGACTAAAGTGAGGCTGTGTGAGAAGTGGCCTCCTGTTGGGAGAGTACTTGCATGTTGGGAGTGGGGAATCATGATCCTGGCCTGTTGGGCTCCTCTCTGATGGCCCAGTCACACCTCTTCGCTTCTTCCTGGTACCCCTTCACATTCCCAGACCACGTAAGGTGCTAGAAAGACAGGGTATAGGTATGCCAAGTCAGTTATTAGTCCTAGAGCCTGACACGTGCACGCACATGCGGCTCCCGACCTCCACAGCTGCTATGTTCCTCTGGATCTATAGAGGCGTGTCTGCCTGTCTGGACACCTTCACCACTGCAGAAGTGTCCTGTTGGGGTGGGGGCTACTCTCATTGACTTTTTGTCTTATGCATGTGCCTGTCAGGACTTAGCAGTGGGATAGGGCTGAGAAACTCTACCCATGCCAGTGAACTGGCAGAGAGGGGAGTAGCACTGCCACTGGGTACTGTCCACAGTGGTACCTGGAGACAGGGGCAGGCCTTGCTCTCTGAGCTTGTGGCAACCCGTGTCTTCTGTTTTGTTCCTCATTGATTCTGCACCCTACTCCCCACCCCCCACCTGCAAACTCCTGGAAGGAAATGAGGAAGAGGGTAGAGGGTGCACCCAGGCCAGCTTGAGAAGGTGCTGCTAGAGTAGCTCTAGACTGGATCGGCTGTCACCGGACTCAGCTCAGTCCTAGAGACCACCTGTGATTGTGCGATTATCAACGTCTGAGGGCAGGTGACCCTTGGGTGGGGACAAGGAGAGACTGAGATCCAGGTGGTCACGAAACAGGCTGAGTGAATTTGGGGCTCAGGGTCAGTCCAGAACCAAGCCTGGACCCTTGGGGAGGTTCATTTCTTCAATCACTTATTCACTCATTCATTCACTCTACGTAGAAATCGGCCTGCCTCTGACTCCCTAGGGTTGGGATTAAAGGCTTGGGCCACCTCACCTGGCCCATTTTAAACTCATTATGTTTTACCTCATCAATGTCCTGCAGGCCCCAGTTTAGTCCTGGACACATAGCAGAGAGCAGATAATGTCAAAATCCCTTCTCGTGGATATTCTAAGTGAGAGAGACTAAAAGAGGAAGGAAAAGACCCCACAAAAAAAAAAGGGGAAAAACCCAACATAATAAGAAAGGAACATATGTTGTTATCAAGAGTGTTAAGTGCCAGAGAGAAAAATAAAGCAGAGAAGGGAAATGGGTAGGTATTTTGTTTTTCATTTATAAATAGGTGTCCAAGGAAGGTCTAATTGTGAAAGTGCCATCTGAGCAAAAATGGAGGGAGGTGGTAACTCTGCAAGAGCATTCCAGGCAGAGATTAAAGCCAGGAGCCAAAGCCCAGAGTGGGATCTGGCCTGGCACAGGCGAGAGTCGGTGAAGCACTAGCGTGGCAGGAGGAAGGGCAGAAGCCAGGTGGTAGCTGATGAGCTCTCTAGGAGGAAGTGGGGCCAGATGGTGAGGCCCCTGGATGTTCCATTTGGAAGGATCCCACTGGCTGCTGAAGTAGACAAGGTTTGGGGAGGGGCAAAGCAGAAGCAAGGAGCTGAGGCATCTGCGGAAGACAATCTAACAGTCTCTATCTGCTGAATGGCAGAGAGCACGAGGGTGTTGGTGTTGCCAAGAAGTCTGGTTGGACCCTAAGGGAGGCTGTTGACCTAAGGATGGGCTGGGACAAGGACCAGCAGGGCATAGGGGATGATTGTGGCCCCAATTATCCACAGTAGAAGGCAGGCTCTAGCATGGTAATCTGTGGTAGATTACAGCGGGGGGGGGGGGGGGGGGTGTCTCTGTTTCTGTACCTCAGAAGTTCTTGGGTCCCATCCTTGGGGATCTTCACTTTGTTCCAGAGGGGGTGGGGTGGGATTAGTGTTGCTCGTGGGGTTATATGAATTTTCTCTTTCTTCCCACTTACCCAAACACCTGCACATCTTCCCACCCATCTGTCCCTCCCTCCCTCTCAATGTGTCTCTCCTTCCTTTCCGGTCCTTCTCCCCTCACTCATCCTGCTCCTCCTCAGCACCTAGCTTCCCATGAACTCCACAGGTTAGATCCTTTCTCTCCTGCACTTGACAGTCATTTATCTGGGCCCAAAGTCACTTTTCTACAAGGTAGACAGAATTATAGACCAATGGATACTTTTAATTCTGTCAAATTTAAGATAATCACACGTTTGTGACCACATGTGGTTTGATAGTTATGCATTTTCTTATGTCATTTAAAATTATGTCACTAAGGCTGGGGCTATAGTTCAACTGGCAGAGTACTTTCATAGCATGACCTAAGGCCTGGGTTCATTCTCCAATGTCATTTAAAACAGGCATGGTGGCATATGTCTGTAATCTTGTCACTTGGGAAGTGGGGGCAGGAGCATTGGGAGTTCAAGGTCATTCTTTGCTGCTTATTAGGGGCCAACAAAGTAGGGGCCAGTCTGGGATACATGAGACCCTGTTTTGAAAAGACAATTTAATTAATTGAAAAACATTTTGCCAGCCTTTAATCCCAGAACGTGGGAGGCAGGATCAGGTAAATCTCTAAATTCAAAGCCAGTCTGATCTATACAGCAAGTTCCAAGCCAGCCAGGGCTACAAAGTGAGATATTATCTCAAAGGAAGGAAGGAAGGGAGAAAGGAAGGAAGGAAGGAAGGGAAAGGAAAAAAGAGATAGGAAAGGAAGAAGGAAGGAAGGAAGGAGAGAGAGAGAAAGAGAGAGAGAGAAAGAGAGAAAGAGAGAGAAAGAACCACACACAAACCTTCTGGTCAGTTGTGTTTTTAGACTAGGCTGGCTCTCCAGGCCTGGACCAATGGCTTCTAACCTGCTTCACCTGGTTCACATGGTCAAAAAAGCCACAGGGGTCCTTCTGGAGCTTCCCTCTTTATCTTCACAGAGTGATAACTTATGGGACAGAGGTCACTTCCTCTAGGTTCCAGAAAAGATGGGAGAAGGTGCAGGTTCCTTGCTGCTGAGGATCTGGAAGGGAGGCTGGGACAGAAAGCCTTTATACCCGGGCAGAAAGGGAAGGGGTAGAGTGAGTGGAGATGTGGAGCAGGACTGTGTATGAGTGACAGGGGCAGGCTGCAAAACCAGCTGGTGTAACCACAGAGGAAAGGTTTGTGTGCCCAACTAGAGTGTCTGGCTTTTTTTGTGAGGGACATGAAATGCCCTGTAAAGTTGTCTAAGCTGCAGAGAGTCCTGCTTTGTGGCTATTGGGGAGGCTGGTGTCATAAGTGAGAAAAGCCAAGTGCATGCACTGTAGGGTGGGGAAATCAGTGAGAAAGTTTTGTCCTTCTATAGTGGGGTGCCAAAGGAGATGGGGATAGAAAGTGTCCTGGGGGCCAGGGGATTTGCTGGAGTGTCTGTCAGCTACCTCAGTTGGCCTCTTACCCAGATGGGCTCCTAGGCTTAGAAAATGTCCCCATCTCCACCCTGGACTCATTCTCCCTCACACTGGTGTCATTTCTACCACATACTCAAGTGTTTCTCTCTCCTCTACCTGTGTGGCCCCTACTCAAGGCTGGACTGACTCTTCAGGCCAGGGCCAGGGCCAAGGACTTCTCCTGACCTTCCCCTCCAGCTTCACACTGCACTGATTTGTGGAGCAGAGATTCACTTCCTCTGTATGCCACAGTTCTCAACAGCAGCCTTGCCTTGTGCTATGATCAATGTATTGAGCATACATGATAGGCTGTATAGAAAGAAAGGAAGAGCCAGTTAAGGGTGAGGACCAGATAGAGCCTCTCTGGGGACAGCAGGCCTGAGGCAGGGGAGGATCTGGTCATTGGGGAAACCCCCCAAAAGAAGCAGATGACCTGTGTCCTTTTGCAATTGACTGCCTTCTCCCATGTAGCATAGCATGTTTTCAGGGTCCATCCAGGTAGTAGCATGCACTGGTACTGCATGCCTTTCCATAGCTGAGTGATGGTCCAAGGGATGGACTTACCACCATTTAGCCGGAAGTGAGCACCTAGCTGAGTTAGTCTTCTTACTACTGTGAATGATGCTGCTCTAAATGTTTCTGCACAGATTATAATGTGGAAACATGTCCTCTCTCAGCCCCCATCCCTCTTCTCCTCCCTTCCTTTATTTCTGACTTGTTTTGTGTGTGTGTGTGTGTGTGTGCACATGTGTGCGCATGCACATACATGCACGTATACACACATGTAGAGGCCAGGAATTGGGCATCAAGTGTCTTCCTCAAAAGTGCTCTATCTTTAAAAAGAAAAAAAAATAAGTATATGCAGGTATATGCATGCCAGGGTACATATGTGAAGCTTGGAGGATGACCCTGGATGTTGGTTTTCATCTCTTACCTTATTGAGACAGGGCTCTAGTTGCTGGCCACTGTGTGGCTCAGGCTAGCTGGCCTGGAAGCTTCTAGAGGGCCCTCCTGTCTTCATCTCCCATCTCATCACAGGAGGGCAGAGATTTCAAATTCATGCTGTTGCAGGATGCACTTGGGTTTTGAATTCAAGTCATCAGGCTTATGGGGCAAGGGTTTTACCCACTGAACCATCTCTCCACAGGATCTCACTGTGTAACCCTGGCTGGTTTCAATACCTGATCTCCCTGTCCTGAGTGCTGGGGTGGCAAATGTGTGCTACTGTTGTCTCACTGTACCTTTACTTCCCTTGGGTATGTATGGCTAGGTGTGGGGTTGTTAGGGGATAGAGTGTACTGTTCTTGGTGACTGCACCATCTCTACACTCCCAGCAGCAATGCACGAAGATTCTGGTTTCTACATGTCCACTGATGTGAAAATGTCTTCTCCTCCTCCTCTTCCTCCTCGTCCCCCTCCTCCTTCTCCTCTTTATCTTTCTCCTTCTTCTTTTTAAAATCCGTGTGTCTTGTAGCCCAGGGTTGGCCTCCAGGTAGCTAAGGATGACCTTGAATTTTTATTTAAAAAGTCTTATTACATTTATTTATTTTTGTATCTATGTGTGCAGGAGCTACAACCTCCTGTGTGGAGGTCAGAGGACAGCCTGAACATGCAGGACTTGTTTTTGCTTCGTGGGTCTAGGGGCTTGAACCTAGCCTATCCGGTTTGTTGACAAGTGCCTTACTCAAGGAGCCACCTGGATGTGACCTTGAACTTTGAATCCTCCGCATCCTGAGTGCTAGGATTACAGGTTCCCACCACGGTTCTGAGGACCCCATCCAGGGCTTTGTACAGGTCAGGCCAACACTACCTTTTGAGCTACATTGCCAGCACCCATTTATGTATCTTCATGGAGAAATATCTATGTAGACTCTTTGGTTGTTATAAAAGTGGATTGCTTGTTCTTTTACAACAATGGTAGGGCTTTTGTATATTTGATATTTCTGAATACAAGTCTTTGCCAAGGAAAAAGAGCTGGGAGGCCAGGCTAGTCATCCAGGTTTTCAGAACTGGTATTTGAGTCTCTAGGGGTAGACAGAGAGATCTTTTCTGGGAACATGGACAACTACCCCACAAACCTCTTATCTCTAGCTTCCTCTTCCTCTGCCTCAGACACCTCAGGACCTACAGTGTTTTCATTCTCCCATGCCTGTGAATGCTGGGGACTGAAGAACTTCCTCCTTTCAGGAAGCTTCAGAGATGATACCACCTGCTCCCTGCCTGCTATGACACCACAAGGACCCCTCTGTTAGGTCAGTTGCCCAGAAGTCAAGCCCAAGGCCTCCCAGGAGGTGGCCAACCAGAGGCCCTGGAAGGAAGCCTGCCAAGGCAGCCCCAGTTCCCAGTGACCAGCCTCCCTCTCCCTGCTTAGTTAAACTTTCCTGAACTTTCCACAATTTGTAAGTTGAGATTTTATAACTTTGAGAGCCAGGGGAAATGTTGTTAAAAAAAAAAAAAAATACTGACCACAGTCGCTGGCTGATTCTGCTCATGCATTGGGAGATTTTTTTCTTCTGTGACTACACAGGGCTAGGAGCCTAGCTGTAAACACAGGAGCTTACTGACTCTGACATATGGGTTGTCATCAGTTTGGGCTGACGGTCCCCAAGCATTGTGGCTGTGATTTTGTGGCTCATCAGGTATCCCTTCTGGATTCTGGGTTCTCTGGGTCACCTCACAGCAGGGTAACAGAGTTGCTGCCCTCTAGCACAAGGAACTGATTCAAGCAGAGGGGACTTAGATGCAGCTGGGGGGAGGAGGCGGTCTGAGGAGCCACCTTTGGATTCTGGGGAGGATCTATATGATAAGAAAGCTCTGAATTTTTCTTCGAGGAAGGCCGGGGAATTAAGACAGCAGGAACATTCAAGGCAGAGAACAGCATGGAAGGGGCCCCCATAATTGGAGAGAGAGACAAACCCTGCCCCCTCCCATAACAGTTTTTATGGCTCCACTACAGTTCTTTAACGATACTCCCAGGTGCTAAGCCTCCAGGTCTCTCTGCAGCGTTTCCTGGTCCCTCATCAGCCTCTGCCCTCAAGCTCCTGTAGTGGCTAGCCCCTCTTCCAAGAGAGCTTCTTGGTTGAGACAGCACATTCTGCTTTTGTAGGATTGGGCCTCGGGCTTGCTCCTCTCTCCCGCAGCGCCCCAGCTGGGCCTGCCACCCGCCACCTGCCACCCGCCCACGTGGATCCCCCTCTGCCCCTGCTGGCGCCGAGGCAGCTTTGGCAGGCTCTGGGCCCGAGGCCTCTCTGCTCAGTGATTACGCAGCAGCCGGTGGGCTCCAGAGCCAGAGCGAGAGATTTATTGTGGTTTTTAGGGGGCGTTTAGGAGCCGACGTGATAATGTCTGTGAACGCACTTTGTAAACTGTAGCGGGGGAGTGCCATGTGCAAGCGAGGGGCGGGGAGCTCTGCCCCCAATCCTGGGGCTCAGCTGAGAAGCCCCTCCAATTCAGAGGGTGGGTGGGCTGGGGGAGTCATACTGGGCTCTAGAGGGGGGAATTCAAGGCTGTATCTGAGGGAGCCTTAGGTTTGCAAGAGCCTCTCTGTGTCACCAGGAAGCCATGGAATGAGCAGTGAACCAGAAAACTGCCCAAGAAGCCCTATTGCACTGAAGAGTCACTTCCTGGAGTGGCAGGGAGTCCCCTGAAGTCCCCCTCCCCAATTCTACTGCTGTAGGACTTTAACAGCCCAACAGCACTGTCTCCTAGGAAGGGGGGCTGTACACAGCCAGTGGGACATCACCGAACCATCCTAAGAGCTTAATCCCACCATCTAAGGATTGTTCTAAGAGTTACTAGTTTTTAGAGAGTGTGTGTGTGTGTGTATGAACTATGTGGGTGAAGGTGCCCCAAAGGCCACAAGAGGATGTCAGAACTGGAGTTATAGGCAGTTGTGAACTGCATCCAGGTCATCTGCAAAGAGCAGCTTACTCTTAACTGGTAAGCCATCTCTCCAACCTCCATCTGAAGAGTCTTACTCCATTTCAAATATTCACCGAGCACCTATTATGTGCTTGGCACTGCTCTGCATGCTCAGAGGCACAGTAAATACAGCAGGCAGGGACCGAGACATACTGAAGCCAGGCACGGTGGCCCATTTCTATAGTTCCAGTATTTGGAAGGCAGAGGCAGACGGATCAGTAGTTCAAAGTCATCTTTGGCTACAGAGTAAGTTCAAGGCTAACCTGGGAGACATGAGACTTTGTCTCAAACTCCAAACAGCAACAAAAAGAAAAGTAGACCTGAACCCTTGTACTCCTGGATTTGGTGCAAACATGGGGGGTGTGAAGGCAGATAACACACAGTTCAGTAAAGATGTTAATAAGTAATTATCACTATAGAGGCAATAAAACTGTAGCTATGGGGACGATGAATCCAGAAGGGTCAGGAAAGCCGTCTATGGAGTTTCTGCTTTTCTCTTTCCATTAATTCCATGGTCTCCACAACAATTCTGAGACTTCAGGGGGCCTAGCTGGTTTCCCAATCACCAGCCAATACCTGCTACCAAGGTCCACAGCCTAGACAACCTCCGGGACTCTCAGCTACACATAGAAGGCTGTCCAGGTGGTTCAAAGCTTGACAAGAGAAATCTGCCTGCAGCTGCTCTGGCATTCCAGGGCCCATCTCTCCTCCAATGCAGACCAGTCTCACTTCCTGGACTTTTCTGTTCATTCAGTCCTGCTCTAAGGCAGAGGAGCTGTCCCTTCTGGACACTGCAGGCATTAAGGTCTCCACTGTAGGAGAAGCTGTGTACACTGAGATGGAAGCTCTGAGGGGGCAGGGTGGAGGACCAGGGCCGCACTGGAAGAGTCAGCTGCTGATGTGCTCAAGTGTTTCAGCTGGAGAGACTTTGGCGTGCTCAGAGGACCTCAACCTACAAGTGTGGAATTTGAACATAGGCCTGTCTCATTATATTCTAATTTCAAAGCAAAGCCTCATGGTCCCCTGGGAACAGTAAGAAAGTCTCATTGATGTTGGGACTGAGAATGGAATGCTAGTGGGTGTTACTAGTACCTGGTACTGTTCTAAACACCGAACCTGAGTTACTCAGATTTAATTTCTATACCACCCGGTAAGGTGGGGACTGTCACCAATAACCTCGTTTACAGACAGGATCATTGAGGTCCAGTGAGAATTAATAACTTACCCAAAGCCACACTGGCGCTCGTGCAGTGGGGGCTGGGCTGGTAATCCTCAATGGACCATGCTTTTAACTGTTCTGGTTTCCAAGTCTTGAGCTTAACTACCCGGTTGTGCTGAGCACTCTACATACATTGTCCCATGACAGGCTCATTACAATCACTTAGGTAAATTGGGCTTATGATTGGCATCTACGCATTTTAAAATAGAAGGCCACTGAGGCCCTGAGCAAGTCAGTCACAACTGGGAGATCAGTGTTTAAATCCGTGGTGGCCCACCTATGAGCATTTCATCTCCTGCTTCTCCTCCTCCCTGGTAGCCCATAGTCTGGTTTGATGCTCCTAAAGCCCACAGAAGCATATTCTCTCTCTGAGTCACTGTTCCACAAGCCACAGTCACACTGAGGCTCAACAAGACGTTTTCTAGGCTGCTGCTGCTTCTTGGGCCAGGCTTGCTTCTTGGTCCCTTCATGGAGGAGGGCACCCACAGAGCTGCCATGTTCAGGGGGGTGGTTGAGGAAATGGGGACAGGGTCTTTGGCATTTTCCTGGGTTGTTCATGGCTCCATAATTGAGACCTGCCTGAGACCAGCTCCTGAGTGCAGGTTTCCATCTGTCCTCCATCACAGATAGCCCCAATCTCATGGATGCTGCTCCAAATCCAGCGGGCAGGGACGTCACACTTCCTTTGCTGGCTAAACACTCTGTGTGTGTGTGTGTGTGTGTGTGTGTGTGTGTGTGTGTGTGTAGCTTCCTGACTTAGTGTTCTATCAGCCTCATGATCTTGACAGTATCTTGTCTCACCTATTTTATTTCTACAAAATGAGATCTTTGGTGGTGGGTTTGTGACATATTTTTCAAAAACTTCTCTCTGGTGGCTGGAAAGGGACAGTTCTAAGTAGGCTCTTTGCTACTTCTCTGCTCAAAAGTGGCAAAATAAATAAATAAATAAAAGAACCTAAGATACCTGCCTTGGGGATTCAACAGACAGGATCTGTGTACTCTCACAGTCTTCATTCTCTCAGGGCAGCAGCTAGAGCTCCACTCAGACCCTGCGGTTCTGAGGCCTGGAAGTGACCTCATATAGACTGGGATAGCATAGCTGGGCCTTTCCAGATAGCCCTACACATTCCCCAGGTGGGTTGTGTCTTCTGAGAGAGACTGGATGCCAGTCTGAGGGCAACGGCAGTAGAGGCACAGAAGCCTTGGCAGTGGGATTAAGGTGGAGAAAAAAAATGAAGCGTGGAAATCATTAGCTTTCTTGGTTGGCGAGAGCCGCCCCGAACGAACATTTGGGGCTTTAAAAATGAACATCAGCTGCAGGCACTGGTGCCCTGGGCCCGCCACGGCCCAGGCGGCCTTCTGGAATCCCAATCCCGGCCATTCTTCTTCGGTTGTGGCTCAGCCAACACTTACTGAGTGCCTACTGTGGGTTAGGCCTGGAGCCAGGATGGAGGTAGAATCCAGCCAGAGAGCAACAGCCCTGCGGTGATAGGCAGCCACAGAGACATTGATGCCAGCCTGTGAGGAAGCAGGCAGGCGGGGCAGGCGCCACTAACTCCTGGGGGGCTGTGGGCACTGGGAGGGGGTGGCATCAATGTGGTTTCTTTACAGAAGGCCTTAAGCGGGGTGGACATCCTACACAGAGTGTCTGCAAGGGCTCAGAGGCTTGCAGGTTGACAGGATTGCGGGGCTAAGGGACCTGCAGGTGGGCCTGGTGGGGACTTAGGACAGCTGCAGGTCTGTGTTGTCTGTCCAGACCTCTGCCAAGAGACACTGCAGGATGGGGAGGCATCTGCCCCAGCCTTCTCTTTACTAAACAGCGTGGATATGTGGATTTTTATGAGAAAAGCTCCCATTTTTAAATCATGGGAATTAATTCTAATTAAAAAAAAAACAAAAAACAAAAAAACCTTCCACTGCATCAAACCAAGCATGGCTTCAGGCTGGATTTGGTGCTTGGGCCAAGAGTTTCTGCTCTCTGGTTGCGGTGGTGATGGGGGCACCGGGTGGAGCTGCCCGGTAGAAGGTGGGGCACTGCAGGGGGGCGGGTCCCCCCTCCGGCGGCGCCGGCGCACGGGGGGCTGGGCGCGGGTGGGCAGGGGTGGAGCGCCCCCCCCCCCAGCCCTGCGCGCCGCGGCCGCCCGCCGCCTCCATCCGGGCCTCTCCCCACCTCCCGCCCGCCCCCGCCCGCGCCCCTCCCCCGCCGGCGCACGGCGCCCGCCGCCCCTCCTCCGCCCGCCCTCCGCCCGCTCTCCCCGGCTCCCTCCTGGTCTCTCTTAAGTGCCATCGAGGGGCGCCGGGAATTGCAGCCAGTAAATCGCGCCCTACCACTCAGCCGCGGGGCCACCGCAGCGGCGCCGCCCGCGCCCCGCCGGGAGCCCCGCGCCGCCCGCCCGGGCGCCTCTCCAGGGCCCGCGAGGCCCGCCCCCACCCGCGCGGCGCTGCGCAGGGCCTGCCCCCGGGCCGGCCGGGGCGCGCGGGGGCCCGCGCTGGAGGCGAGGACGCGGCGGCCGCGGGGCGCACGGCCCGGAGCGCGCGGCCCGCGCCCCCGCGCGCCCTGCCCGCGCCCGCGGCCCGCGCTCCGGAGCCCGGCCCCGTTGCCCGGGCTCTCCTGCGGGACCGATGCCGGCCCTCCGGCCGCCAGGGTAAGAGGGCAGTGGGGCGCGGCGGGGAGGCGGGAGGGGGGCGTCCGGCGCCCGCCCAGAGCCAGCGTCTGGCACGTGGGGGCGTCCTGAGTTCCCTCTGGAGGCTGGACAGGTGGCGACGACGCGGGGGTGTGATGCTTAGAGGCTGGCACTTAGCTGCGTGCCTACTGTGCGCACGATGGGCTGGAGTGAGGGGCGTTCATCCCCATTGTACGGATGAGAAAACAGAGGCCAAAAAGGGCAGATGGCTGGTCCTTGGTCCCCAGTTAGGAGCTGGATGAGCCAGGATTTGACCCCACGGTTGCTTGACACCAAAGCCACAGCAGCCCCCCTCCAGGCACACACAGGCAATAGAGTGAGCAAATGAATATTTCATTGTCGCAAAGAAGGAGAAAAAATATCATCCATTGTCCCGCCACCATAATGCAGCCACTGTAAGCATCTGGGCTTTATATTTAGGCCTTGTTCTTTTACATGACAGTGTGTTTTGGGGTCAGTGAGACCTTCTGACTGTACCTAACCTGAGGCCTGAGTCTTCATCCTGAGGAAAAGGAGATGCTCCCAGGGTTGCAGAGGGGTTAGATGAAAGAGGAGGAGGGCATAGAGGGGAGGGGCATCCACTGGGCAGGTCACATAGTACCCAGTAAGTGCAGGGCCAGGACCAGCCTCAGGGAAGGTAGCACCAGTCTTGTGCTTCCAGCAGGACAGACAGCCCTAAGCAGCTTTGGATCTCTGGGCCCACACTTGCCCTTGCCAGGCCCTGCCATTCCCCTTCACCCCCCCCCCCCCAGTTTCTTCCCTGCCTGGGAAATGATCTACTCTAAGAGCAAAAGTCCCATGCTGTTCACAGTTGGATGTGGAGCCAATATTTAGGTCCTGATCTCTTCCAAGCTCAGGCCTGGCATTTGGGACTTGCTGGAAGCTTCACAGGTCCAATTTCTTACCTATTCCAGGCTTCTAACCCTTTCCCCACCCAGTACCCAAACTAGAGACCCTAGGCCTCTACCTACCAGACACCCTGGTACCTGCTTGTCTGTTCAGTCCTCAATGAAGTTCTGCCCTGTCCCAAGACATCTATTTTTCCTTTTCCCTGTGACCTAGACACACCTGCTGCTCCTCCTCTCTGTGCCTATCAGCCTGGGACACCATTACCAAGCTGTCTTATAAAAATGCAGCTCTGAGCAGGCGGGACTGCTCAGCTGTCCACAGATCTAAACTAGGCCAAACTCCTGAGAGTCCCCTGAGGCTGGGCTTTTCAGCTTCTGCCCACTACCAGCAAAATGCTTTGCGAGACAGTTGTCCTCTGCTTTTGGTTCTTCCAAAACCTAAGAAAGTCTGCTTCCCTGAACCCCACCCTTTTCAGCCTGGGCACCCCACTGTGTCTGCCACCTCAGCCCTCTTCCATCAGGCAGGTGGAGTGAGTTCCCCCTCCCAAAGGTACCCTCAGCTGTTGACAACTCCTTCATGTGCAATGCTTCCAGGTCTGTCTTCCCCCAGCAGCCTGGGAGCTCTGGGAGAGTGAGTAGGTTGATGGGTCTCCAGGGTCTAGTCAGGGCCAGACTCTAGTAGCCAGCTTTATAGTCTTTGAGGAACGCACTTGAGCAAGAACAGAGAGGCTCTCATTCTTCTGGAGGATCAGTGAGGTGCAGAAAGCCTGCCTCTTTTGGGAGTGTAGGGCTCCTGTTGTGGAGAGTGCCCAACTGAGGAACCAGGGCTGATTTGGCTGCCAGTCACCCTCAGCCTTCCAGGTCAGGTGCCCTGGGTTTTTTCTTCTGCCACATGTATTTGCTCAGGGGTGGTAATGGTGGATGCTTAGACTGAAAAGCTGTTCCAGGGACCACCAGTCCGCTCTGCCTATCAAAGCCCACCCCTGATGCCCTCCTCAGGAACAGGGAGAGTTATGTCAGGCCCTCTGGCTGGGCGCCAGGGCTCCCCATGGAACTATAAATTGACCTGTCGGGAGAGGGAAGAGATTAATGTCGGCCATCTTCATTAGCGCGTCCCCCGGGGTGACGACGTCTGCCCTGAGCTGGCTGATTGGAGAGGGTGAGAGGTGGGGGCTAGGCCTCCCCCCACCCTACGGAAAGGCAAGGGACAGAGGCCAGGGCCTGCCAGAGAGCCTTGGCCTCCTCCCACTGCTAGAAGGGCTGTCCCTGTGGCCTCTGACTCTGGCAGCAGGCACACGCTTTGATGGAGGACCTGTGTGCTAATTGGGGGCAGAGATGCACGGCCTGCAGCTCCGCGGGGCTCCCAGGCTGACACCGCCAGCTCAGCAGCATCGAAGGGCCTTCATTAGAGGCTTTTCCCCTGACCAGAAAGGAGCCCGCTGCGGGCTGTGGGGGGCTCCCCTCCCTTCCTTTCCCCTCCAATTTTCACTCCCCTCCCCCTTCCCTTTTTATTGCGTTGATGATGGGAAAGGAGGAGGCTTTGGCGTGTGGAAGCGATGATGAGGGATTGGAGGAGCCCTCTGAGTATGTTCCTGTGACTGACCTTGGTCTTCACTGCTCTGCACTTGAGGGTCTTGTCTGAGGCCAGAGTGTGGTTGTTCCCATGGGGTGTGGTAGGGGGTGCGGATCAGATGAGTGAGCACTGTGTGGAGGCATGCCTTACAAAATGTGGATGGAGCAGAGACTGAGGTCCAGGCTGTGTGGGGCTGAATTCTGTGAATATCAGTTTCCTGCTCGACAATGACTGAGTACCGGGGTTAGTGTCTTGCAGTAAGAGGTCTTCTCAGTAGACAGAAGCCAAAGTCTGCTCATTGAACAGACTTGCCCTTGGGCATGGCTGCAGCAGCAGGTGGGTAGCATTGGGTTGTCCATCATTCCTCACTTTACTTCATTCATTTTCCAAACATCCTGTCCCAGCATCTTATCCGCACAGTGGTGGCCTTACATTTTGATACTCCTCTGGAGACATAGACTTATGAATTGGCTGGGCATCCCACAAAGAGCCTTCTTAGGCTGTCTAGAAGGTTTTGAAGACACTACGGAGGCAGAAATAGCACTGCTTTCTTACACAGACTTCGTTTGGACCAGACTCTGACATGGGGAGACCAGCTAATCATTGAGTTCCTGGTCTGCCTGGTCCCCGACTGTCCATCAAGGGGATGGCCAGTTCCCTGAGTTCACAGTCCCTTGAATGCACAGATATGGAGAACCCACCTCTTGCCCAGTGTCTTCTAGCCCTTAACTGGGATCACTGGCATCAGGTTTGTGGCCAGGTTTGTTGGTTCTTAAGGGTATGGGTGAGCTCCAAAGGAAACCCTTCTTGTAAGGGTTGGGCTCTCACCAGTGAAGGGCACTTAAGTTTTATTTTATTATTATTATTTTTTTGAGACACAGTCTCATGTAACTCAGGCTGCCTTGATACTCTATAGTAGAAGGTGGTTTTGAACCCCTTCCTGATCCTCCTGTCTCCATGTGATTACAAGTGTGTACCTTGGTGCTCAGCTTCTGAGGGTCACTTTCCAAGGCATGTAGCTTTGTTTCTCCAAGCCTCTGTACTATGGTTCCTGGACCTGGAGGGGGGCTCACATACTAACTCAGAACACAGACGGAAGGTACTGGTTTTTTTTTTTTTTTTTGTGGTCCTTGCTGGCTTCAGGCTGCTTCCCCAGTGACTCTCATGGACCTCCTGGCAACCTTTGCTATTTATAGCACCCTGGAGAAGTGGGGAGTGGCCTGTCTGAACCTCTGCATCTCCCCATCTGCCAGCTGAGGGATACTTAGTACCCACTGCACCCTGTGGAATGTTTGAACAGAAGTCCATGCTTTGAGGATCTGAAACACTGGCTTTTAGATTGTGACTCTAGCTGTCCTTGGCCACAGCACTCACATCCCCGTGCCTCTTGTCTGAAGACCTGAGATGTTGTAGACTGACAAAGTGCAGATCACATTGGCTGTTAAATGCACAACCTGAGGGAAGAGAACCGTGAGAAGCCCTTATCCAGGGGACTTTACTGTGTGACTTTGGTATTGACTCTTTGGGGGCATCTTTGGGATGGTGTTGGTCACCTCTCCCTATAGAGCTTTCAGCGAATACAAATATATGAGAGTGGTGAGAAGGGCTGAGGGTGCTAGGTGATTTTTGGAGCCTTCCTGGCTCCCTATGAGGACCACCAGGGTTCCCAGCTTCCTATCTGGAAAATGGGACCAGACACTTAATTCTCACTGGCCCTTAGTGTCTAGTCCTGTTTAACCTGAATTATTTCTAAATGTGTCTAAACGGACTCCAGCCTGATTACATGAATGTTGGACTAGACTGTCATTTCAATTGTAATATATTAAGATTGCTCTTTGAAAGTCACGTGTTGAAAGAGGATGGCGCAGAGGTGCCTATTGTTGCCGCCTGTGCGTGCCCAGCCAGTCCCGCCTGGCAGCTTCCTTGCAGGAGCTGGCAACATGGCTGTCTGCCTCCGCCTTTCTGAGCAGGCAGGAATCACTAACGCGTTAGCAGTTTCATTAAGTCTCCCACCAGCCTCCCCGCCTCCCTCCCAGCCTCCTTGGTAATTATTTCCCCAACCCTTCCTTCCACTCACAGCTCTCTGGGATTGGCCAAGTAGCCCCTGCAGCTGGGCTGCTGGGGCTGTGCTGTGCCTGGGAGCCCCCTGGGTACCTCCCTTCTGACTCCCCTGGTTGCCATGTCAGCTTTGTGTCCCCCTGAGGCCTCCGTGAGAATGCAGATCTGCTGCCTGGCAGGGGTGCCAGTTAACCCATTACTACACTCCACATGTGCAGGCCTCCTCTGCAAGCTGACCTCTAATCAGGTGTCTCAGCCCTTCTCCTGGGACAGTCACAGAGGGGGCGCTGAGGGCTCAGCTGTGAGGGAGATGGACTTACTGGAGGCTGGGCAGGTCATACAGCACAGGGCATATGTGGACACAGGGTGTGTGCAGTGTGGACCCAGGTATGGAGCATCCTGAAGACCTGTTTCACAACCCACAGGATGAACATGAGACATACTCCTCTGGCCTCAGACTTTGCTGTATTTTCAGTCGGATCTGAGTGTGCAGGGACCTGCCTTCTGGCCCACAGTGCCTTTGCTTTGCTTATGCTTGAGGAAGCTGGTGAGTGTGAAGGTGAAGTTGCCATCTTCTTCCACAAGTTCTCTGAGGGTGGAGAACCTGGGAGAAGTTTAGGCAGAACTGACACGGAAGGTAGAGGGCATTATTCCAGTCTGTATCCAGTGGAACCTGAGCCACCCCTGCACTGTCAGTTCCAGAAGCTGACATGTTCCCTTCATATTGGGGCTGTTTGTGTTCTTTCTTTCTCTTATCCGCCGATGGAGTCCTGACTGATGCAGGAGAAAAACCAGGAAGGGTTTTACAAAAATGATGACATTTACAAATTGGGTTTTGAAGGATGAACAAGTGTTTGTCCATCAAGGAAGGAGAAGAACACTTAGACGAGCTGGAGTGGAGGATGGGAGGTGTGAAAGTGCAAGGCACAACCAGCTGTGGGGCTGTGGGGCTGTGGGGCTGTGGGGCTGTGGGGCCTGGACTGTGGGGCTGTGGCCGTGGGACCTGGACTGTGGGGCTGTGGCCGTGGGACCTGGACTGTGGGGCTGTGGCCGTGGGACCTGGACTGTGGGGCTGTGGCCGTGGGACCTGGACTGTGGGGCTGTGGCCGTGGGATTTGGACTGTGGGGCTGTGGGGCTGTGGGGCTGTGGGACCTGGACTGTGGGGCTGTGGCCGTGGGACCTGGACTGTGGGGCTGTGGCCGTGGGATTTGGACTGTGGGGCTGTGGCCGTGGGACCTGGACTGTGGGGCTGTGGCCGTGGGACCTGGACTGTGGGGCTGTGGCCGTGGGATTTGGACTGTGGGGCTGTGGCCGTGGGACCTGGACTGTGGGGCTGTGGCCGTGGGACCTGAACTCACAATAGGAAGGGAGGTGTGGTGTGGGAGCTGATGCCTAGGAGAAGAGGGGCGAGGGGCACTGTGGGAAGGATTGGAGGCAGGAACTGGCAGGTCAGAGGAGATGATGTGGGACTATGGTGCAGGGACCTAGAGGAGGTTGTAGGCAGGCCAGTGCTGGAGAACTGGCCAGGGCCAGAGCTCAGGGGTTATGGTCTTAAGGCTGTGACATGTTCAGGAGAGGCCCAGTACCCCTGAATGGCCAGATCTGACTGCAGCACTGAGACTGTTAGTTTATACACTAAACATCAGTCAGTTTTGGAGCACCTGTGTCTCAGGACCTGTGGCTGCAGCACTAAGGGTTCACACACAGCAGCAAGGAGGACACATGGGAGACAGACATGATAGATGCTATTCTGGGCATGTAGCTACTTCTGGCTAGGATGCTCTGGAGAGGTCTTTCCAGGGGGAGGCATTTGACCTATGGCCTCAAGTATCTTGCATGGGTATAGAGAGATGGGGGAGGGGAGAGAATCCTGAGACAGAGGCAGGTACAAAGGTCCTGTGGTGGACTAAGCTTTATCTGTCAGGTGACAGATAGGCCATTGTGATCAGAGTTGGGAGTTGGTATTCCCAGATGTGTAGGTGTGGGACCTGGAGGGTCTTGTAAAGCGTCTGTCTGTCATGGTAGAGAGAAGGAAGAACCACATTAGATCTGGAGCTAGGCCTGTCCATGTAGTATGGGGAGGCAGGGGAATGCCTGTCAGATTTCCTGGAAAGAGGTGACATGAGCCTGGAGCAGGTCTGAGCTGGGTAGGAGCTCATAGAACATCTAGTCCTGGTGGCTAAAGCTGAGATCATTCCAAAAGAGGGTCTGGGAGCCCAGGGTGTCTATCTGTGTGGCCTTTCTCACCCAGCCACCTGAGCCTCGAGGCCAGCTTTGCCAGCTGGATGCAGCATGCTCTGGAATGGTTGTCTGCTACTTGGTCACAGACAGTTCTTGCAATTGACCAGGTCCTGGCTGGGATATGTTTGCCACAGTTTCTGGCCATGGCCCTGCCACTCTGCAGCAGGGCACTCACCCAAGCTTCTCTGTCTTTTTGACCCATCTGTTTGGCTCTGCCGGAAGAAGCCCTAACCAGGCCAAGGCCACAGAGCCCACAGCCCGTATGGATGGGAGGCCATCTTCCAGGGAGGGTTGTGAGTAGATCAGACAGGGAAAGAGGTAACTAGTCCTCTGACTCTTAGTTGCCATCATGGGTAGCACAGCTAGGTATATATTGTGGGGGAGGTGCACTGGGAGATAGCCTCCCTCTCAGCCCCTCCCCGCACGACTCTGCTGGCCTCTCCTTCCGCACTGAGGCCCACAGGCTCTTACAACCCACTTCTCACCAGGCCTCTCCCTCTGCTCTGGGATCCTTCCCCTCTTTCTGTTTGACTCTGCTCAGGGATAGGGTCATGGCTGCTTCACTCTGTTCCCACAGTTTCTTGCCAGACAGCCTTGGATTAGCCAATTCAGTCACTTCACAGAGATACTGAGGCCCCATTTTGTACCATCTGTGTGCTGGCATTTGTGAACAGAACAGATGCAGCCCTGGTCCTCAGGGAGCGCCTGTGACGGTACATAGGGCCAGCGGAAAGCTAGCAAGCACATACAAGTGTGCCCTGGGTTGTGAGCAGAGCTATATAGGAAAGCTAGGGAGTGTTGGAGAAAGTGTGTGCTGGAGAGACTGCTGGAGGCTTCTCTCTGAGACTATAAGAAAGAGAAACATGTCTGTCTTGGACAGGAGGGGAGAACATTCAGAGTGGGGGCAATCTACTCTCCCGTCTGTCTCCCCTACTCCTTATCCCTGAGGGGAGCATCTCTGGGACTGAGCTGATGTGAGCAGAACCATGGGAGTAGCCATTACCTCTAACCTCTCCACGGAGCCCATATCCTGGGAGCATAGGCAAGAACAAGTGAGTTATAAGCCTGTAGGGTACTGTACCTGCCATGAAGATTGGGGCAGGCATAGAGTCCAGCTTTACCTTACAACTTTGCAGGTTCCTCTGTTGAGATGATCAGGAAGGGTCTGTGAGGAGGGGGTTAACCACTCAAACTGCTGCCAGTAGGTCCACCTCGGCCTGCAGCCCATGGTACGAGTCAACAGCTACCCCCACTCACACCCTGCAAGGCTGCTGACATTTCACCCCAACACCTGGCTCTTGCAGGCCTTATGTTTGTAGCCCACAGCCACGGCTGTGGTTCTTGGCAGTGATGTGTAAGGGACAGATAGAGCCATCTTTGGTGAGGGTTCCTCATTTCTGTAGCCATGGTCACCACTCCTCTACTGCTTGCAGCATACAATGGGTGTTTGTTGGCTGAGTGGTCCCAGGTGGTGGGGAGAACCACACAGAGCATATCAGTGTCCCATCAGAGGGCTTGAACTGTGCCCCATGGTGACCACAGAGGGGGCATTTCAGCCATCTGATTGCTTCCTGGATTCTCACTGAAGAGTCCTAGGACACCATGCCTTTTGAAGCCTCAGTTTTTCCCTCTGTCATATGGAGTCGATGATGATTCTGATATCAAGGCCCATCCATCCATCCGTCCGTCCCCGTGAGGCTATGAAGACCGAGCTCCATTAGAATACTGGTGTAGTCAACATGGTGCTGGCTCAAGAACTCTGGAAGCCTTTTATTCCAGGTTAGCTGTATGTCTGCATTCCTGAATCTTCTCACAGAAAAACTACCATTTCAGGTTGATGCTCCTCCTACAGGGGGCTCTCAGGCCAGGTCTAGCACACAGTAGGTAAGCAGGATGAGCATTCTTCAGGGTGACATTTGGAGGCCTGAGTATGACCTGGTACCTGCTGGTGTGTGGCATTTGACAGTGAGTTTCTGCCCCAGAACTTACCTTATTTAGAATTAGGAGTGACATTTGACAGCACTGTGCCCCATTCCTGTAGTCTTTCTCAGGCCCATGACCTGTGGCAGGATGGCTGCTGGGGCGCCAGTGACCTCTGAGGCAAGTGGACATCACCAGCTGCTAATGGATTGGGGAACTAGGGGCCCAAGAAGGCCAGAGTATGGGAAAACACATGCTTTATTTTCTTTGTCCTGTTTTTTTTTTTTTTTTGGGGGGGGGTGTTCATAGCCAAGCTAGAGCTACCTATGAGGATGACCTTGTACGCTCATCCTCCTGGTTCTAGATCCTGAGTGCTGGACTTACAGGTGTGAACAGCTCAGCCTTTATAGTGCTGCAGATTGAACCCTGCACTGTGTGCATGTTAAACAGGCACTTTACCACTGAACTATGTCCCCAGATAGTCAAGCACTCTGTTACTGAGCCTTGCCCCTAGCTGTGCCAGATGCTTCTATGTGACCCATGTTTGCTGTAGGGTAGGGTCACCAGGGTAAGCACATCTTGGGTGTGCAGCATTTTTGTAAGTCCTGTGCACAGTCAGGTAGTCCTTGGCATTGTTCCCATTCTGAAAATAAAGAGTGATAGAGGGATAGAGCCAGGCTTTTGTCCCCAACTTTTCTGGAGGCCTAACATAACACAGAAAAGTATACACATCTGAAACACAAGGCCAGAAACACCATTGCCTCCTATACCTCCTCCAGTCATCACCCATCTGCTGCCCCCAGCGCCCTGGCTTCTTACCAGTAGAGGCTGACTTTACCCATCTGTGCCACATCTGCATGGATTCCCAAGATACTCCCTTTGGAGACAGCACATTGGCTGTCTTAGTTGTCTGAGCTAATACTGGTTGAGAAGGCAGAAAGGCTGGAATTTGAACCAGCCACCAGTCCTTCTAACCCTCGAGAAGCTCCCGCCACCCTTATGATGAAGACCCAGGTCTCTTCTGGTCTAGCTAAGTCTTCAGCTTTCACACCCATAGCTACCCTCCAGCCACATAGATGGAACTCTGTCCTCCAAAGCCCCAAGCTTCTTCAGACCTTTGGGCCTTTGCACATGCTGTGTGCCCCTCTACCTACCCTGTCTGCCTTCAGCTTTTTCTTTGAAGGTCCCAGCTGGCATACCCCTCCCTCAGGAACCCGCAGGATCTTCCAGGACCAGGCAGTGGACTTCCTAGTGACTGTTAGCTAGATAGAATGTTGCCTGTGTCATTTGTAATTAATTATCTGTTGCTTGGCTGTTCCCACTAGACAGACTCCAGGAGGCAGGGCGAGTGTCTGCTGAGTTCACGGCTGAGTCCCTAGCACCAGGCATCCATTCATGCTCTCAGCCTTGCAGGCATCTGTTCATTCAGCAAGTACTGAGTGCCCAATGCAGAGCTCCCATTGTTGTGAGAAGGGGTGGATGAATGAATGAATGTGTGAATGAATGACGCTCTCAACAGCCCACACTTTTTGCTATCTACCATTGTCTCTAGCCCCCCTCCCCGTTTTGCTGGGCCTTGGTTTCCCCAGCTGTCAAATGAAGGAATCAGACATCTGGCCTGGTTCTGATTGTGGGTAGGGATAGCTGCCCAGGGTCCACCAGCTGAACAGGGGGGACCTGCCCTCACGGCTGTGCCTACTTGAGCACAGCCTGAGCCCAACTGCTTGTCATACTGCTTGTCACGTCTTTGTCCCTGAGTTCCTGTTGGGGTGCAGGCCACTCAGCTGTCCCCAGCCCTTAGTATCTCTCAGGGGGAAGGACAATGGGAAAAGATGATGGGCCCACAGACTGAGGTTTGTGTCTGGCATCACCCCTCCCTTGGAATGGCCTTGTCACCTAAGCTCCATTTCTGGCTGTAACAAAAGAAGTGGTGGTTAGACTAGCCGCATTGACAGCTCTGAGACTCCCAGGGTCCCAGGGAGCATGCAGCAGGACTCCCAGGCTGTCTGTCTCCAGGGCCCAGCTCTCCCGCCACCTCCAAGTGAGCTGCGCTGCTCAAAGTGGCTCCACGGCTTAGCGGCCTGTCAGCCAGGCGGGTGGGTGTCCTGGGGCCGGGTTTGATTAGTTCAGGTTGACAGTCGCGCTCCGCGGCGCTGCCGGGAGGGGAGCCCGTGATTACCCTAATGAAGCTTGAACGCAGTTTGTCATCCAAACAGCTGGTTCAGAGTTGCGCTGCTGCCAGCTGCCCGGCTCAGGCTCAGTAGTGCATTTGGGCGCCCAGTGATACTCCAGTCTTCAGCCACCCGCCCACAGGGTGATCCACAAGACCAGGCAGACCCCATGGTGGGCTCTGGGGCTGCCCCAGGGGAGAGAGATGGATCTCCCAGGAGTGAGGAACTTGGCAGAGCCTGGAACTCATGGATCAGGGCTGCTTCTCCAACAGTTGTAGGATAATCCTTAGCCCTAGAACTCAGTTTTCCCATCTACAAAGTGGGTGCTGAGGACTTTACAGCTTTAAGCTTCTGGTTTTAGACTGAGGGTTTTTTTTCTCTTGGAACACTTCCCACACTGTATAGGTTGAATCATTGGTTTCCATGGACCTGCAACCCCCAAGGCAGCTTCCTCACCCCTCATGATCACTGTTGTTCCTGGTAGTGGAGACATAACAGACCTTGAGGTCATCTAGGGTCTCAGGAGGCCTTGGCATCTGAGCCCAGAACAGCATGGGTGGGGTGAGAGAGGCCACAAAGAATGTTCCAGGCAGGAAGAATGTTTGTGTGCAAAGGTCCTAGGTAAAGAGGAGAGGTGTGAAGCACCCAGAGACAGGGTAGGTAGTAGTACTTCCTGAGGAAGATATGGAGCTCATCGCCTGGGAAAGAACATTCCTGACCTTTAACTTTTCTGTCCGCTCTGGAAGAGGAGTATCATTTTACACGCTAAAGATGGGGAAGTTGGGTCAATAGCATGGGAGCCCCTGGAGGCTGTAGCATTCCTGATAGCTTCAGACACCTGGGCCAGGGGCTTTCTACTCCACAGGAGCTCTCAGATGGGGGGGGGGGTAGAAATGGGACCTAGACCTCATCTGAAGGACAGGATAGAGGCCAGCAGACAACCAGGGTCTTCTGGATGCTTTGTGAATCTTCTGTCATTCCAGGCCACAGCCTGTGTTTGAACCTGGTGGCCTGGGTCCACACTCCCTCTGCCACATTGCTAAGCTCCTGACCAATGTGGTTTGGCTTAGAGACAGGGCAAGCAGGGAGAGGAAGAAGACTCGGGTGCTGGGACTGAGCATTGCCTCTAGCTTTGCCCTGGCTTTGGCCCTAACTGCCTCCCAACTGCTGGGTACCATTCTACCATCTCAACCTGCGCATTCCCATGGTGACCTCCAGCATTGTTTTCCATGGAGTCTGCTGTGACCAGCCCATTCCTACAAGCCCTTTGCCTCATCGCTTTCTCTCTCCTCTAATATCTGTAGCTCCCCATTACCCTGGCAGAGCCCTTGTTCAGGCTTTCCAGTCTCAACTCCCTGGAACACACAGTCCTACTTGGCTTTTGAGGATTCATGGATCTTTTTGCCCTGGAGAGGGGAGTTTGGAGGCCCAGCTCCCCTCCCCCAGTCCTATGAGTGTCCCCCCCCCCCCGTCGTCCCCCCCTCCGTCCCCCCCGCAGATGTCTTCAGGCTGGAACAGGCTCACCCTGATGGGGCAGTTGAGATCATCCTTTAGCAGCCTGGGATGAAGGATGAAGGATAGGTTTATGGACTTCATTAGGAAGAAAGGAATCCCCAGCACTAGCTGGCTGCCTTCAGTTTCCTCTGTATCTAAGTTGTAACTGTCCCCTAGGGAGATGGTGGCTCTTACAAGGAGGTGGCTTATCACATCTCTCACCTCTTGACCTCTCGGGAATTCCTTTTAGTCCTGTCTCACAGAGAGGTGGGAGTGGCATAAAGCTGCTAAGCAGAGGTTCAGAGTTGGGTGATGGATGCCAGTATGGATATATTGGGCATCAGATGATCAGGCCTGAGGCAGAATGCTGCTGCTAGTGCCTCAGACTCTCCAGATAGGGAGTGGAGTGGGGGTGAGGTGGGAGGGGGCAGATTCGGGGCTGGACGGGCTTCAGCAAGGGAGCATAAGCACAGTGGTTTGTTTGCCTCTGGCTGAGGCTGACTGACTTCCTCTGGGGCCTGACATCCCTGAGGAGTGAAAAAGTGATGCCTTGGAAGGTGACAGCTCCTGTTGTTCCTGAGACTGAATAAGATACTGTGTGTATTACCCTGTAGACCCTACTCACAACCCCTGGAGGTACCAGTGTACCTTCTCATTTTATAGTTGAGAATCTGAGGCACACAGAGACCCAGTACCTTACTCAAGATGAACAAGGAAAGCCTGTGGATGGGCTGGAGTTTGATCCTTAGAATTTGAAGTCAGAGGCAGGAACTTGTGACCAAGACAAAGGAGGGATAAGGGGACGAGACCAGACTAGGCTCAAAGGCATGGGTGGAGCCATGTTTGAGGATGGGCCTTCACCTATGGGTTTGAGTGCTACTGGAGTAAACTGATTGCTCCTCAGTGGGCCTGGGTCTCAGGTACTTGCATTGTGCTATTAGGTTCCTGGATTGTGAAAGGACCTATTCTTGTCCTGCCCTGGGGAAGGCCCCCAAGCTCTTTATTCAGGGTATCTGAGTGGATCACTTGTTAGAAATATGTTCTGGAGCTGGATGTGATGGTGTATGCCATTCATCCCAGTTCTCAGGAGGTAGAGTCTGGCAAATCTGTGAGTTCAAGGCCAGCCTGATCTATACAGAGTTCTGGATCAGCCGAGGATAGTTGGGCACTACAAGGTTATGTACAACCTGACTGAAGTAACCATACGGGCCAAGAGGTTGGGGGAAGGATGGTTCTGTATAGGAGCAGCTAGAAGCCACCCTTGGCTGCACTTAGGACAGAAAGTAAATGAAAAGATGTGTTAGTTCAATTGAGAAAGTACAGGACCTGGATCACTGACTGTAATAGCTCTCATCGGACACTCACAGATGAGCCTGACATTGTGATCAAGTGACACTGTGGCCTTCAAAGACAAGGACTTCAAAGAGGAGAGGAAGGGGAGATTTCCTGAGGAGGGGTCCAACATGGCAGTGGCAGATTGAGTTAGCAATGAACTGATGCAAACAGGCAACAGTGGCCAAGGGAGAGAGTATGAAGGCCCTGGTCAGGAGAATATGTATTAAGAAGTGGAAGAAGGAAGTGTGTTATTGGGACAGATGCCTTGCGGGTAGGGCTGTGGCGCTTGATGAGGAGGACTTCCTGGGAGTGATCCCGTCAGATATCAGACACGAACACCTGGAATTGTTGATCTCGAGTGCCTCCGACCCTGCCAGGATTCACAGATTGTCCATCTCTCCCTCTGCCTGCTGTCTTGAGTAGGAATAGTACGATGCAGAATGGGCTTGCTGTCTCTGCCATCTGAGTGGGAAGGTGTATGAATGCCCTTGTGAGGTGCCCGTCCTGAATGTTTCCACTCAAGATGTGTGAGTCGTCTGTCTCCTAGGGTTCTGGTTACTGTCTTGGAAAGCTGTAGGTTGATGGGGATATCCTGCACATTTTTCAGGTTGGGGGATGGGAGTTCATGACCGGGGTGGGATGTTATAGGGTCACACAGCAAATGCTCTTACTGCTCCTGTGTCTTGTACCCAAGACCTAGTCCCACATGGAGGAGTCAGAAAGGCACATTCGGCAATGTTCTCAGAGACTGAGCCACACCACAGCCATGCCAACCTGTAGTCAGATCTGGAGAGACCCAGGCTCAGCTCCCAGCATCCCATTCCTGATTCTGACAGCCTTTCCTCCCTAGGGAAGTGACAGATTGACCACTACAGAGCTGCTGACCAGAGACAGGTGATTATCATCTGTGGGATCCCAGAGTGGGGGAACATGGTAGCTCCTTGCAGCCTAGAATCTGTGTCCAGATGATGGTATGTTAAGAACTCCCAAGGCCCAGAGAGTTGAAGGGCTATATTCTCGGGGTAGCATAGCCCATCCTATCAGGAGAGAAAGACAGGTGCTGCTTTTTGCAAAGTCTGGGTGCAGACAAGAAGAGCCGAGGTAGAGATGCCATGCCTCTTCTGTTTTCAGGGAGCTGAGCTCACGGTGGCATTGCCACTGGTATTTTCCCAGTTAGCTTCACCAGTGTGACTGCAAGGTAGGGAACCTCATAGGTAGAGGGTGTTAGCAAGGGAACCACAGGGTGAGGAGTGGTGACAGGAGAGCCACCCAGCCTCTAGAGCTGTTCAGACCAAGACAGAGTCCAGCATTTTATCCTGCCTCGACTGTTCACTGTTACAGCTGTCCCTGGGGACAGGACCTGCCTATAAGGGGCTCTCTTTCCTCTAAGAGAACCTGTTTCAAGTCCAAAAGCTTGGGTTCTGGGTGGGACATGGCTGCCTTGGTATCCACAAGCAGAATCAGGTGTGTAAAGGAGCAGGCTTTACCTTTGTGCCTCGAATCCCTACTAACCCTGTATCCCATGTGCACCTGGAGGAAAGACATGGCCTTCACACTCTGCCTTTAACCCTCAGCCTCATCTTCTTCATTGAAATCCCAGACCTTTGCTCCTATAGGGCCTTTGCCTGGAATGCCATTTCCTCCCTGTTCATGGCATCAGGCTCCCTGTATCCATGGCCTTCTCCAAGAAACCCAGACAGGCTAGAGAGCCTTCCCCCTCCCCTCTAATACCCAGCTTTGACCCTGCTTTTGATGTGAGCTCTTTGAGGTCCAGGACTTGGTCTTATTTGGTCCCCTACCTTCAGGGGTCACTTGGTCAGTTCTAGGCTGCTGCACAGATATGCAAGATAAAATCTCAGACCCTGCCTCTCCCTCAGGCTGAGCAGATGGTCCTGGCTGGTGCCAGCCCTGTCTTGTAGCAATACCTTTGGGGACACAAACAAGATTTTCTGGGCAGGACATGTGGCGTTGCTGTGACAGTCAAGTGGACCTGACACAGAGGTCCCATCTGCCATCTGGAGATGGATGAGAAGCCACCAGGTGGAAGAAAACAATTTAGGATACCTTTCCTAGAAGCAGTTGTCACCCAAGCCAGCCTGGAGTGCACAGCGAATCTCCTGGAGAGATATATCTCCCAGGCACAGCCCCATTCAAGAACAGTCAGAGATACATGCAGGTGCTGGGACCACTGAGTGTTTGGGGGCCAGTGAGCTGCACAGGTCCTGGGAAAGCATGAAACGAGGCTACTAGTGAGGTATCTGAATCTTGTATCTGCTTGGTGTCCATCTTTCTGTCTGTTGCTCCATTCATTCATGCATCTATGCATGAATCCATCCATCCTTCCATTCATACATCCATCCACTCTTCTTCCTTCCTTCCATTCATCTGTCCATCCATCCATCTTTCCATCCATACATCCATCCACTCTTCTTCCTTCCTTCCATCCATCCATCCATCCATCCATCCATCCATCCATCCATCCATCCACCCTTCCATCCATACATTTATCCACCCTTCCTCCTTCCTTCCATCCATTCATTCATGCATATATCCATCCATCCAATCATCCATCCATTCATCCATCCATCCGTCTGTCTGTCCATCCATATATCCATGCTTATATCTATCCGTCCATTATTTCCTTAGCTCTGCTCTGTACCAGGTACAAGGTTATGGCTACTTAGCTCCCGCACTGTGACCCTTAGCCTGGGATTCTTCTGGTGTCCTGTCTTGAAAACTGGGAATCATGTCCATCTCTGGGTGACAGAAAGGGATGTCAGCAAGCCACAGTATTCCGAGCAGCTGGCAGAGGGGATGGATCTTCTTGTGCTGTCATTACTTCTGCTTTCTATTGTATCCCTTCTTCTGACACAGTGGACCTATGGAGTTAATTTGAGTTTCCTGGTTGCCATTGTGGGTGTGTTGGGTTCTAGTCCCTTCTGGTAATGACAGCAGCAGCTCAGGTTCCCATGGTACCTACCTGGATTCCGGTGATAGGCTTAACCCTCACAGCCCATTCCAGCGCTGGTAGAGATGTCACACTCCTCTCCCGTTTTCCAGATGAGGAACCTGGGGTTCCAGGCTGGTATTGATCCTAGGCCTTTGGCTCTGGGTCTTGGACTCGTAGCATGAACTGATGAGAGGAGAGAGGCTCATCCTTGCCGTGTTCCTTTGGCTGTCTCTTTCCTGCTGCCCCATCACACTGGGGTTTGGCCTTGCCTCCAAGCTTTTGCACCTGCAGTTTCCTTGGAATACCCTTATCTGGGACCATGCATTGCCCAGTTCAGCTGTCACCACCCCCTCTGACATGCCACCCCCAACTAACCAGGTTTAGTACTCCCTACACGGTCTTCTGATCCCTCAACATTGTTATTCCCCTCCAGCTGAGCACATGGCTTCTCTCCATGATGCCAGTCACCTTGAGCAGATGATCTGAGAGCCTCTAGCTGCAGCATCCTCAGAACCCAGGTCTCGCTGGAGTGACTTCCCTACATGCTGCCCCCCCCCCCTTTCTATCTTGCTGCTCTAGTTAGCCTTCCACAGTGCTTAGACCCTGCCAAATAAAGGTCCTGGAAAGAATCTTTTCACAAGGGCTTTGGGCCAAAAAGACTGAGCCAGATGAGTGACCCAGCCCCATCGCTTTGAGCCACTCACCGCTCCAGCACTCACTTGTGTTGCTAAAGTGTTTCCCAGAGTTCTGCGAGAATCCTGCTGACCATGTGCTCAAGGCTCAGGGAAGCCTCCTCAATCTCAGGAACAAACCTCTGACCTCACTTCTCCCCACCTTTTCTCCACAGCGCTGGTGCTTGCTCCCCAGAACCCTCCCCCAGGGAGACCCTATCTCATTACTGCCTTTGATCTCACCATTTAGGTGGCAAGGGAAGGGTATCCCTGTCACTCTTTCAGCCAGCCTCAAAGTACAGGAAATGGCCTCAATGTGTGCTGGGTTCACTATCCATCCAGCCAGGGCATCCAAGAATTAGCTCTTCATTCCCAGCCACCCCTCCAGGCTCAGCTATCTCTCACAGATGCTTTCCCTCATGGAGTTTCCCTCACACAGGTGCCTCCCTCTGTGTTTTGAGTTTCATGGTTCTTGGTTAAGGAAGGAAAACAGTAGCCACAGCAGTGGGGGGTCAAGTCTGCCAAGCATGAGTGTTAATTCATCTGAGTTAGGAGTTAAGCACCTCTGCCATCACACGATGAGACAGACTGAGGTACCAACTGAACTGGTTGCTTGCTCAATTCTGTAAGTTTGAGCCCTGAGGGCTGGTGCATGCCTTTAACCCCAGCACTTAGGAGTCAGAGGCAGGCGGATCTCTGAGTTTAAGGCCAACCTGGTCTACAGAGCTCATCAGGGCTTCAGCCTGTGTTCCTTTTAAAATTTTTATATTTTATATTAAATTTATTTATTTTACATTCCATCCACAGTTTCCTCTCCCTCCTCTCCTCCCATCCCCCCTTTCTCCTTTTAATGATTGTTTTATGTGTAAATGTTTTACCTGCATATATGTGTGTGTACCATATTAGTACCTTGTGCTCATGGAGTACAGAAGAGGGTGCTGGATTCCTTAGAAGTGGAGTTTCAGATGGTTGCAAGCTGTCATGTAGGTGCTGGGAATTGAACCCCAGATCTCTGTAAGAGCATCTGGTGCTCTTAATCACTGAGCTATCTCTTCACCATAAGCTTGCTTTCTTGAATCTATTATTTGAGACAGGAAGAGGGGACCAAGGGTCCTGTGACACATGCCTTGCAGAATGGACAGGATAGAGATGTGATGGGTGGTGAGCTTAGAGTGGCTAGCTGTGGAGCCAGGAACAGGCATGGTACGCCTGGGGGTGCAGCTGACAGGACCAGGGGTGGGGCCCTAGAGCTCCTGCTGGCAGCCCCTTAGTATCTACAAAGGATTGTGTCTTTTGAGCCACATGGCCTGGGTAGCTCGTCACTCATGTCAGTGTTCCTTGGGCCTAGAAGGACCATCTGTCTGAGAGGTCAGGGTGCAGCCACTGGGGTCTGCAGTAGCCCAGAAGGCCTTAAATCCACTCTTGCCTTTGCTCCTGAATTGCTTGTGTGGTTTTTACAGTTGCTTGGGGAACTGTAAGTCTGTGTTGCCTGACTCCTGTGTATTTAAATTCTCAGCCATAATGTTATATTAACTCATTTTTTGCAGTTTCCTGGGAGGCTGTGTGTACATTACCAGGGCAGTGAGGGAAGCAGGCAGCCGAGGTGTGGACAAACACAGCTGTGAGTGCTCAGGGCTCCTGGAGCTGACCATAGCTGCCACCTCTGCGGGCTCTGCATGGCATGTTTAGTCCCCAGCTTTCCTCACTTCATGCAGATGTAAAAGATGCTGTCTTGTACTAGGGAGCAGGGGATTCCAGTTTAGGATGGATTGGTGCTCTGGTGAGGCCTCTCCAGGCACATGCTTTGCTCATTTCTGGGGTTATAGGTATGTCCATGCTGTCATCCACTCCCACATTCATACTGAGCACCTACTGTGTGTTCCACCTGGAGATGCAGCAGGAGTGTTCAGTGGCCATGCTCTGGCTTTCCCGATGATTGACATGCAAAAGAGATGGGCATTAACTTGATAGACAGATACATGCATAGTAGTCTTAGATTCCTGTTGCTGTGTTAAAAAAACAAAACAAAACAAAAAACTCTGAAAGAAGCAACTCACAGCTCACAGATCAAGGCACAGTCTGTTATGGCAGGGATCAAGGCAGTGGGAGTGTGAAGCAGTCATTTATGTCTACAGTGAGGAAACACTGGGGTGAATTCATACTGCCGCTTACTTGGCTTTCTCCATTTCGTCCAGTCCAGGATCTCCTGCCCAGGGAACAGTCCCACCCACAATCAAGATGGAGATCCCATCCCCCAATCTGCCATGCCCAGAGGCCCATCTCCAAGATGATTCTAGATTCTGTCAAGCTGATAACCCTAGCCATTACAGTAATGTGTGCAGAGGCTGGCAGCTGGGATTGAGTGGGGAGGGAGGGCGTATAGGACACCAGCTCTAAAGTGGTTGTAGTCACAGTTGCTGACAGTAGCTGACCACCGCAGAGCTCTGCTCTGTTTACACTAACTGGTTAACTCTGACAAAGCTATGATGCCCATCTCACAAATGGCACACAGGGTCAACAGCTGCTATGTGGCAAAGCCAACATTTAATCCAAGTTTCCTGCTCCACTGTCTATATTCTCCCTATTTAGTTCTGTGGCTCTCTGGGAGAAACACATTCCAAGTGTGAACAGAATGTGCAAAGGCCCAGTGGCTGGAATGTGGCCAATGAGTCTGTGTGGCTAAACAGAATATAAGAGGGACAGTGGAGAGCGTTGGTGGGGGCTGATCCTGAGGTTCTGTGAGGAGAAAGAGGGGTCATAGTGTGCTCCCTCAGGAAGATGGGAAGTAGGGCAAGGCAGAACCTTGGGAGCCACACAGTAGGCCCTGGTTTGTGGTTCCTTTTGGTGGGGTTGGGGCTGGGAAAGCCCAGAAACTGAGGTCCAAGGGAGAACCTGACTTGCTGAGGGGAACAAGGGCAGCACCAGAGAGGCAGTTGGCACTGGCGACTGCGATGTCATCTTCCTCCCTGACTACCTCTGATAGTGGCATACTTATAGATACCCTTGCAGCCCCGTGCTCACATTACTTGTAAACGAACCATCTCAGTACCATGTTGCACTCTCCTTCAGCCAGCATAGGGGCTCCCTGTGTGAAAGTCTGTGCCTGAGCCTTTCTATGTCTCCAGAACCCCTCTCAGGGACAGCACAGAGCAAGTGTCTACATACAACCTGTAGCCTGAGCTTCAGTAAGGCAAGTGCTACCTTTGACTGACTACATGGCCCCTGGCCTCAGTCAGCCTCTGGGTCCATCGTGGGTACACCACACACCCAGCCTGGAGGTGGCAGGTGGTTCCTGTATTTTGGCACCAGGCCCTGGGGACATCTGTGTGTGTAGAGGTGCCCAAACTGTGCCAGCTCAATTAGTACTGGTTTCATAAGCCTCAGGGCTTCGAGGAACCAAGCACGTCCTTTCTTGAGGAGTTGAAGTTACCAATGAAGGCTTGCCTAACAGCACTGGGCTGTCACAAGGCAGAGGCTCTGTGTCACCACTGACCAAGTCTGAGTCTCTCCCTTGGGAAGTAGTACCCAAGTGTTAAGCTTCCTTCTTTCCTTAAAGAGGGAAGATATCTCCCCACTGACATCCCCCTTTTCCAAAATGGATTTATCACTGTGTGGCTCTCCTTCCCCCCTCCTTCCTCCGCTCACAGCTCTCCAAGGGAATGGAGGGTGTTATTGTATATCTTAGCCGATTGTTCCCCATATGCCCCAGTCTCTTTGGGGTGGGGCTGGGGGGATGGGGGAGTAAGTAAATTATATATTGAACTCCTAACTGGAGCTGAGGCCTTGTGGTTCCCATGGCAACCAAGCTGGAAATAGCTCGGCGTGACATCAGCAGGGTACAGGTATAGCCAGATCCAGCCGTTCCCCAAACAAGCTGGCTCCAAGGGGGGCAAGGGATGTGTGTCTAATTAGCATATGCAAATAAGACTGAACAAACAGGGTGGGGCCTAGGGTGTCTGAGCAGGGCCTGTGGCTATGGCTAGGGCTTCTAGCAGGTAAAATACTCAGGGGTGCTTGTGGGGTCAGGACCCAGTCTGTTCCTAGCACACAGTCCTGTACTGGGGCTTGTTGGGGCTGCCAATGAGGGTCTTTGCTACCTAGGCCTGCCTGCTCCATAGGGCCCTCGGAGCATGGCCAACTGGGATACCCAGGGCTGGGCTGGCACACATGGGGAAGAAGCCATGATAATTCTCTGCTTAGGCTCCAACAGGGTCTGGCTCATCTTGGCTCATGGGTGCCTTTGAAGCCATATGCTTAATTGGGTCCTGCTGGCTGGCTGCCGTTTCTCTCATCAGGCCTGTGAGGATGGATCACCCTGGGCCCCCATGGCTTGCTTTTCCACTCTTCTCATCCCGAATGTGAGAAGGCAGAGAACTCCTGCTCTCCAGCAGCCCTGCTGTTCTCTCCCACTGCTGCTACCTCCCCAAGTAGGGAGGAACAAGCACGGTGATGCCAGCCTGCCATCACTTGGCCTTTCTGGGCCAGTGCCCACCTCTGTGGGAAATGGAGGTGCTTTTCCTGTTGTTTCCTCTGAAGAATGGCGAAGAGACCCAGGGGAGCATGGTGGGCCCTGTGCTGTTGGAGTTGGAGGTGTCCTGTCATGTGTGTTTAAACCAAAGCTCACCATCCAATTTCCCACTCCCCAACCACACACAAACGCTTGCTCCATTGAGACTCCAGCATTTACAGTACATTTCTAGGTGAGATGAAATATTGCCACCTTCAGCGTGGTGGTTTCCACGCACGGGCTCTTGGCTGAACTGCCAACACTCAAGCCAGGCGTGCTCCGTGGCTAAATGAGGTAATTTATTCATCCCAGCAAATGTTGAGGGTGTGTGGGGTGAGTCAGCTAGCCTGGCATGTGGAACACTCAGTCTGTAGCAGAGGCAGATATATATTGTAGATGGTGCTCTGGGCGGGGTGGGGGGGTGGGGGAGTGGCGCTGTCCAGGGGTCTATGGAGATTGTCAAGGACATGAGACCTTTGAGCCATGCCTCTGGGGCACACTTTCTACTTAGCTCATATAAGGAGTAATCCAAGGAGAGAAGCTGTGGGCACAGAGGCAGGAAAGGACACTTTGGATTTGGGGATAGGGTGACTTTTGGCTGGAGTTTTGGGGTTGAGACCATAAAGTGCTGCTGATGCCAGCATCAGGGGCTGGAAGCCAAGGAGTCTGGCTGTGATTCAGGAGGCAGTGAGAGCTGTTGATGGCACTGGAGCAGAGGAGTGATATGTTCCATGCCAGCTTCAGAGAGAAAAAGGACTAGAGAGTCCTGGGGGTGAGGCAGCTCAGAAGGGTGGTGTGGTGAGGACAGTGGTGTTAATGGTAGGAAAACATCCCATTCTTCTGGAGACCCTGGTAGTCAGGGTGTTCCTTCCATGGACAGAGGATGAGGAAGGACCTCTGGCCTTGGCTTCTATAGCTCATGTGATAGCATGAAGTTGTGGAATTACATACAGTATGTGAGAATTTGTTCTCCTGGGAGTGGTGGACAGGTGTGAGAGGGAAGAGCTGCTGCCCATGAAATGAGGTGTTCCCTGCTAGAGTCTCTTGTTTTTCGGCCCTGGATGAGGTATGGCCTTCTATACATAACGGGGAGAATTGCCCCCGGCCTCCCTGAGGCTCTTGGGGATGTCAGTGTTTACATCTCAGTTGCCTTCTAGGGAAGAGCCTGGCAACCTGGAAATGGAGGTGAGGTCTGGCATCAGGCATATTCAGGGGCCACGAGGTTGGTGCAGGGATACTTGGGGTACAGGGTGGGACCTTGTGTGGAAGCTAATCTTTCTGAAGCTTCTGGAGCTTCTAGGAACCTTGTGAATGGGACTGGGCTGATGGGGCCAATGGATGGACCATGCTGGGCTCCTTGCTTTATTCCCTGTTCTTGGACATGCCTAGTGACCATTAAAAGTTCCTGGCACAGGTCTTGCTTGCCCCCACATGACCTTGGAAACCATTCTTCGCTCCCCTTATTTCTTTCTCCCCCCAAACTATTTCCTTACCATTCACCATGAGGATACTGGGTACTGTTGATTGTACCATGTGGTCTTGCCCTCAAGGGATTCACTGATAGATCTGGAGGTGCATGTGTGAGTGCTAAGCCCCTTGGTATTGGTGCTGGGATGGAGTCAGCACTGAGGGCTGTGTTGGGATCCTGCCCTTCAGTCAGTGAGGCTTTCTGAGTCTTGAGAAATGAGTGGAGCAGGCATGAGACGCAGCAGCAGCTGTACCAAGGACAATGCACATGGTATACCTCAGCCCCATAAATCCAGGGGACTGAGCTGAGCAGAGACCCCACATTCTTGTGCTCTTCTAAATGCTACATCCTCACAGGACATCTCCTTGTCATCACCCTGACCATACTCATCTCTTATTTTCCATTGGCCCCAGTGCCTAAACTCTGTTTCATTTCACTGCCTATTCATGTAAACACCGGCTCCTGTTCCTGCCCACGTTTGTGGGCCTATAGAGTCACCCTCAAGGATGTGGGAGTCTCACTCAGTTTTGGTCCCAGAGCTAGCTCGGGACCTTGACAATAGAGTCAGTGTTTGCATGAATAAATGAGTGTAAATGATTTTGTCTGCCTCTGTACCCATTTTACCTGCTAGGTTACCTGTTCTCCTCTGTCACCATTTTGTACCTGGCCTGGGTGTGCTGGTTGTTCAGTGTGCCAGCTTCCTGTGCCATACTCACCTTCAGCCCCACTTTTTCACTCACGCTTTCTCAGGAACCTTGGGCAGAGCCCCATTGAGTGGATCTGGCTTGGCACAGTGCCTGAGGCTCCAGCTGGCTTCATTCCTGTTGGGTGGCTGATGCACTGAACCTTCCTGGGTCTTCTCTCGCAGGCTGGATTGTGTCCTTTGGTAGTCTTGCTGTAACTTCAGCCTGCCATCTACCCTGGGCCCGAGGCATCAGCTGGGTGGTTTTGAAGAATTACGTGACAAGTCACTGGCTTTGTTTGCTCTGGTCCAATTCTCTGCCACCCCCCACCTGTGGCAGAAGGTACAGACAAAATGTGATGTTGCAGTGTGAGCTGGGGACACTGGTTTGGGATGGGGACATGCTCCTGGTCCAGACCAAAGTGACCAGGGCCTGGCACCCAGACCATCATGCTGCTCCCTACCTTCTGGTCCACTTAGAGATCCTGCCTCTTAGAGGCCTTTTGACACTTCTAAATTATCCATCCATCTGTCCGTCCATCCATCCATCCATCCATCTGCCCGCCTGTCCGTCCATCCATCCATCCATCCATCCAGCATACTTTGGGTGCTTGTGCTGAGCAGAACGAATGAAGGTAATATGGAATAGCTTCTATTCTTCCTGCTGGTCCTCTCTGCTTTACCTCCCACCTCCTGGGTGCAGGCCTGTGGGCTCCTCTCCCTGCTAATTGCTCCCTCCTCCAGTTGGGTCCTGGGAAGCAGCTGGGCCAGGTGTGGGCTGCCTAGCTGCCTGCCTGGCTCCCTACCTGGCTGGCTGCCCACCCTCTGCCACAGGAGGCATGGCTGCCTGGGATTTGAGCTCCTCTGAGGGCCTGCGACGCGGCCGTGGGGAAATCACTTTCTGACAGCGGACATCAATTTTGCTGAGAGCCCATCGGCACTCTGGCAGCCTGTCCTTCGGCAGCGGCAGCTGGTCTGTGTCAAGCCCCTTCGTGTCCTGATGACAGAAGCGATTCGCATTAGGCGTCTGCCCTGAGCATGAGCACGTGTCTAGAGAGACAGATTCAGCCAGTTCTAGATGGATACATTACCTCCAAGTTCATCTTGAGGTTCCTGAGTTGGTGCCCTATAGGATAGGCCCATCAGGATCCAGGGCCCTCAGGAAGATGGTTCTCTGCTCCCCTGGAATCAACTGTGTGCAGACTCTGCCCGGGTACTGGGTACAGCAGACAGAGTCCTGTTGTAACCTTGGAAAGTTCCTGGAAACACAGGAAGGAGCCAGACATGCCCGCAGCTTGGGAAAGAGCATTCTAGGTAGAGAAAAGTCTTTGCGAAGGTCCTGAGGTGGAGACTCTTGCTGTACTGTTAGAGCAGAATGAGTCTGTTAAGGCTTCTGTGAGCCTGGCTCTGGTGTCTTGGAGTCATTCTGGGGAAGACCCCAATGGCATCTTGGGGAAGGCAAAATTGATGCTGGCAGATGGGGGAAAAAGTCCTAAAGAAGTTGTGTGGGGTGTGGATTGTGAGCCGTGAAGAGTAAGAAATGGGGAGGGGGTCTCCTAGGAGGCAGGAACCAAAGAGGTTGAGCACCAAGGAGCTTGTCCCCTGGGCAGGGTTGTAACTATCAGGCGACCTGTGGTTCTCAGGCCTTGGGTAACTTTACCTTGTTAGCCTGTAAAGTCAGCACACATTGGGATTAAAATTGTGCTGTGTGCCAGAGAGCTCATTATATCCTGGCAGCTATTTCTGCTCCCTGCAGGCCTACTAAGTGCCACCACTGATACATTTCCTGACATAGCCTCCAGGTAGGCATCAGCACCTTTGTTGTGGAAGATGAGACCCATGGATGTTGTGTGGCTTTTCTGGTCAGACCCATCAAGCCTCTTTTAAGGCAAGTCCATCTATGGAGCCTTTTCCTTAACCTTGGGTCAGTAATGAAGTTCTGGAGGCTCCCTTCCCACCTCCACCCATTCATTCATTCATGACACTTTTGAGGCTTCAGAGACTTTCCTTGCTCTGTGGCCCCATTGTTCTTTGTGGTGGCCATATAGTATACTCTGTACCAACCTTCCCTGTGTGGTCAGCCTTTTGTGACTGTAACAGGTGCCTTAGATACCAACTTGCAAAGAGAGAGGGTTTGCTTGGGCTCACACTTTGGAGTGTCATCCATAGTCAATTCCTCTTACTGTTTTTGGGCCTGTGGCAAGGTAGGCATCATGGCAGGAGTGTATGGAGTAGAGCAAAAGCGTTTACCCCATGGCCGAGACTTGGAGAAAGGAGACCAGTGTCGCACAGCTCCCTTGGAGGGCATGCCCGGAGACTTCATCTGCCTGCCTTGCCCTTAACTTTCCACCGTCAAATGCTCATAAAGCCTCTGAGGAACATTCGAGACCCGAAAGTAGTGTTGCTCATCTCTGCGAGGTGACATAAAGCCCCTCCCTTATCCTCCGTATACCCTTTTCTTTTCCTGCCATTATCATTTCTTATTTCTTCATTTCTTTCTTTTCTTTCTATCTGTGAGGCTGGCCTTGAACTCATAATCCTCCTGCCCCGGTCTCTGGAATGCTAGGATTAAAGATGTGTATGCTTCTGCCTGGTGCTCCTTCCTGCCATCCCTCCTCTCTCCCTGGTGGAGACAGGAATATAGTCCAGGCTAGCCTCTAACTTACTGTGTAGCTGATGGTGTGTTACATAGTTATATAAGGTTACTAAGTCGACTTTCCTGAATTTCTTCAGCATTACTCTCGTCCTGTCCAGGTTCTTTTAAAATTTGAACCCTAAGTCAGGCGGTGGTGGCGCATACCTTTAGTCCCAGCACTCAGGAGGCAGAGCCTGGTGGATCTCTGTGAGTTTGAGGCCAGCCTGGTCTACAGAATGAGTTCTAGGACAGGCTCCAAAGCTACACAGGAAACCCCTGTTTCGAAAAACCAAAATATCCAAAAAACAAACAAAAACATTTTGAACCCTATAGTGTCACACTTCCTCTAGGGTAACCTGAGTGCCCAGGAGGCCAAGACTCTCTTAAATATTCAGGGTTCTGGTGCTAGAGTTTATGGAAGCAGTTTGTCAGAAGGACAAGCTGCAAACTCTTGTGTTGTCAGAGTACCAGGGATGAGGCCATTGCTGCCTTTGTCACAATGGCCCTGGGCTCAGCTTTTAAATCCCTGTTTTGCAGTGCAAATGACCAGGCCAGGTCTTTTTGACTCCTATTCATACCGTGGCCCATACCTTCCTTCTGCCCTAGATATGGCTATGTGATTCTGTGATGGCCCCTGCCGGGCATCCAGAGCACTCCCTATGAGCTTAACAGCTGCCCAGCAAATGAACTATGAAAATCCATCCCATCTAGAGTCGGTTGGTTTGAGCCTTCCTCCAACTCTGAAGCAGAAATGTCCCCATTCTCTAATAAAGAAAATGGAGGCATGGGAAACACTTAACTCTGATCAGGGCACACATACGGAGGCTGGGGAAGGTCTCTCTCTTGGTCTGGGCTTCTTATAGGAGGTGAAGCTTCAAGCAGCTCCATTGCCAATACCATAGGATAAGAGCTCAGCTGACTGCAAGACCTGGCAGGAGGCAGGCAGTGTATGGGCAGCACCTCAGCAGCCTGGTCTCCACCTATGCCTTGCTGCTGTTCTTTTACACGTGTGCCCATTTTCTGAGGGCAATGATCGGTAGACACTTTGCTGTTCATCCTTAGCCTGTGGTGCTGTTCCTAATTGGTCCTCCTCCAGGCTGTATTTTCTCCAGTATTGATGAGCCTGTGTCACCAGGATGCAGCCAGAAGCTGAACTAAACTCAAGATGGATTGAGCCTGGGTCTCATCAATCTGTTTGTGCCACTCTGCTGGGAAAGGCATCGAGTGCCTGTGCACATGGCTGTTCAGCCCTCAGGGCTCCCAGAGGGTTCTTTGCAGGCCACAGATCTGCCTGTCTGGTGTTTTTTCCATGCCTTGGAACATGCAAGGTTATGGGGTCCCCAAACCCTCTTGTCTGGCTGGAAAGCTCCTGGCCTGGCTTCTTGTTGCCTGGAGATGAGTACACACTGCCAGGCTCAGCCCCAAGACCTGGGTCACACCAGGCTCTTTTATCACAAGGCCACCACTTCTTCAAACTATACCCCTTTCTTTTTTCAGTGTTTGCCTGGAGTGTTCTCTTCACATCTTGGGTATGGATGAACCACAGCTATGTGTGTACACACACGCGCACACGTGCGCGTACACATACACACACACACACACACACACACACACACACACACACACACACACACACACACACACACACACACACACACACACACACACACACACACACACACACACACACACACACACACACACACACACACACACACACACACACACACACACACACACACACACACACACACACACACGGGGGGGGGGGGCAGCAGACAGTGGATCCCTGCCATTTGTAATCTTAGCACCTCCTCCTTTTTGTTGACCCTCCAGACAGCTGGAATCAATGAGTCATTTATGAGGTCCTTGTTACTGCTTGCCTGCCCCAGAGATGTTACTGGAACGTGGATTTTGTGTCCACAGGACCCATTCATCTTCTCACTGAACCAGTACTTCCTGGCTCATAGCCCCTCAGCATGTGTTTGATGCATGAGCCGTGCTGAACTGTCAGTGGCCTAAAACTCCTGAGCTTCCTTCTGAGGCAGACTAGATATATACCACCTTCCCTGGGAAGCCTTCCTGGCCTCCCCAAGTAAAATATAGATGGTTCTGCTTTCTGGCCCAGCTGCTATGGGGCACAGGGAGCCAGGGCTGGGAGAGTTGAGGATGGGGATCAAGATAGACTTAGCCAAGTGGACAGCAACTTCAGAGCATCATCCCTCGGTTTACAGGTGGGGACAGCAAGGCTCAGAGAGGTGACTGATCTCAGCATTTAGTTCCTGAAAAGCTAACCTTAAATCTGAAACTAAGGCTGCCTCTTTATCGAGGCCTGGGGAGCATCTCAGAAACTCTAGACCTAGCGCATCATTTTCTGTGATAAGAGGGAGCAGAAGGGCACTTCTGGCATCAGAGCTGTGTGGGCAAAGGGGGGAGGGCTGTAGACTGGCTTTGTGTGTGTGTGTTTATGTGAAAAGGTGTGAATGGGAGGGCTGGAGGCTGAGGTGCTCAGGGCAGGGGAAGAAAAGGAGTGGTTAGGACAGAGGCTGGGGTAGTGGCCAGGCCTGAGTGGGGAGGGGCCCAGGACAGGAGAGCCAGCAGGGCTTGGCTGCTGAATAGAACTTCCTGGCAGACACTTGCTATGGACCTGGTACAGCGGGCTCTGGCTTTTGGCAGCTTCTAGATTCTTTAGTCCTTTGTTTCTGCCTGTCGAGTCTCTGTCTGTTCCCTTAGCAGGTCCCTGGGAGGCTGCTGACAGGGCAGACTGAGGGTGGGAGGCTATAGGTATCTGTCCCTGTGGGTCATTGGCTGCACAGAAGTCCTTACCAGGGCAAACATGAGAAATGTAAGAAGCTTGGTAACTGCCTCCCTTCCAGCTCCTCAGAAGAGAGAGCATGTGTCACTGCCCTCCCCTGATCCTCCACCCCCACCCCCACAGCTCCCTCTGATCCTCCAGAGGCTCTACCCATGCATCTTGTCAGCCTTTACCCTTTACATGCACCAGACAACTGGCCTGGGTGTTTGGTGCCCCATGCCCTCAGTGTCACTCCCAGGCCTTTGTGGACACACTGCAACAGCTCCCATGGCTGTGAGCAGAGCCAGTCGATGTTTGTCCTCATTGAGGCCCAGGAGCTGGCTGGGATGACAGCTCTGGGAAGAGTTTTCCCTGCTTAACATCAGAGGGATCAAATTTAGCTCTGAGTGTGGGGAGGCTCTGTGTTTTCATTTGTTCATTCATTTTTTCTTAGATGTTTTGTACCCACCGAACTTTAGAGACTTGGGGTACTCTGTAGAAGTTGAAATTTAGGGCCAGTATAAGGGCTGTGTAGGTAAAGGCACTTGCCACCAAGCTTGACCCACAAGGTGGAAGGACAGAACCAGTTCCTCCAAGTTGTCCCCTGATCCCCAAAGCACCGTGGCACATGTGTGCGCACACATACAAAAGAAATAACCACAATGAACTTTTTTAAAAAGCTGAAGTCTAGGCTATGAGATTTTGGTTTGAATTTACCCAGGATACTCTAGCAAATTACCTCCTTAAGCCCCAGTTTCTTTACATCAGTGCTGAGTGGCAGAAAGGGTAGAGCCTGTGGATGTAAAGTGCATGACTACATCTGAACACAGTAGGCCTTACTCTGCAAATCTGCTCTCTATCTTCAACCCTCACTGCCATCCAGGAAGCAACGCCCTGACAATGGACTTCACCCCTGCTCTGGACCATCTCACATTGCCTCTGGTTTCAGGACCAGAGCCTGAAAGTCAGAGTTCTGGCCAGACTCTAGATACCTGAGTGCCTCCCCCCACCTCCGTGGCCCTCCACCCCACCCCAGCTACCAGACCAGGGCTCTGCACATAATAGACACTTAATACATGTTTATGGAATTGAATTAATGATAAAACGAGATAATGGCCTGGAAGGAGCCTGAGTTGTTAGGAAGGAATGCACAGCGTAAAAACCAGGCATATTTTTTTAAGCAGATTAATCTGGTCTTAACTCATTCTAATAGCTTGCGCCCCTATTGGCCAAGGCCATTATTATAATATATGGCCAGGGCCAGGGAGCTGGAAGATAGTGGTGCCTCAAAGTTCACTTCCCGGAGGATGCCACAGCACACTGCTTCCTAGCTGACCTAGCTTGGGCTCAGAGAGCCTGAGGACCTGGCTGGGGTCATGGGTGAGCAGGGGAGAGCCAGAAGGGACCAGACATGGAGGTCTTTGGCTTACCTGTGAACAGTAGCTAAGAGCTGGCTCAGGAGGCCTGGCTTCTGCTGCTGTTGGTAGTGTTTTCTGCACCTGGTGTGTTGGCAGCGTCGAAGCTGCTAGATTCCCATCTCTGTGGCTCTTTACTCAGTTCTTCACTCTTGTGGTCCAGTATCCCCAGAGTAGGAAGTTTAATCCAGTGCTTCAGATGCATAAACCCTAGGGAAGGAGGTATGAGTCTGATATCAGTTCTTTACACTTTACTCTAAATTCCCATCCTAGTGAGGGCTGGGATCTGAGGAACCAGGAGGTCAGAGGGTTTCTGGAAGGAAAGAGTGGTCCAACTTTGGTGTGAGTAGATGTAGCAGATCCCCTAGAGGTGGCTCCTAGGTCTAGGTACAGTGCATCACAAGGGCGGGGGGTGGGGTGGGCAAGCAACAGGAGCCTGAAGCACCTGGGTATCCATAGTCAGGAGACAGGGAGGTGAATACATGACTGTACTCAGCTAGCTGCTGTTCTTCATTTTATCCAGTCCAGGCTGTCCTGACCAGGGAATGGTCTCAGCCACAGATAAATGGGTTTTGTTTTCCCCACTTAGTTAACTTAATCAAGATAGCCCCAAACAGGCATGCCCAGAGGCAGTCTCAGGTGACTCTAGAGTCTATCAAGGTGATGGTCAACACTACCCATCATGGGAACCTTGGCTGGATTGGGGAAAGAAGAGCCTCATGGGGTGACCAGAGGAAGTTCTACCCTTGCTGTCCAGGGGCAGAGGGTGGCTGGGATCTACAACTGCGACTGTTCTGCAGCTTAACAGGGGCTACTTTGTACATCTCCAAGGCCCCACTGTTGCTATGACTCCGGCTGGTTCCCAGGCCTGGGTTTTCTCATTTGTAACAAGGACCTCCCTCTTGAATCTCCGTGTCCTGGTCAGGAGGCTAGCAACAATGGCCAAGGTGTCTGGTACAGCCTCAGGCACAAAGGATATTCTCTCCATTGGTGTCACTTCCTCGATTCTCCCATTTTACCTGTGAGGAGCTCAGTCATAGGTGTGTCTCCTGTCCCATAATAATCCATGGGTACCAAAGGTCACCAAGATGGCCTGGGAACCATCCATCTTTAAAGGTAATGAGGGGAGAAGGATGTTTCCCTTGGCTGGGGTTCCCTGAGAGAGGCTGCTTAAGCCTGGGTGCCCCAGTAGTCCCCCTGGTTGCTTCCCACCTGCCTCTTAGCAGGCAGACCATCCTCAGCTGCTGGCCCAGCCTGGCAGGGCGGCTGCAGCTTTAATCAGCCATCATGCAGCTCTCTTTGGAGGGAGAAATTGCAGGTGGCAACTCGTAATTTCCCAGGCTTCTCCCTCTCCATTAATTTCTCCCTGCAAAATGGAGGCTTTCTGCTGAGCCGGGAATTGGCAGCTGAGCGCAGCAACTCTGGCCCAGCCATGCTCTCTGCTCAAAGTGGGGGTGGCACCAGCTAGTGTGCTCATACTGTTTGCTATGCCCCCCTTGCAGAGGCCAGAGGTTTATTCTGTGTTCAAATTGGCTTGCCGAGCCCCACTAGGTCTGGAAAATTGCTTGGTTCACCCTGTGCTCACTGCTCTGTCTCAGATGCTGAGAGGAGGTAGAGGTGTGGACCTGACAGGGTCAGATATCTCTGAGCCCCAGGATCCCCCTATCCTCTCTACCTCCATTTCTGCTGAGGTGGGCTTCAGGGATGTCTGTGCCTTACTTTTAAGGGCTCTTCTGCCTTCCAGCACTTAGGACCTGTAGAGGAGAGACGGACAGTACCATGATGACGGGGGTGGGGGTGTGGGGGAGGTGGGGGTGTGTGTGTCAAGTAGCCTTGGAGGCCAGAGTCTGGAAGGATGGATGGAGATGGATGCAAAGAGATCCTGGTCCTGGGACAGCACCAGAATAGATTATCTGTTATCATTGATCCCACAGTTGTGAGGGAGCAGCTACTTGGATGCTAAAGCCAGGGTCTTACAGTGTGAGCCAACTGTCTAGAGGGGAGAGTTTGATCTTCCTTGGGTGCTGAGAAATACTTGGTCAGATGGGCAATTTAGAGACAACTATGGATGGCCAGTGTGGACAGTAATAATCCTGGAGGCTGCTGAGACCTGAGGTTCCCAGGTGAGCCACTGTGGAGCAGAGAGCTGAGGTAAAAAGAGGAAGGGCCTCTTGGTCCTTCACGAACGGAAGTAGTCACTGCCCAGTGTGAAGTAAGGAACTGGAGCAGGTTGGTTCAACTCATTTTCGCCAATAGCCTTGAGGACCAAGCGATGGCCCCGGAGAGGTGATGCATGCTTACTCTGGACTTTGTAAGCCGCGTGAGGGGACTTGGATGTATTCAGCTTGAGTCTTGCTATCCCTTCCCCAGGAGTGATCAGGGAGAACTCTGCTCTGTGTCGAGAGTTCCCCACAGGTTGTATGTTGTCCAAGAGGTCTCTGAGCCTCTGAATCTGGTTCCTACTTTGGAAAAGGCACGGATTATGCAGATAAAGTTCTCAGGGCGCAGGCTTCTGATGGAGATGTGTATACTGTCAGCAAAATCCGGAGCCTCTCAACACGGAGTCAGTCAGTCACTACACTACTCCGTTCCTCAGTTTTCCTACCTGTAAATAAGGTGCCAAGAGCCCTGCCAAAAGCCTTATGCCAAGATGTATGCTGCTCTTGGCATACATCTTGCCAAGGGCTCCCACTCCTGCTAGCTCTTGATGACCCCTGGTGCTCTACCCCCTCCCTTTAGGCACTACCCTGTTGGGTTTTAGTTGCCTCTCCCCAAGTCTGCTGTCTGTTTATGGAGTTCCTGGGAGAGAATCTAGTGCAGCCTTGATCTTTTCAGAGGAATGGGCAGTTGAGGCCGGGAGGGATCTGGCTCTATATTTTCTCCCTTAATGGGGTATTAAGTAGACAGCCCAGATGGGGATCTCCTGGCAGACGGGTAGGAGGGGGTGGGGTGCTGCCTGCTTCAGATCAGCTTGAAATATGGCCAGATCACCGCCAAGCCTCAAAGGATGCTGCTACCTTTAAGCTGGCTGGAAACCGGATTTGATGTTCTTGCCATGAAGGGGCTGGCAGATCTTCCTGTGCCTTGGCCCCAGCTGTAGTCTGCCAGACACCAGAGAGAAAGAGAGAGGGTCTCCCATGTGGTCCTCCCCTTGCCCCCCCCTCGTGCTCCTCCCTTCCCCCAACCTCTCTTCTCTAGAGTCCTTCCTTCACTTCCCTTCTTTCTCTTCCTCCTTTCAGCCAGAACCATTTCCAGACTGTTACACAGCTCCTATTTCATAATCATCTCTCACCCATAAGGGTCCCTGGGTGCATGTGTGGAAAGGGCACTGGCTGTTTGGACCAACCCTAGTGCCTGCCATACTTTTCCCTCCTCTTCTGGTTAGCTGGGTAGGGGAAGGTGATTAGAGATGGGTCGAACAGCCTGGAGGATTCTCAGCCTAGTGCTGAGAATCAGTTGTGAGATTTCAGTTCTCCAGGCTTGTGCATGTGTTAAATGAGTGAACACTCTTAGGCCCTGAGAGTCCTGCCCTGCCCTGAGCAATGGGTCTCATTTTCTCCTTAGTATCACAATGCGCTTCACTTTTAGGGTAAGGGTGAGGAGCATGAAGCCAGAGCCTACATTTCAGAATTTGGCACAGGGGATATCCAATAGGTGGCTGAGGTAATAATCTGCCCTGTGTAAACTCAGCTGTGTCAGGGCTGGAGGCTGCACTTCAGCCAGCTAACCTCAGCCTGAAATCAGCTGTGGGTGGGACACACACTCAGGTAGAGTCTGAGCTATGTGGTGGGACAATCTGTGACTTAAATGAGAAGGAGGTCATCATCTCCCTGTCCTCTGCTCCAATGAAACATCCAGGAATCCTGCTCACTCAGGCCTGAGAAGGGAGGGCCTAGCTCTGGTGTCTGCCCCTCAGGAGCTGGTGATCTTTGCTTAGCCTCTTCTAAGGGAGTGGGATGTTAATGTCCCTCCTGCAGAGTGGGAGCCTGTGAGGGATAGAGGACCATTTGGGGAGCTTTTCACCCTGACCCCAAATCCACATGCTTCAGGGAGGAATGTAGAAGGGTAGAAGTACAAGACTGCATCTCTGCCCACACTCCCCCCCCCCCCCCCCCCTTGCTGGAATGGAGAGGACTCTGTGCTTCTTTCCTTCCCCTTGGCCTGGTCATTCCTCACCACCCACCAAGGGACCCCGTCTGAGTCCTGCCAGCCCTGGTCTCCTGACCTGAGAATGGGGTTCCTACCATTATTAGTCACTTCTGGGCTCTTGTGCGGGACGATGGCCCCTCAGTTCTGTAAGCATGACTGTTTACCTGGTGTGTCTTCAGCTGCCCTTCTCATATAGAACCCCTCACAGGATTCTCCCCAGGGCCCATGTGTCCTTCAAAAGGGCACTTTCTCCAGGCTCTCAAGTTGTGGGACTTATCCTGGGTTTGAGAGCCCAGGACTTGGAAGTTAGACCTGCCATCCCAAAATGTGTGTGTAGTAGTGGACTGTAATGGCCTATGAGGCCACTCAGTCAGGAGGCTTTATTCATAAAACCAGACCTTGGTGGAAACATATGTCAGTCAGCCTTGGAGATGGCTGCCAGTGTCCTGGATTCTGTTCACCTCCATCTGAATGCCTTTGAGACAGGGTCAGGAAGCTCTGCCTCTGGCATGGCTTGCGTGCCCTTGCCTGCCCTCTTACCACTCATAGGGAGACCCAGCTGTTCCTTATCTCATGTCAGGTAGTTCTTTGGAGGGCTGGTCACCACCCGTTGCAGTGGTTCCCCTACATTCTCTCCGTCCTCCATACTTGTACCCTCACATGTACTTCACCATTCTGTCTGGCACAGAGAAAATGAATGCTAGGTAAAATATTTGCTGAAGAATGACTTCAAGAAAGCACAGGCTCCAGGCCCGTGTCCTGATGCCCACCCTTGTCCCCAGCAAGGATCTGAGCTGACCTGTCTTCTGCTCACACTCCTTCAAGTGCTCCCCAGTGCCCTGGAGGTAAACACCCAAGCTTCTGCATCGGATTTTTCTTTTACTCTATCAGTCCCCACTTCTAATCCCACTCCGAAGGTCCTCCTGGAGCCTTCTGTGGGAAGCCTCTCCTACCAGCGCCTTGGGACTGCTGTCTCCTCCATGGAGGGCCCCGCCCCCTCTGACCCATCATGGTGTAGTCCTGCCTTGCCTTGGTCCTTCCTGCAGTTGATTATCAGGGTGCTGTTCCAGGCCGCTGGTGTCTGAGTGTCAAGGTGCAGAGGCAGCTAGGATTTGGCAGAGTCCATGCGAGATGTCCTGGGAGAAAGCAGGGTTGGAGGGGGCAGTCATGAGGAGCTGGTTGCAGGACTGCTCATGACAAAGTTCACATGGGGTAGGGGTAGGAAGTTGAGTTCCTAAGAGCTGCCCATTGTCACCAGCCTCCATACACTTCCTATTCTCCCATAGTCCCCGGATCTGTGAAACCTCAGACCAACCTGCCTGTGGGCAGCCCTAGGCCTATGAATCTTAAGACCTCCCAAGTTCTAATTCTCTCCTCCATGTGATCTTGAGCAAGCCCCTACTCTTTAGTGACCCCACAAATGAAACAACAGGTAGTAGCCTATCAGAATCCCCATCCCAGCTGGGACCCCAGGGCCTGGTGAGGACCCCCTGTGTTTGGCCCACATGGTGGATTTAAAAAGGAAAAAAAAATCTTTTTTTCCCCTCCTCTTTTAAACTTGAACCAATATGCCAATATTAAAAGGAGGAAGCTTTTTAAATGAAAGCCAGATTTCCAGCTTCTCTCAACTAGGCAGGGCTGGCCAGAAGCTCCATCCACCAGTAGTATTGGGTGGACCTTGCTTTTGGCCCCCAACAGGCTCTTTAGGCTCCTGCTGCTCCAGGGGACAGGTCTCCAAACCTGCCGCCTCATCTTCTACTTAAAGATAAAACTCCATTCATTCCCCCCCCCCCCCCCACTCTAGACAATCTGCCTCGTTTTAAAATTCCTTCAGCAGCCCCAGGCCCAGCAGCGTCTCCCAGCTAAGAAACACAAGGAATGAGGTTGGTTGCATGTGACTCTGCTCTGCGGCGGGGAAGGCTTTGATGTTGCAGTGATTGTAGGCTGCCCCTCCCCCACGGCTCCCTTCCTCCCCGCCCCCCTCTCCCCTCTCTCCTCCCTTCCTTTCTTCCACAGTTCTCTCCCCTCCACCTGCCCCCCTTCACTTTTCCCTCCTATCCCTTTCTCTCCCACCTCCCTCTCCCCTCCACTTCCTCCTCCTCTTTCCCACCTCCCTCTCCCCTCCACTTCCTCCTCCTCTGCTATTCTCTACTCCCGCTCCAGGTATCAGCTAATTCCCTGGCTCCCGCCCAGCTAGATCCAGATGGGGGGAGGGGACCCCACCCCTGGGGAGAAGTGCAGAGGTTGGCCAGTGGATGCCTGGGAGAAAAATGAACTGATGACTTGACATGGAGTTGGCTCTCAGAAGAAATGACATCTTGCTGCCCCGTACTCTAGTGCCATGGAATTCCCGAGTGACCCACTACTGCCGACCTGCAGTTATTCTGTGTGGATTTGAGGCTTGGGTTCTGCCTCAGTTCAGGGCTGTACCCCTTTTGTCCTGATGGGGAAGTAGGCTCTAGGGCATTGAAAGCTGACCTGCAGAGGATGAGTAAAAGGGGTGTGGGGTTGATGGGGGGACAAAGCAGAGATAAAGATGAGGCTGGGCCTATGGAAGTACATCCTCAGAAGGACCACACCCCTGCCCTGCCTTGCCATTGCTGTCCTTTCGTGAGTTCTGAATAAGGTCCTTAGGTTTTCTGGGAGTTCATGATGTCTGCCTACCACCCAGCACTCTGGTCCTCTCTGGTCCTCTCAAGGCTTCTCTGGTAAATTCTTCCAGTCCCGGGAGTGGGGTTTGGAAACCTTTAGTGTGTGTTCACTGCTGTTGTCATTTACTGTTCCTGGGATGGGACACTGCAGCACCATAGCCTTGTCTGTACTAGCGTCATGCTGGGACCTCCCTGCTCTTTCCCTGTCCTCCGTCCGCCAGCTGCAAGGACGGTCCAGACCATAGGAGGTTATCTAGTTCTGGGGAGGAGACAGGCCAGATTCTCTTATCTATCCAAGGCACCGAGGGTGGGGCTGGAGTCACAGTCCAGAGGTTATGAGCACTTACTGATCTTCCAAAGGACCTGAGTTCCCAGCTTACAATCAATCACCTTACAGGGAATCCAACACCCTCTCTGGCCTCCTGGGGCACTATGTTCACATGCACAAATCCACACTCAGACACTTAACATATGTACATAGTTAAAAATAAAAATATTTTCTTAGAAAACAAAATATTGAAAGCTTCTCACCCCTATTCAATCAAACTTTTAGGAGACGGTACTGCCAGGAGCTCCATTTCTATCTTGGATAGATAAGAGAATCTGGGCTGAGTTGTCCATCTCTGTACCCCCATGTACAGTCTTAAACCCCACACTCAAATATGTTCTGTCCAGGTACCTAGGCCTGCTTAAGCCAGCTGAGTGTCAGGGTTGAGGCACAGGTTCCAGTTTGAAGCCTTTCTGCAGCATGCTGTGTTTCTCTAGGTGAGTTATTGCCCCTTTCTGAGCTCAGCTGCTCTGTCTGATAGTAATGGCATCCTGCCTTCCAGAGGAGTCTGTACAGTGGCACCCGGTGTGGAGTAAGTGCTCGCTCAATGTCAGCTGGACTTGTTGCTGTTTTTTTATTATTATTTGACTTGAAAATCTCCTGCTCCATGTGCTGCTTCCACAACAGTTGTTGTTTGTGAAAAGCTGAGCTGAATAAATGGGAACCCAGCAAGATTATGTCCCCGCTACTTGCTTAAGGCTGGCATTGACAGGGCCCCCTTGAATCTCTGGGGGAGGAGGAGCTTGGCCCCATCCTGGTGGCCTGGCTAGGGCCCTGTTCAGGGGCAGGGGGTCTCAGCCCTGCCTGGCCTGCCTCCCGGCTGACAGCTCAGCCACTGTGAGCTGGCTGCCAGCCAAGCTGCTTCCTCTCTCAGCTGGCTGCCATCCAGGGCCCGATGCCAAGGGGCCGGCTGGTGGGCAGCAGCTCCATCGTAGTAGGGCTGTGATCCCAGCCAGAAGACTCTAGTCAGGACTGCATGTTGGGGTCTTCCCACTACCCCTTGAAGCCCCTGGAGAGCTGAGTACCACTGCGCCGGCTGTCAGAACTGCCCCCAAGGTGACATCTCTACAGAACTGAAAAGAGCATGTCTGAGGAAGAGGAAGTAAAGAGAGCACATCTTGGACAGAGGGTCCAAGGAGCAGTGTGGAGCCTCCTGTAGCCTCTGTGTCCACATTTAGAAAATGGAACCAGCTTAAGCCTCGTGGCCTGTCTCATGGGTGGTTCAGCATGCCCTTGTGTTCTGGGCTGTACTGGGAGGAAAGGAAGGAGCATTCTGGTGGCCGATGCCAAGATAGGGAAAGATAGGTACTACTGAAGATGATGATGGTGTTACCTGGCAACCCCAGGCACTTTCTAGGTACTACGCTGAATCTTAACAAATATGAATTCAGTAGCCCTCAAAATCTGTATCTGAATTTGGGACTATTTTTGCCTCCAGCATATATATAAAGAAACATACCCACTTAGTTAGTTCAGGGTCAAGGCAAGGCTAGTACCCCAGCAGTCTGTACCCTGGGTGTGAGAATGAACTCAGAGCCTGTATTCCAGATCTGAGAAGGAGAGATACTGGGCATTTTGTTTGGATGCACAGGAGTACTGCTGGAGAAGGTCATTATTGATGGGTAGGAGATGACTTTTGACCTGGAAGTTTAAGGTGGGGAGTCCGACAAAGGTTTATCTAGGACCTGTCACTCATCCCGGAGAGGGATAAACACCAGACCAAAGGTCTTGAAGGCTGAAAGGGACCCATGACTGAGTATATTTCTCGGATCAGTTGGGCTGGCTCCAGGGTGGCTGTGCTAAGAGAGAGGATGCATTAGTGTAAAGGCAGCTGTGTGCTTCCCTTTGGATGTCATCTTTGCTCTTGGCTACAGTTGTGGGGTTTGTGTGCCAGCTGTGACACTCCCTCCTGCTCAGTCCTGCCCCCAGGTTATTCCCTTTTGACAGTAAGACATCATTATTTGGTCTCTTGAGTATCTGTGATGGGTGATGTTTTAGGTCCACCCTCCTTAAGCTTTTTGGGTAGCTTTGGTCTCACCTATGCTAGGCTGTATCCCAAGCAACCACTCTGCCCAAAGCTACAGTTATCACCCAGGACACTATTTTTGACAGCCACCTTTGTGCACAGCTCCTTCATTGCATTATCACAGGTCTCATTCTACATATGGACAACCAGACTGACTGTACGACACCTTGTAAAACTGGACAGTCCAGGTGACTGCAGGCTCAGTGTCTTCTGTTCACTGGGGATGTATCTACTATGTGGTTAGCCATGAAGCTCAAAGGTAAAATCACCAAAGTCTGCCAGGAGCCTAGCTGGGCTTCCATCAGTGACGGCTGTTGCCAGTAGGAATTCTAAATCCTGTAGCTGCTGGGTCCAGCACCCTGGACAGCAACAGGCCTGGCCCTGCCCTCTCCCGAAGTTGGAGGGAGGGCACTTTACCACTAGCCCTGTGGAGCTTCGGCGACGCCCACCCCCATCAGTCTCCTCGGGCCTCCCTTCCTGCTCCTGGAGTCTTCAGTCTTCGGCACAGGCACAGTCTGGTAATTAAAAACCTTCAAGGGGGACTTTATTGAGTTAGCATTAGTTATTTTGTCAGGCTGGGAGAGCGAGAGAATTATCTGTCCTCCGGGAGAGGGGGGCTGGGTGGAGGCCCTGGGCTGAGATTGGCAGGTGCCTGCCTATGTGCACACAGCACCGGGACTAGGAGGCTGTACCAAAGTGCGCTGGGCGCCAAACGGGGCCGGAGGGGAAGGCACCTTGGCCGTTCTTTACCCAGAGACTTACCTTGAGCATGTGCCCACTGGCTGGGTCCTTCCTGACTCCTGAATTAAAAAAGAAAAGAAAAAAAAAAAAGAAAAAAAAAGTAAGAAAAAAAAAGGAAAGAGAGAAAGGAAGAAAGAAAAGAGAGAAAGGCCCTTTTCAGAGCTAAGATGGCTGCAGGCTCCGGGGTAAAGGTCCCTTCTTCACAGGCTGTTGGCTATGGGCTAGTCCTTTTTCCTTTACATGCCAGGGCTTTAGTTTGCAGCTAGCTAGTGGACTAGTTTGAGGTGTCCTGACTCTGCCCACTACTTTCCATAGCTGGAAAATGCCTTTTACAACCAGGTAAGGTCCATCTGGGGTGTATGCAGCTTTGATTTTGGGTCAGCCTCTCACCTATCTGCCTACAGATTCTCACTTGTGAATATAGGGCCGCAATTCCTTCCTGTCCAGGGTTGTCAGAATCACTAAAGAAAATCAAGCGTCTGGTCTCTTGTACAGGACAGGCCTAATTCCCATTCCCCTGGAGATGTCTAGCCCCAGGGATGGAATCAACAGCTGTCCCTTCTGCCTGTTATTCACTTTATGACTAATCACTCTGACACCTGGTGTCATCAGCCCATATTTCAGATAAACAAACTGAGGTTTGAAGCAGTAAAGTGGTTTGTTGAATCAGGCAGGAGTAGGAGGTCAGGGTCAGATCTGGGTCTTTCCTTTGACCTAGTGACCAGAGGGCCAACAGTCCAAACGATGAGATCTTCTGGAAAAACCACTGAGGAAGAATAATAGCTTTCAGCCTGCTGTAGGTCTTGTGCCTGACCAGAAGGCTACCTCCTAGAGATTGGATCCTTTCCCCCTGAGGCTGTCTTGCTCCATGGCTAAGCCTGAGTCCCTGTCCCCCAGTCCCAACACCTACAAGTCCCAGACCCTGCCATTCTTTGTGGGAAGAACCTGGTTAAGGGGATGTGAGATCTGGACCAGGACAGAGAAAAGTGGAAGGAATGAGGAAACCATGTGTCTGTGCTGTCCATCGCCACATGCAGTAGGGCTCTTGTGGGACTGGACCTGCTGTGGCTGAACTCAGAAGCACATACACTAGAGATGCTGAAGCCAGAGGCGCAGAGGCACTGGCTTGGAAGTAAGAGGCCCAAGACTCTCATGAAGTCCTTGTCTTCTCCCATGTTTCCTGCGTGGTACTTTGAAACTTGAATAGGCCTCTTGATCTTCTAGGTTCCTGCCCAAACCTTCCTCCTCTGGGAAGCCTTGTGGGACTTGCCTTTCACTGCTTGGGATCCTATTACCCACTGTGGTTACGGTTGACAGACTGGGATGCTCCCTCTTAGAAGGCAGGGATGACCCTAGTGTGTCATCAGCCTCAAAGTATCTGCTAGGTACCAGCTGAGTCTCATCTCTGCTTCAGATTCCTTGTTCAAAGCAGGGAGACCAAAAGGCAAGATGAGGGCAGAAAGATACTTTTACTGCATCTTTGGGTGGAACTGGACACAGGTACACAGGTCTGGATCTGGAAACCGTATGGTGTTGCCTTATTCTTCCTGTGGAACCTGGATGAGCTCCCGTTTGGGAACTGTGAAGCTAATGGCCTCCAGCACATGATAGGGGCCCATGCATATTCATTTGTTTCTGGGCCTCAGTTTACTTTATCTGAGAAATGCAGAAAAACCTTTTGGCTTTCATGTGTTTATGGGACATATGTATGGTAGCATGTGAGAGGTGCTAGACACCTCAGGCCCACAGAGTCGGGGGTCAGCTCTTGTCCTTTAGCTAGGCCTTTACTGGATGTTGGGGGTGAAGGCTCAGAGACAGGGCTTGTCCTGCAGTCTGCTGCATATGTTCTAAACTTCAGTTCTGATCTGTACTGGAAAGGAACTGAGTTGAGCCCCCAGGCCCTCAAGCAGCCTGCCCCTCCCACTGGCGTCTTTTGAACTGGCCTGCATTCCTGTGTTCATACAGCCTGTGACTCTTGCTTCCAGTACTGGGCCAGAGTTCCAATGAGGTTCATCCAATAGAGATGCTCCTCTATCCAGTAGACTCCACCTTCATTTGGCCTGACCCAGCCTAGGCTGTGGAAAGCAGGTGTTGGCTCATATGACCTGGGTCTATGGATGTCCTGGGCCTCCACTGATACCTGCCCAGCCCTTCTTGTGCACCATTCTACTACTAGCCACATTTGAGTTCCCAAGAGGCTGTGTTCATTGATCTCTGGGCAGGTGCCATCACCCACAGGTGGCACTAGCATTGAGTAGATTATCCAGACCATGTTGCTAAGGGTCATCACGGGAATCTGGCCAGTCTGCCTGAGTCCAAAACCTGTGACTCACCAAAGCCTTCCACACTCATCTGTCTACTGTGATCTATATTGTAGTATGGACATCTTTGCCTGATCCACACTAGTCTCACTACTGGAAGCCTTTCCTGACTCCCAGGCTGTGGAGAGGGTCCTCTAACCCTGCGTCTCAGGCTGTGCGATGACCTTCAGTCTGCTTTTCTCCTCAGCAGACCACGCTCAAAGAATGTGCATTTTTGGATTCCTGGGCTAGGTGCACAGTAGACAATCAATAAATCTTGTACTTGTTGGATAGGTATGTGAGAGCTAGCCATATCTTAAAGGTTGTTTCAGAGAGAAGGGAACGGAGTCACAGAACCTGTTAAAGAGGAGAATGTGGCTTCAAGTTCTGGCCGTCTGAAGGCTGACCTTGTTGGGACGCTGTCTGTCCTGTGTCCGTTTCCTTACGTGGACATCCTGAAGCTGCCTCTTATGGTTGTTTAGAGATTAAACACCCCCAAATGTGGCTTTTTCCTGCCATGCTCTGGGTGGGCAGGAGGTCTGCCTATTATCCCTAGGTCCCCTGGGATGCTGAGTCCTGCTTTGAACCACCAGGTTTACAGGAGCTCTTTAAAGACAGGCCAGTGTCTCAGACCTCAGAGGATGCCCAGTGGTCAGTGCTTCCTCAAAACCGCTCAGCCCTGGACAGGCAAGTGCTCCTTTTCCTTAGGGACCTTCCAGCTGCTACAAGCCTTCTGCTTCAGTTCCTGTGACCCTTAGCTCCTTGCATTACCAGTTACACTGTAGCCTTGAACTAAGCAAAGGCCAGCAGCAGAGCCTGGCTTCCACAGACTCAGCCTGCCCCCTCCAGGTCTGGGTTAGCTTCATAGCTGAGACATCACCAGAGTCTCCTCTGCCACCCACGCTTTTATATTTCAAGCAGATGAAAGATTTTTATTCCTTTTTGTATGTGTGCTTCCCCCTCCCTCCCAGGATTAGCTGGTCCCTGGCCGCCCATTTGTCAAAGCATTGCTGTGTTGAGAGGACATCAGAGAAACTATGCTGTGTGGCTTCCGCGCACCTCCCCACCCCCCTGCTTACTGGGCAGGAGGCTAAAGGTCAGGACTAAAGGGAGAGAGGCAGTATTGGGGGCAAGCCTTACTACAGGCAGGAGTCTCCACTACTCTGGCATTAAGACCTTGACTAGGTTTTGGACTACTGGTTCTTACTTGGTCAGCCTGGTTCCCAGGGAGGGTTGAGGTCTGGCCCAGCTTCCCGCAGGCTCCAGTCCCCCTGGCCAGGCCTGCTCCCCTACCAGCAAACAGCAGTGCAGGGGGCGCATGCGTGCGGCGGGAGTGAGCTGGCTGTGGAGAATTAATATTCCTGGAACATCGCCCCGGCCGCCTGCACACGCCGAGGAGAATATTACGGCGATTAGCGGTGGGAGTTCGGCCTGCACGCAATATCTGGATGGAGAATTCGGTGTGATTAATCTGGCGCTAAGTAGCAGCCTCCGGGGTCCGCAGGGCTCTGGCATGTTTGGAATGGGAAAAAAGCTCTGGAGCGCAGAGATTCTTTGGGGGGCTTTTTAGGGGTCTGCCAGGGTAGCAGCTGTGCCCAGGGAAGACTGAAGGCTCCTGATGGCCCTGGGTGAGCAGAACACCCCTTGTTTGTGGCTCTTGGCAGTCTGCCAACCCACAGAAGCGTGCCATTCAAATTTGCAGCCCACTGACACCCCAGCCTTTCTTTTGCTACTATGTTCTGGGTCACAAATCCTGAGTTGCAGCTTTCCTGCACACTTTAGGTCACCTTTTCTGGTTTCCTTTTCCTCATCTTCAAAATGGGGTACATGCTTTCTTTTAAGAACTGATCTTTTCACATTTTTGGAAGAGGAAACTAGCAGTGAGCATTTTCTTTTCGGGAGTGGTGTTATGCTGTCCAGATGTTGGGGATTGTGGTTAATAACACTACAGAGAACCATTCTTCTTCAGGCAATGACAGGTCTGTTGCAGGAACCTTGGAAGAGAGTACTGATTATCTTATAGATTGTGATCTATGACCATCTGTAAAATGGGTATAAAATAATTGGCTCCCTGAAATGGAGGTCCAAGTAAGGACATTTGATTCCTGTTTTACAAGTGTCAGTCTTTGGAGCCAGCCAGACCTGTGTTGACTCCAAGTCTTCCTTTCTCTGGCTCAGTTTCTTTATTGCAAGAAGGAATAGTCATGCCAGTCTTTTGGTATGGAACAGCACAGTGGATCTGGATCAGAGTAGGTGCTCAGCTCTTCAGAGGAAAGGTCTGGGAGCTCCAAAACCCACTGTGTGCAGTTGGCCCACTTCCTCTTTCCCAGAGAACTACTTGCCAAAAGCTCTTGTGGTCGCAGAACTCAGATGTTATGTCTTTTCGTTCAGTCGCTTCAAGCCCCTTGGACTGAACATTTCCAAACCTGTGTGTGTGTGTGTGTGTGTGTGTGTGTGTGTGTGTGTGTGTGTGTGTGTGACTATAGACCTCCAAACAACTCATCATTCTGTCCAGAAGTGGATACTAGATCAATTGTCTTCATTCTCCTTTTCCTATGTAAGCAGTGTAATGGCCTTTGAAAAGGGGGTTGGTTTGTGGTTTTCCAGCAGTAGAGTGGTCTGTGGTCTTGAGCAGCTAAATTTGAAGCCAGGCTTTTCAGGAGGAGTGGTTTCAGTGAGCTCTAAAGCAGCTGGGTACAGTGGCACTGCATTCACTGTTGACATCTTCAGTGTCTGGGACAGCAGGAGTTTAAATAAACACTGCTTGAATGTTTTGTGCATGTGTGATCTGATGGATGGGTACATACATGTGTGATGTGATGGAAGTGTGTATACGTGTCAAATGGGATGGATGAATGCATACCTGTGATGATTTGGACAGGTGCAGGCATGCATGATGGGGTAGATCGGATAGATAGATTCATCCATGGAGGACAGGTGCATGCATGCATGATGATTTAGATTGGTGCATGCATGCATGATGGAATGGATGGGTGCACATGTGCAGTGGGATAGATGAGTATATGGATGCCTGATGGGATAGGCACCATAGAGGATGGGGTGGATGGGTGCATGCATGCATTATTGGATTGTTGGATATACATATATGTGATGGGCTAGATGGGTGTATGGTATGATAGTTACATGAATAGAGGATGGGGTGGATGGGTACATGCATGCAGGATGAATGTTTCATACATCATGAAATGAATGCACATTCTGATAGGAAGCAGCAGAGTGACTGGTTAAAAACACTAACTCTGGGATTCTTTATTAACTGTGTGAGTTAGAGTAAAGTAGTTCAGTCATTTGGACCTTAATTTGCTCATCTGTAAAATGGTTGAACAAGATGATTCTTGATGTGGGAATGTCTTTCTGTATGCTGTTCATATCAATCTTTAAATAAAGGACTGTTTTGGCCCATGACAAGCACTGTAGAAGAAGTAGGTGGGGATTCAGAATAGGTAGGAAAGAAAGGATGGAGTCAGAGACAGACTGAGCCAGCGGCCAAAGAAGAAACATGTAAGGAACACAGGCGAGCCAGGGGCCATGTGGCAGACAGATTAATGAGAATGGGTTGAGTTAAGATGAAAGAGCTAGCTAGCAATGTGCCTGAGCTATAGGCCAAACAGCATGAACTTAATATAAGCATCTGAATTGTTTTGGGGGGACTAAGCTATGGGCGGCTAAGGGGTCTGAGGCTGCAGGTCTGTGGGTCTGGACCTCTGGCCACCCGGGACCAGGAAACCTCATTGTAACAGATTCTAGCACCCTCTTTACTCAGTGTTTGGTTCTGTGATACTGGCCTTGATCAATAGGATGCCCAGGATGGAAGCGTGCTGCTCTCCAAATCTTCCAGCTCTGTCACTATATTTCCCCCAAACCAAAGCTTCAAAATGAGTGAGGTTGGGTCTGTTCACCCAAATGTGCCATGGAGCTGCAACCTTAGAAATGAGCTCTGCCTTTTGGGTTGGATGTCCCCACCATCCCCATGCATTTGCTCCCACGTCCCTTTCCTGGACAGGGTGTCCTGACTCAGCTTACTCCCTTTCTTCCAGGAAGCTTTTCCTGGTGCCTGTTCCATTATAATGCCTTCTAACCTCCTTCTCTGTATTTCTGCTTCTGCTTGCAATCTTACTACACTCATGCTGGCTCAAGGAGTTAGTAATCACCCACATGTCCGTGCTTTGGAGGACTACAGGGCCCCACATTTGTTGCATATCTACTCAGTGCTAGCCATGTGTTTGTAGACATTTTGTTTGCATTTCTTGTCAGAAACCAGAGTCTCAGGAAAGTAGAGGGTTACCCTGCTTAGAAAGGGAAAACAAGGTGTGGTGTGGTTATGTGGGTACCCAGTCTGTGCCCTTCTATGTCACACACCTTTTCCACTGCCCCTTTGCAGAGGCATCTTGTTGGCCCTGATCAGATAAAAGTAATGAAGGCAGCTAACCTTGATCTGGCCCCAGCTAAGAGTCTGAGCCTTCTGAACATTTTGCATCCCTTATCTCACCCCATCTCATAGCCTTAAAGGGAAGCTCTAGTCTTCCTTCCATTTTGCAAGTGGAGCCCTAGAAAAGTTAAGTAATTTGTCTTAGAGCTCACAGGAAGGAAGTAGAAAAACCAAGGTTTAAAGCCAGGCAGTCTAATGCAGGTGCATGCCAACTTGAATTAGAAGTCTCCAATCCTTGATTTTGGCTGCCCTTGCCTAAGTTCGTCAGTGTTATTTCTTTGTTTTTTTGAGGCAGGGTCTCACTATGTAGCTTTGGCTAGTCTGGAACTTCATATGTAGACTCAAACGCACAGAGATCCACCTGCTTCTGTCTCTAGAATGCTGGGATTAAAGATGTGGGCCACCATGTGTATTTATTAAGTGTCCACTGTTGGTAGGTACTTTGACAGTGGTCAGAGGACAAAACCAACCCATGTCCTTGGCTGAATTTGAAGCCCCATTGGGGTAGAATAGGCATCTGGATATGCATGGAAGGTCAGGCCTTACTGAGACTCTCCAGATGACAGTGGACAATACTGTTATTGTTCCCATCTTCACACAGAATGGAATGGATTCAGGGGAGCCAAGTGGCTTTTCTGTGGTCACAGTGAGTTGGGGTGCTAAGATAGGAACCTGAGCAGTGTGCCTCAAAGCCCTTGTCTGACCACTTCTTGCTGCCTTCCAGGATGCAGTTCAAGAAAACATGGAGAAGTGTGGTGACATAGTTTATATTTAATAAAGCATCTAAATTGGTCTTGGGGTTGGGTGTCCCCATGGAAGTGATACCTAAGTCAGGCTCCTTGGGTAACAAAGGGAGGGCTGTCAGCAGGGAGAGGGGGTGTGTTCCAGGCATGAAAAACAGCAAGTGCAAAGGGCCAGAGGCAAAGATCCTAATCAATTACTGTGTTATAGGTTTCTGTGCTGGCGAGTGACCAGTTTATCTGGAGTTTACTGAATGCCTCCTGTGCATTCTACACCAGGTCAGGAAGACAGACCATGCATGGCACGCCCTGGTTAGGGGAAGGGCTGGTACAAAAAGCATGGTGACAACACTGATTCCAGGACTTGGGAAGTGTCAGCAGAAGTGGACGTGCTCTTTAGATGGTAAGGAGAAAATAATTGGGGCTTGGTGTCCGGCACTTAGTAGGCTTTCACATAGCACCAAAGAAGTGCAGCTGCATGTGTGTGCTGAGACTGACTTAGCAGGCAGCCCAGATGCCATGTGGCACAGGGTAGGATATTGTTTTGGAGTTGGTAGATTGGGCCTGCAGGGTTTTATTGGGACCACTGCAGTAGACATTTGCACAGGGACGGCCACAGAGGCTAAGGCCTAAGCAAGTTTGGTTTGATGTGGATGTGGTTCCCTGTACTTGGGGCTAGACCCTTGGGGCTACTTTCTGGGCCTTGGTTTCCCTTTCTGAATATGAAGTTGGGTACTTGGTATTAACATGGGGCTAAATAGAGGGACTGAGGGACTGTGGTACCCAGTACCAGGCCTGTACATGGTAGGGACTTAGTAGCTCAGAGCTAGTACCCGTGTTTAGACACTTGAGGGGCAGAGCTGCAGTTTCAGTACAGACTTCATTTTGCTGCCACTCCTGAATGAGGGAGATTGGAACTGCTCTGACTTGCCACTGAAGCCACTGTGTGTGTGTGTGCTGTTCTAGGTACGCCCCCAGTGGCCTTGCCCCGCTGCTCCCCAGCTACTGTGCCAGCTGTAACCCAATAGGGACTCATTGCGCCAATGGCCATCTTTCTGCTGTTCGGCCCTCTAAGCTCATCAGGCATAGTAGAGTTTTCTTTGGCTTTTGTGATCACTATCCAAGCAGGTGCCGGTACCCAGCACACAGTAGGCATGCTGTGAGTGGGTACTCTTGCCTTTACTCCTTGCTCTAAGCTTTGATTCCCCACCAGTGGTGGGCAATGGCCCCTGTTATGCCATCTACTCCGGGGCCAATTATAAATAGACACATAATCACCCTTATCTAGAGAGATGAGCTACACGCCCCTCCCCTTATCCCTCCTCCCCCCCCCCCCCCCCCCCGTTGGCACTCGCTCTCCGCAGTTGAGGGTGATGGAGGGATCTGGTACTCCCCTCCCTCCTCCATCCACCCATTCCTCCTCCCTGCTGCTCCTCCATCTCCACCCTGCTGAGGTGTGATCCGTCAGGGGCCGTGATGTCAGAGGCTCAGCTGATGTCACCGCCCCGGCCCTGTGACTTCACTTGCTTGGGCAGGAGGAGCTGTGAAGAGGCTGAGCCTGAGAGGAGAAACTGCCCCCTTTCCTTTTTCTTCTCGGTTTCTGCTTTCCCTTCCTCTCTGCCTCCGCGGGGGGTTGTTTTCCTGCCGGCCTGCGTGCTGTGGGCTGTCAGGGGGTCTGGGGCAAGTGCCAGGGGAGGATGCAGTTGCAAAGGTAACAGCGTGCGCGGGGCCTCTCCCACGGTCGGTCGCGAAAGTTTGCTCTGGCGTGTGAGGCGTGCCTGCTGGGCGCCGCGCCGCGCCAGCCCCAGGTTCCCCGGGGGTGTGCAGGGGCCAGTGGGCCAGGGACGGGCCAGGCAGAGGCCTCCTGGGCGGCCTTCACTGCCTTGTCCCCATCAAAGGCCGCAGCTGCTCGAGTGGCGGCTGCAGCTTTGAAACTGCCATAAAGAGCGATAGAGGGAGGGGGAGCGCGGGGGATGCTCAGAGCAGTGCCCAGGAGGGCGGCCGCGAGAGGAGGGGTGGCCGGGCTGCTGGCAGAGTGCAGCCGCAGGAGCAGGGGTGTGAAGGGCAAGGACCTGGGTCAGAGTCTCAGGGGCCAGATCCTTCTTACTGCCCCTATCCCCTCTGGTCCAGCTGCCCTCTGTGGCCAGGACCCCAGCAGTGAGGTGCAGGGGCTGGCTTCCCCTATTATTTCCCGACATATTCTTTTACCTCCAGCAGGCCATTTGTCAGTGGTAATGCGGGACAAAGGAGGGGGCAGTGGGTGGCCTGCTGCGAGTTGGGCGGTGGGCTAGAGCACAGGCCGGAGAGAAACGCCAACAATTAGGAAGCAGATACAGAGCTTTGCTCATTCAGTCTGTTGAGGGAGCCGTCATTTTGTGTTAGCGTATGTGTCTGAGGTGGGAGGAGGCAGAGACGGGAGAATGACAGGAGAAGGATTATGACATTGTGTTGTCTCTGTTTGTGGTAAATGCAAATTTGGCACCAGTGGTTTCCTGGGAAAAGCAGAGGCAAGTGACCCAGTCCAAGGCCTTGGCCCAGACCAACCGAGGGAGCTGGTGGGCGGTGGTTTGGGGTTTTATCCCCCCCCCCCTTTTCTATCTGGCGTGTGCTTCTTCCATTTATTTTACAGTGAAGAGCTGGAGATAGACAGGCCAGCATGACGGGGAGGGGTCCCCTCTGCCCTGATTTTCCAGTACCTCTTCTTGAGGCCTGGGCCCTTCTCCTGACTCCAAGTGTTTGCCCCTGGGTCATTTGCTTTCCTCTTAGGTCTCTGCCCCAGGCCAGGGTCACGCTTTGTTTCTCCCTTAACCTGGGTGGCCTGAGGTCTCTGAAGGCTGCTTCTTCCTACAGCTGCTTTCAGAAAGTGATCAGAGACAGCCCTGGACCAAGACTGATGGGGCTGTGACCCCTCTATGCCCACCTTCTGGCTGCAATGCTGGCCTGCTAGGGGTATGTTGGCAAGATGTCCTAGGACCTTGACTCTTTGGTAGAGGCAGGGAGTGTGAGCCTTCTCTAGGCCCGAAGGCAGCTAGCTCAAGGTTCTGGTCTGCCACAGGGTTCAGCAGGTACAGTGACATGGACACAGGGGATCATTCTGCTTGGGGCATGATCTTAGAGAATGCATGGAGTGGGTTTTACAAGGGCTAGGCTGTGCTCTGGTTCCACGGGGTGGAGGGGAGGTGGGGGGGAGGGAGTTCTGAATCCTTTATAGTGGAGAGTCGGGGAAAGGGACTTAGGGGCTCGGCTTGTCACATTCTAAACCTCTTGCTATGGTCCCTTCTAATTCTGCTTCCTTTCGAGTTGGTCTCACCCTAGCCTTCCTACTTCCTTTTTACCTGGTTAAGTCCTCTGGACTCAGTTTCTCCTACAGGGCTTGGGTCCTGTTCCTTTTACAGCTCGGACCACACTGGTGGCCTGTCTCAGTCTTCTGGGTGCAGAGCCTGGGTAGGTGGCCTTAGCGCAGGGCATCTTTGTACATTCTTGACACCGACCCAAAGCTGAGCATGGACTCTTGTGCCTGGGGCTCAAGGTAGCAGAGTAACTTGGAAGTAGGAACACCAGGATGCAACAGCTGTCCCTAATTCCGTCCTGGACAGTTTGGTAGGTCCAGTTCTTTTGGCAAAGCTGCCCAAAGGAGAACTTTCCAGTGGAGCTTGGTATGCCAAGATCACAGCCTTGGTTATGAGGAAAGACACTTGGCTGTAAGCTGGAGCATCGGGAGAGATGAAGAACAGCTGCCATATTGCACAGCATTGGGCTTGTAGCTTGGGCACCCTTATGGCCTGCAATGTTCTGGTGTCTGTGGAACTCTGTGTCAGATGGAAAAGCAGACAGGGGTGTGGATGGGCTTTCCCCAAAGCCATGGTGTTAGGTCCATTCCAAGCTGTAGGCTCTAGAGTATTATGGCCAGGAGTGTTAAAAGCACCTGGCTGGCCCCTGGTCCCTACTAGCCCTCTTTACCTTGCTCAGACCCACAGATGGCCAGCCCCTCCCTCCAGGCACCTTCATTTTTACTGAGCCAGGCCAGAACAGTAGCCTCCCTGGTCCTTTGTTACTTTTACACAAGCTCTAGCTGTGTGACCTTGAGCAAGCCTCAGAGCTGCAGCTCTGAAAGGCAGTGGCCAGGGAGCAGTGATCTTTCTGTAGACTTGTTACAGGGATTAAGAAGATGGTGGGACAGTCAGGTGCTCAGCTACTGGCAGCTGTGGCTATTAAAAGTGCCAGGAACCTGGGGGCAAGATACAAACAAAAACCAACTGGATAAAGCCCTCCTTTGTACCCTGTTAGTCTCAACAGGGCAATTAAAGAGAGGCTTCATGGGGAAGGTGGCTGCTTAAGATTTTGAAGGGTGAATAGGAGCTTGCCAGGCTGAGGCAGAAGAGAGTATACCTGGTGAAGGGAAGGAAGGGAGCAGAGCTTCCACAGGGTGAGGGGCACCTGGTTCTTTCACAGTGGGAACAGGGTCTAGAGGCAGGGCAAGCTGGACCTGTTGGCAGACTGGGCAGGCTACCCATAAATGTATCACTGAAACTCACCTTCAGCTACATCTTTGTCTTAGACCACTCTTCAGAATCTTGGGGCTTCTGCCAGGTCAGGCTCATCTGGCTGCCTTGGGGTGTGGGGGTTTGTGGGTGGTTCCACACTTGAATTTAAAGACTGGTGTGAGTTTTCTTACTTTCCACTTCTCCTTTTCCCATTATAGATTAAACCCAGGGCCCTGTTCTGCATTCCTGAGCCAGACAGTTCACATTCTGAGCTGGAGGCAACATTGCTGAGGAAAATGATTCCGAGAATTTGGAGACAGGTTCTTGGAACCTCATCTACAGGCTGGACCCTTAGGGTGAACTGGAGCTCCCACAAAGGCTGGGTTGCTAGTTCCCAGCCCTAGGTTTTACTAAAGCTGTAGCACAGAAGGTGGCCAAAGGCACAGGGCTCCAGGCTTCTTGGATTTAGTCTCTGTGTAGCATCAGACAGGTCACTGGCCTTGAGTCTTGATATCCTAGGGTAGTAGTGATATCTATGTCACAGGGCTGTGATGAAGGTTACAGGACTTAGTTCTCTCAGACCAACCAGCTTAGAGCCAGGCTCTCCGAAGTAGGGGGAACTTGCTAACTGTTAGCTAGAACAGGGGACGGGCCAGAGTAAAGGCTCAGTACCTGCATATCTATGTATCAATTGTGTAATCCCTCCAAACCTCGGTTTCCCTAGCTATGAAATGGGGGTAGTTATCTGGCTGGGTGATAAATAACACTTACTGTAAGCTGGGTGGGCATTCTGCTTGCCTACTTCAATAGTCTCTCCCTGCCCTGAGCTGTTAGGGCAAGACAGAGGTAAAGGTAGCCCAAAGCAGAAACTGCAGGGGGAAAGCTCTAGAGACTTGGCATTTTTTTTGAATGACCCTAGGCAGTTGTCCCTGGTTACTGTGGACAAGATCAGAGGAAAGTAGATTGCTAGAGTATGAGGCCTGAAGATCAGCAAGGGCCCTCCCACCACTGCAAATGAGCCATTGATTGGACACATAGTAGAGTAACTGATACACTGAGCGGCCTTGAACATGTAACGTCATCATCCTGAACCTCAGCTTCCCTTTCTGTGGTGGAGAACTAAGGCCTGCTTAGGTTTCCTGCTTCTCTGAAGGGCTGATTTTCCTGTTGCTGATTTTCTTGGATGGTTTCCATGTAGGCTGTACCTTGGGCAGTATTATCTGCCCACTGGTTTTCCAAGAAAGGATGTTTTTCTCTTTCATTCTGTAGGCAGCCCACAGATGAGCTACCGCTGCCTGGCTTGACTACTACTACTCCCCACTAGCACTGTACCTAGGCTAGGGGAGGGGCCCAAGGGTCGAGCAAGGGAGTGGCACCCAGGAGGCCCTCTGAGAGAACAGGGCTACCCCACACCTTGGTATGTACCACATGTGAGTGCATCCAGGTATGGGTACTGTGGGGTTTGAAAGCTGACCACAGCTGGGCTCTGGGAGGTGACAGATTGCCATGGAGCATCCCAGAGATCATGAGCACTAACTCCTGCCATCACAAGCTTTAGAACCAGCCTCTTGGCTCCACTGAGTCTGTGCTGGGTAGTTGTGGCACCTCACTTCCTCGGAACAGCTACTGATGAAGTTGGATGTGAGGTAGCCCTCTGCAGTGAGCAATAATAATCTTCCTGGGATCAAAAAGCTGAGGGCCCCTGACCATGGGTCTTCATTGAAGGTTCTTATACCCATTTACTACCAGAGCAGAGGAAAGACCGATTATAATGTCAGGAATCCAGAGACCGCTGACAGGAGGTTCAGGAGACACAAAGCTTGGGATGAGGTTGCTACCATGCAAGCCTGCCACGGCTTACTGCAGGGATATACTGACATCGGGTGTGTGGGAAGAAGGGGTGCTACATAAGACTGTGGCTTTTCAGGAACATTTTTTTTCCCTCTGCCCAAGGTACACATTCACACACATGGGGTTGCTTAAGTGCACTACAGGGTTCAAATCTTGTCTCAGCTGCTTGCTAGTTTGCAACCTCAGGCTGTGTACTTACTGCTTTTTGCCTTTGTTTCTACCCATTAGTGGGAACCAGTATTGGACCTAGCTCACATAAGAATGCTGTGGGTTAGCAAGGCAATACACCCAGCATGGAGGCTAGCAGATGTGGAAGCTGCAGGCTTATTCTCCTTTGTTATTTCAAGTCAGCTCAGATGCCTCTGTTCCCTCAGTGTTAACTGAGTACCTGCAACATGCCAGGCCCAAGCCTCTCTTTGCCTCGGCTAAGCGGCCAGCCTTGGAGCTTGGGAGCTGAACATGTAATTCTGATGCAGAAGAGTACAGCTTCTGAGAATTGGTGTGCTGGCTCCCACTGCTGGTGTGACTGACATTCTGATGAAATATGTCAGTTGGAAACAGTTGTGAAAGAAATGCCTGGAAAGTATATCTGCCCTACAGGAGGACCACAGGGAGTCTGAACTTAGGTCAGTGCTGTCATGACTCCAGAGCCTCAGTTTCCTTATATGAAATCACGGCAGTAACCACCTTTACTTTAGAGGTCAACTCTGGAATATGCTTTCTAAGCAGCTGTGACATCTTTCATTTTTGTTTCTGGTCCTTTGTATGACCTGTGCAGTCCCTATGCTGACACTGGGCATGGCCATCAAAGCATGCTCTGCCCTTGTGACTTCTGGAGTTCTGGCTTCATTGAAACCTTTGCACTCTGTAACTTGCAGAGAATGAGGAAGGCCCCTCAGGCAGCCTTGTCCCTACAGGGGATATGTGGTTACCTAAGTCATGCAACATAGGTTTCTAGAGAGTTCCTTGTTCTGGGCACTGGGTCAGCCAATGGAGATGGAACTATGATCAGAAGTCAGTATTTCCCTCCAGCACAGCCCAGGAGAAAGGATGTGAATAATTACCCCAAAGATCAGAGATAGGGATGGGAATGCTTAAACAGAGCTTCAGCTTCTAAGAAGAAGCTCAGCCATAGGGCAGCTAGAAAGGTGGATTAGAGGTGAGCACTAGCCAATGCCTTCTGCTAAGATCTGTGACTCCTTTTCCCTTGGGATAAAGTCCTAAAGCCTATGACCTGCACCTTCCTGCATGAACCTCCACTTTTCTCTTTGACTTGCACTGTCCTGTGCCTCCTTTTCTCCTGCCTCAGGGTCTTTGTCCATGTAGCACTTCTCCCTGGAACCCACCCAGCTTCAACATGAAGCCCCTGGGACCATAGACATCATGACAACAAGGACCCTTTTATTTAGTACTTGGCATCTGATAAAGACTCAATCAGTGTTGAGTGAATGAGTGAATGGATGAATGAATGGTTAATGTAGAGTCTTGTGAAGGAGGCAGCATTTGACACAGACCTAAAAGCGAGGAATGATTTCAGTGTCAGTGAAGCAAGAGGAGCAGGCACCTCTGCCTCTGGGAATAGGCCAGCACAGTACAGAGACACAGAAACAAGTGAGTGGAGTTTGGCAATGTGAGCTGAGCCAAGAGAGGACTTTGTATCCGGGAGAGTGGGACTTGGGAAGCCACTCAGCAGCCACTGCACACTGTCAAGCCAGGGAAGAGTGCTCATGGGACTGCAGTAAGTCGGTAGGGGTGAAAGTGGCTCACAAAAAAGAGGCTGGAGTCAAGGACTGATTGTCAGTTGGAGAATTCACTGCTTTCTGTTCCCAAGGCATTGCACATGTGCTCTGGCAGCTGTCCTTGAGAGCTACCAGGGAGGTAGAAGCAGAGCAGCAATAAGGCTTCTCACAGGATGCTTCTAAGACAATTGGCTTGGTGCCCCAGGCCAGCCATTCCTAAGTCACTGGAATGGGAACGTCGGTGTCCCCATTTCTAAGCCATCCTCGTTGAGAAAGGAGCGCCCAGCTTTGTACCCATACATCTGGATCCTAGTACAACATGGTGAGACTAGCCCAGGGAGGGATATGAGCAGGAATGTTACCAGCATTATGTCCAGGGCAAAAGCCCTGGGATCTTCTTACAAGGCAGCCACTGTGTTCAAGAGTGAGATTTGAGGGGAAGGACTTGAGGGCACTCCTGGGCCCACCACTTGGCTGTGCACCGTTGAGCATCTCTAGTGACTCTGGGTCTTTAGTGGTGAGCTGGGGCAGGGCTCTGGCCTTGTGAAGACCGAGGTTAAATGACACACACAGAGTTGCAAGCCCAAGGAATAGAGCAGCTCAGGAAACAGTGGCCCTTATCATGGCTGCATTTTTTTCCACCGTTTGCATTCTTAGCAGGAAACTTGGGTTTCAGGCTTAAAAATGAAGAGCATGTCAACAAAACAGGATGGAACAAAGTCTTTTCCCAGCATGCCTCAGCATGTGGCACTGCCTTCCTGTGGTGCCCAGACAATGATGTGGCTAAAAGTCTTGAGCTTTCAAGCAGAAATAATCCCAATGGAAAGGAACCTCCCATTGTTACTGCATGATGAAGCGATGCAGGGGCTTGGCAGCTCTACTCCCTGGGTCTGTGTTTTAGCTCAGACCCCGCCTAACTGCTGTACCTTGGTTTCCTTACCTGCCAGTGGAAGAACACTATCCACTTGACAGGTTTGCTGTGAGGACAGTTAATGCCTCCGTAGCTCTCTGAGTGACTTAGTGAAGCTCTGAAGCCAGAAGGCTGGGTACCAGTCCCAGTTCTGCTGTTTGCTGGCTGCCTGACTTGGAACTAGTCATTCACCTCTCTGTGTGCTTATTTTCTGCTCAGATTCATGAAGGTGGTGATTGGTGGCTTGTAGTGAGGAGCGTGACCTTACTCCAGGAGGCAGGAAGAACACTTGCTTCCCATGGCCCAAATCCCAATTTATAGATAAAGAAGTTGAGCCTCTAATTCATTAGACGATTTGCTGAAGAATACACACTGGTGAGACCAGAATGATCCCCAGTTTTGTGCCCTGGGTTGGTATTGCCATGCCAGAGGCTGCCCAGGAAGAGTCCAGCCCATAGGTACTGGGCAGAAAGCTGATGCCTCCTACCACCTGGTTCCAGGGTCCTCCTTGTTCATCTGTGGAAAATGAGTTCCTCAGACTGTCTCCAGGGCCTCAGCCCATCTGTGGGGAGAAGATGCTGCTGAGCCTTACCAGCTGCCTGCCCCTTTCCAGTAGTCACCGAGCAGTAGGAAGCTGGAGTTAGAAGTACAGTCTCTGGGGACCTAGGACCAAATTCCAGCTCTGCCTTTTTCAAGCTGAGTGACTTAAGAACAAGGCCCCGAAATTCCCCTGCACCCCAGAGGCTGCCCAGTGCCTGCTCTTCTCTGGGCTGTCTCATACCAATGGAGCCTTCCCTCTTTGTGCTGCTCTGGGCAGAGGTCTCTTGTGCACAGCAGTAGCAGCAGTAGTTCCTTCCATCTAGTTTGGGCATCCCCACCCTCATCCTTAGAGTTTCCTTCACCTTGTCTGAGAAAGAACTGGTTACGGCTTAGAGCCTCAAAGGCCACAGATGCTTCTATGAGGGTATGTCCAAAGCAAGCTGTTCCTGTGCACCTGAGCATGGTCAGTACCTCTAGCTTTGGCATGGGACAGGCACGGCATGATGCTGGGGGAGTTTGCCCTTCTGTTTGCCTCCTGGAAGTCTAGAGGTGAAGCCCCAGGCTTATGAGTGAGGATTCCAAGCTTCCCTTTGGGTGGTTTAAAATTGCCAGTAGGTGGCTCCTCCCAAGAGGAAGGAGAGTAGGGGCCTGTGGATAAAGGTAAGGGCTGTTTGGGTGCTCAAGAAAGTCAGCCAGTTCGGGAAAGACACTAGCCTGCAGCTTAGGCAGACACCCTGGCTCAGTTCTCACAAGTCACTGATCTGCCCAGCAGGGCCAGTCTCCTCAATCAATCCATGCTGACAGATGGTAGTGGAATCAGTGACCTAGAGGCAGAAGGCTCCATTTGTAATCCCAGAGTGGTTGGTCCAGGTTCCTGGAGGAGGATTGAGGAGTTCTTAATAAAAGGAGTGACACAATGTTTCCAAAAGCCATCTGAGCCTGAGGAGAGAAAGGATGAATTTTGCCTCTGGAATTGATACACAGTGATTCTGTTCAGTAAGTATTTTGAAGTGGCCTGGGTTAGGAGAGATGGAGGAAGCTCATTTTCTCTGCTTTCCTTAAAAGACCACAAAGTGAAGAAGGAAAACCAAGATGGATACATTTGAGACAAAGGATACAAAAGATTGGGGCAAGCTGGGTGTAGTGGTGTCACGGCTGTGATCCTAGCACTCCAGAGGCTGAGGCAGGAGAATTATGACTTAAGGCCAGCCTGGGCCACACAGTGAGACTGTCTTAAAATAAAACAACTACCCCTATGGGATTTTGAGTTGTAGGACTTTGGACAGTCAATGAACTTATCTCAGCGTCAGCTGCTCAGCTGCTGTACTGGCCTCAAATTTACAGCGATTGACTTATGTCAGCCTCCTAAGTGCTGGGATTACAGGTGTGCACCACCATGTCTTGAGTTGTAGGTAGACTTAATTGTGTCTGGTACTCCAAGAATTCTTTAAGCAACTAGCTTTAGATTCCCACAATACCTACAAGTGAGGGAGGTAACATTAGGGGCTCAGGTCTGGTACTCAATCCAGAGAGGTGAAATGACTGCCTCAGCCACACGTGGCACAAGAGTACTAACATCTGTCTGTTGGTCATGATTCCAGAGAATGTTTTCCCTCCTACAGAGGAACATGGTAGGTCCCCAGCGACGAAGGGCCCTGGTAGACCTGGCTGTAGAATGGGGCAAGTTTCCATGTAGTGGTCACCTGCACAGTATTCTGTTAGGAGCTGAAAAAGTAGGGGGGAAGGTTACCTCAGGAAAGGAGGCAGGGACCCAGTGTCTCTATTCTTTTTCTAATGAGATCTGTTGTATTTTGTTCCTGCTCCCATGTCCCCTTGAAACAAAGTAAAACCTAGGAAGAAGGGGAGGATGATGGCAGGAATATGAGGAATAGCTGTCCTTTTCTTCATCAACTGGCTCAGGAAGCTGGGCATGGCCCCAACACTCAGTCTCCAAGAAACACATCTATATTCTCCAGTTTTTTTGTACAGAAAACTTTAGGTCTTTTGAGGGTTCTTCCCACCTTTCTGCGGTCCTGATATAAGCTTGAGGTCAGGCTTTATAGTCTTTTAAAAGCTTTAGTGCCTGAGAATTTGAAAATGAAACTCACAGAACAATGGGAACAGCCCTAGGGCAGGGCTTGGTGGCCTATTCAGCTCTACTCCCGAAGGGCTTGGCACTTTGCCTGGCTTTCAAGACGTGTGGGGGAATCAAATCCCCAGGAATAGTCCTGACCTGCATGGGAATCAGCCCCCACTTGGTGAGATGGGACAGAAGCCAGGGGAAATCATTGCCTTTACCACATCCTCCTGCCAGGGGCCCCAGAACTACTCAGGCCCTGCCTGGGATCCCCAGACCCTCTGTGGGTGGCCTGAGGCAAGAGAAAGCATTTAACTGCTCTGGCTAGGTAGAATGAAAGGTGAAAGGGTAAAAAGTCAGGCCACGGGGATCCGTAGACTTCAGATATATAAAATCTGGTCCCCAGATCACAACTGATTACTGTTAGCTTTCATCTTATAACCAAAGCAGGTTTTAGATCACAATTTACTCTTAACTTAGGTTGCTTTAGGAGAAGAAGCCACATACTACCTCAACATCCCTACAGTCACAGACCTAATTTAGAATCAGTAGTTTTAGGGACACTTAATCCAAAGTCTCCTTCTTCCTCTTGTATCTATGGGAAACTGAGGTTCAAAGTGGAGAGGTCTCTGGTTTGCTAGAAGCTGAATGTAAATACTCCAAGCTCACCCTATCCTTACTGGCCTCACTTTGCACAACAGGAGGGGGGTGAACACATGGCATCACCATCTACAGGTTGGTGGTTCTACATGAAATTTTATTGAGGGAAAAGAAATTTAGCCCTTTGCTCTGTAAAGACATCAGGGATTCAAAGGGAAAGCTGGTTAGGGCCTGAGGTACAGCCTTGGAAATGTCTAACTTCAGTTCCGGTCCTGCCAACCCGGAATTCAGAATCCCAGTTGCCACTACATACTACAGGCATGGAAGCATCTAGTTTTAAACGTGAGGTAGGTTGGCTTCCTTCCGTTTAGACGGGGTGGGTGGGGGCACTGAGTCTCAGAGTTCATTCAGGAACACCCACTTAGGCAGGCACCATGGGCAGAGACAGCAGGCACAAACGGCAGACCGGCCTGGCGTGACCCACCCGGGCCGGGTGGACGTTAGAAAAAGCAGAAGCTATCTTGACAACCGCTCGACTAACTCCATAAATTGCCGCGGGCTTCTCCGCTTTGGAGGCTCAGGTAGAACTCCAGAAATCCCAGTGGAAGGTTCTGAGCCACCAACTCCCCAGAAAGTTGTCTGGAGGATGCCCTACAAGGTAGCCTCAAGCGCGGGGCTGCAGGGCACATGGTCCCGGACCGCCTGGCGGGGTCTCCTCGCTGCGCCTCTCGACGCCGCTGCACGCGGGTGGGCACGCGCGCCGCCCCGCCCCCGGCCCCGCCCCCGCCGCGCGCCCTCCCGCCCGCCCGCGCGCCGGGGCCCGGGAGCCGCCTCATTGGCTGCGGGCCGTCACCTGACGCTCTGTTATTTCCTGTGTGTTGGGAGAATGGAGAGAAAAAACCCGGAGCCGAGCCGCCTTCGGCCCCTGCGAGGCGGCCGCGGCCTCAGCCGGGGGAGCCCTCCCTGAGGCGCGCCGGAGCGGGGGAGTAATCGAGCGAGCGCGCGGGCCGGAGCGAGCCTCTAGGGGCCGCGGCCCCGGCCCGCCCCGCCGTCGGCCTGGGCGTCCGCGCTGGAGGCGGTGGAGGCACCCCCACCCCCACCCCGCGCCGCGCCGCCGCCCCCTCCCATCCCAGCGCCGGCGGAGGCTGAGGGACGGGCCGGGGGGCTCCTGCAGGTAACCGCCGCCCGGCCGGAGGAAAGGGACGGCCTAAGGGGGCCGGAGCCGGGCCGCGCCGCGCGCCCGGGCGGCTGGGAGCACAGGTCGTGGCCCGGCCCGCCCTATGAGTGCTGAGCCTCGGTAGTCGCTGAGGGGGCTGAGGGGACCGGCGTGCGATGCTGAGGGCGGTGGAGGGGTTTAACGGTCCGGTCCGGCGTCCGGGCTTGAGGGGGCCCGGAGTGCCCTGGCTGCGGGCGGAGATACCTGCTCGTTTGCGGCCTGGGGTGCCGAGGGGTCCGCGCTCCAGGCAGCCCCGCGGGGACCGACGTCGCTGGCCCCTAGGCTGCGGGCTGGAGGCGAGGCCAGCGCGGTGGAGGGCCGGGCTTGGAGTGAGCCGGGGAGGGGCCGCGCTGGGGTCAGTGATCAGCCGCGCGAACACCTGAGGCCATGTGGATGGGGCTGCCTGTCGCTTGCTGGCGGCCCAGGGCAGGTACCGGGCGGCCGGGCGCGAGCTCGGGGCGCAGGATGCACTTCCTGTGTGGGGCGCTCTCCCCTCCCCCGCCGTGGTGAGCGAGGCAGGGCGTGGGGTCCCGCGGAGTTCGCGAAGGAGCTCTTTGTGGGGGGGGAGGTTGCGGGGGTGCTGTCAGGGGACTGGGAAGGCGAGGCTCCGAGTCTCCCTTTCCTATTTCCTCAGGAAAGTGGTGATTTAAAGGAGAGTTGGCTATCCGGCCTGCGGCGGGAGGTGGAATGTCCTGAGTGCGCCGAGATGGGAGTGGAATTTAGTGTTGGGGCGAGTGGTGTTGAGGATTCCTCCATGGTTTGTGGGTGCGGACACCAGCGTTGCTTGTCTGTATTCAACCCCTTTGGGGACGAATCAGAATTAGGGATTTCTCCCCGCGCTCTGCATTCTTTTCTTAGAGATTAGATGACTCTGGTAAATGCTATAAAATGGATGGAATTTTTGAGCTATTATCTAACAGGCTGATCTTTGAATGATAATTGGACCCTTATGCTAACAGCCTTAGTGAAGAGTTTTATAAAACATTTTACATGGGGTGGCATTGGCGGTTGAGGAAACTACTAAATTCCAATCTAGGAGGACAGGAATGCACTTCCAGTTTGGCCACCAAATAAACTGTAGCCCTGGGCAAGTTACCTACCCTCTTCAGTGCCTCAATTACACTTCTGTTAAAGACCCTTGCAGGCTTGACATTTCGAAGGTTTGTTTGAGTTTGGTTTGGTGGTTCTCCCACTCCTGTTTCGTGCTCTTATTTTGACCATAGTAACTTTTCTGAGAAATGCAAGATGTGCCTTACTGGATTGAAAAGTAACTTTGTCCGGGTAGTTTTCCCTCAAATCTCTGGTGCTTTAATGTGCTTCTGAAGAAAAAAATGCAGTCTAAATAGCAGTTTAACCTCTGGTGAGTGCACATTATTGTGCATTCTTTCTTTGTGGAATAGTTTTCAGAAAAAAATTTTGGACACTGGCTTCTTCGGAAATGTGAATAAGATGGTTGAGTCTGTTTTTTATTGGAAGCTCTTTCCTTATTGGAAGGTATGCTAATTTCAGGTTCTTTTAGGTGATACTTGGCTAACTTGAATTTTCCAACTTTGGTCTTCTAGTAGAGATGAAGAATTTCACAATGTGAGGTAGTAGGCTAGTAGAATTAATGTCCACTTCAGGCTCAGGTTGCAGTAATTATTTACACCCCGTGTTTATTCCTTAATGGTAGCAGGATGCTTCCTGGTAGATGCTTAAGAACCCCAATTAATTTAACTGATTTTTCTGGGGTATGAAGGCCACGAATGGTAAGTTCTTTTAGACCAAGCTCAAATTTTGCTCGTTTGTCTTAGACTCTTAGTATTGTAATATGTGAGGACATATGCTTAATATGATGTTCTGTGCCTTTTAATTAATTAATTAATTAATTTATTTATTTATTTTAGGCTATTTAGCCCTGTCTGGTCTTGGATTTTTAGTAATCCTTCTGCTTCTCGATTATTATTCACCTGGGTTATAGGTGTGGGTGTGCACCACACCCAGTTCACTATTTCTTAAAACACCTCTTTTATTTTGTCTGCACAGCTTAAAAGTGGTCTTAACATGGATGGGGAATGGGCTCATAATGTCAGTCCTGTATATGTGTTAATAGAGGTTTTCTTTTATAGCGACATCAGGCCTATCACATAGAGACTCTTATTTGACTACACAGATGAATTATTTGGAATTTTCCAAAATAAACAATTTTATTAGGATTTGAATTCTGACTATGTATTTTAAAAAGCTTCAGCTACTCAGAGTGGAATTACCCATCACACTTAAGTGTATGTTAATTATACCTATTTTATAGTTTATGAAGAAAAATTACTGTAAAACTTTAGTGAGGTGATTTGTGAATGTATATGTGAGAGAAGACCTTACATTGGTAAAATATTGGGAGATTTGCCTTTGGTGTTAAAATATTTTAGCAGAACACTTTTTCTTACTATGCAAAATGAAGTATTATGTAGTTGAAATGGTATGTCTATTTTGACCAAAAAGTTAGAATTTGGCTTTTATGAAATATTTTCTCTTAGAGATAGGAAATGATGCTAACATTTGCATTAAAACCAAAAATCTGTAGACTCTGGCTAAGGAATTCTAAACTGTCTTAAAATGTCTACCCAGTAGACCTGAGAGTTGTCTTTCCTTTCCCTCAGAGTGCATAGAGCTAGTGAGAGGTGTGGCTTGATTCTAACTCTCCTCTGCTAGACCCCAAAGCTTGTTACCAAGTTCCTTATAACTTGACTGCTTGAGGTGCAGATCAGCTAGTGGTAGGTTTGGCCCTAAAATCTGTATCTTCCTGCTGTCATTACATTCTACTGTGATGAATATGAAATCTGGAAAGTGTTTTCTGAGATCCTTGGAAATTTTCTGAACTTTTAGTTTGCCTGTGCTTGGCCAACATTGGTATGCATCAGATTTGATCTGCAAGAGGCTTCTCGTTCATGCCTAGTTGTGCCATTCTGTCTTGAGCTAGAAACATTTATCAGCTGAAAAAGCAATACAAGACAAAAGGTGGTCTTTCTTTCTTGTTTGTGTTACTAGTTTACAGTGTCTAGGAATCATGTGATTGCTTTCACTTTGTCCAGATGAAACTGTTGACTTACATTCCTGCAAAACAGAACTTTCCCCAGTATTCCTTAAGCATTATTTCCACTTGGGGGTAGTTTTATTTTTAGGCCCTTGAAAGTCTTGTGGAGGTGATGCTGGGGACTGAAACCAAAGCCTGATTCATGCTAGGCAGATACCTCTGCCATTGAGCTACATTCCTAATCCTCTCCAGAATCTTGTGATCATGATACCCACAGTATAGATGAAAGATTCTCATGATTACAAGTAAAATTCAGACTTTCCTATATTAAGGGCCATGCTTAACTTTGCACAGGACCAGCAGGAAGATGTGCTATATAACACATTGTTGATATAACTGTGGCCTCATCTGGTAGTTGTTTATATGGATTTAAAATGATAGGACCTGGTGGTAGTAGTCTTTAACCCCAGCACTCTGAATGGCAGAGGCAGGCAGATCTCTGAGTTCCAGGACAGCCTGGACTATACAAAGAAACCCTTTCTGGAAAAACAAATAAAACCATAGGGCTGGCTGTGGCGATATATGCTTTTAGTTCTAGCAGTCTTAGAGCTAGGCAGGTCTCTATGACTTTGAGGCTACCCTGGTGTACATAGTGTGTTCCAGGTTGCCCGAAGCTATAGGAGATTGTCCCAAAAATAATGACAACAAAAAAACCAAAAAGAATGAGAAAATAGTAGCTCCTAGGGAAACTACCCCTACTGTAAGCTGTTCTGTAGGCTTGGGACACTTGACTGTCAGTCAGCACGGTATAAAGATGGTTTATTTGTTTGTACATTACATCTCTGAATGTTGATTAAAATCCTGCATATGTCTTGTAATTTGTAATACCAGGCTTCTCTGAAGCATGGGAGATGCAGTGGTGGGGCAGATAGAGAAGGAACCATTCTGAAAACAGAATGTAAACAGTAAATAAGACTGCCATTTGGTTATAACTACAAAGAATACAAACATACAGGTGGATATGGTCAGTGCCTGCCTATAGTCCTGGAACTCATGAGGCAGAAGCAGGGTTGTGAGTTAGGCCAGTTTGAGCTACCTGGTGAACAAGTCTATCTGGAGAAGAAAGAAAGCTCAATATGATAGTGTCATGGAGTAGCTTTAAAGGTGGTCCCTGTTCTGTAGACATTTCTGTCCTCTAGGGCAAGTAAAGGTACTGTTAAGAAACTTGCTTTTGCCTTGAATCTCTGGAAAAGTATCCAAAGCCACTGCTAGGGAGTGATGAGCATGCTCTTCTCATAGTCTGCTACCCCACCATTAAATATCTGTTTTCTACAATGAGCATGTTTTCTACCTCAATTAAAAAAGCAACATACAAAACCTGTTTCGAATTTTATCTGGACAGCCACAGTAGCAACCAATTAAATACTTGTTACTACCCCTCCTCTTCTCGAGAGGCCTTGCTTTTTCTTTCTTCCTTTTTATTTTCTTATGTTTCCCAGGCTGGCTCATCCTCACTATTCAATTGAGGATAACCCTGAACTCCCTGATCCTCCTGCTTCCACCTCCCAAGTGCTAGGTATGTACCACTGCACTTAATAAAAATATTAAAATAAATTAAATTTATATTAAATTTATATTAAATTAAATTAATAAATTAAATAAAAAAAATTAAAATAAAAACTTTTATCAGGCAGAGTGAATATTTTTCTGGCTTTTTGATCTTAGAAATCAAACCAGGGCTGTCCTGTAACTGAGGCTTGGAGCTAAAAACTGTATTTCTGGGACCTTAATTCTTGAATTGTAGAGCCCATTTTTATCTACACATTAGAAGTTTTCCTCACATCTAAAAGGCCTCGTTTTAACTGAACAAATGATGATGAAGGTAACTAAGGGAACATTTCTTCATATTTTTACATTGTGGACCAAGACTTGATCAGGATGAGAAGCTAGTGGGACCTGAGGAACCAACAGGGCTCATCCTTGTGAAAAGTATTGGTAACTGCTTTATGTTGATACGATGTTACTTTCTTAATTTCTTAAGTTGGAACTGCATGGAGTTTTTTGTTTGTAGAGAGGTTTCTTTCTTTGTAGCCCTGGCAGTTCTGGAACTCTCTTCAAAGACTGCTGTAAGAACTCTGAGAAATTCATGCACCCTTGCCTAGGTGCTGTTTTTTTTTTTTTTTCTTTTTTTTTTTTTTTAAAAGTTGGAGTATGTTTAGAACTCAGAGATGTTTGTGAATATGTATGTATGTGTATGGAGGTGTGTGTGCAAATGCCTGGGTGGAGAACAGCTGTGTGCCCAGCTTTTATGTGAGTCCTGGTGATTAGCTCAGATAACACATTTTGCCTAACTGGCAAAGAGCCAGACCCCAACTTTGATTGTGACAGTGTAAAGTCACCATTCTTTCAGTTTTTCCTGAGCTATAAAGTCAAAGGGTTAAACTAGATTATTTCCTTTTTAGAAGATTGGATTACTTATTTATTTGTGTGTGTGGGTGTGAGTGTCCGTGAAGGCTAGAAGAGGGTGCTGGATCCCTTAGAACTGGAGTTTACAGGTGGAGTTAGAATTGCTTGATGTGAGTGTTGAGGATCCAACTCAGGTCCTAGGGAAGAACAGCAAGCATTCTTTGCTGAGCTAACTCTCCAGCTTCCACTGCTTGTTTTGAGGTTTTTTTCTGGCTTTAAAATTCTGTTATGGCTAGGTGATGGTGACACATGCCTTTAATCCCAGCACTGGGGCTGCAGAGGCAGGCTGTTCTCTTTGAGTCTGAGGCCAGCCTCATCTACAGAGTGAGTTCCAGAATAACCAGGACTGTTACATAGAGAAACCTTGTTGCAGAACACCCCCCCCCCCCCAAAAAAAATTTCTGTAATCATGGATGAAAAGGGAGGCAAATAGCAGGCTACACACCAGTTAGCTGGGAAAGAAGATGAATTTTCCAGCTTTGTCAACAGAGCCTGTTTCATGTGTACTGTGTCATCCATGCCAGAGCCTGGTATAGTTGCCCTTGCTTCTCTCACGTCTTTCTACCCTAGTACCTAGCAAGATACCAGACAGACAGAAGCCACTAGTGTTTACCACCTTAATCTGAAACCCTAAATAGAAACATACCAAAGAATGTTTTCTGCAGGTGCCAGACCTTTAATCTTAACCTGGATGTGAAACAACTGGGTGAAGAGGGTATTTAAGGTAGGCATTGGAAGACAGAGGAGGCAGAAGCTAGGAGGAGCGAGGTTGAGGAAGCTGGAAGACAGCTGGCTGAGATTTGACTGTGGTGCCTGTCCCTGAGATCTGGCTCTGAGTTTCCTTTATTCGTGCAACATCCTGTGAAAAGGTTGTTCGACCCAAAGGGTTGAGGCCCTCAAGTTGAGAACTAGTGTTCTGAAGTGGTGGGACTGTTTTATGTTGATAGACATCAAACTGATTAGATTTTGTGTTGTATATAATTTTATTATAAGTAAATCATATCAGAAAACAACTTGGGAATTAAACTAGATTCCAGAATTTATTCTCAGTCTTGTTACTTCCAACTTGAAGCATCTTATTATCTTTCTTATCTGAAGGATTTTATTTTTCATTGGTTTTTCTACTTTTCTTTTTGCCCTCTTCATAAATTGTTTTTCTCCAGTACTCATGGATTTTAAAAAGTCAGTTATGTGGTCAGGACACAGAAGTAGGCAGATCTCTGTTAGTTGGAAGCCAGACTGGTCTACAAAGTCAGTTGTCACACAGAAAGACCCTGTCTCAAACCAAACCAAACCAAAATAAAACCCTAGAGATGGGAAGTACTCTTACCCTTGGTTGCTGGGCTGTCCCACTTGTGGAGAAGTGACACACAGATTGGGTGGGAGTGAGTTTCATTCTGACCCAGTCCCAGCAGAGCAGCTCTTCTGATATCTCTTAGATTCCTATATAAAATTTTTGTTTAAAGGAGAAAAGACTTGAGAAATATTTTCAAACAACACTTTACTGGACTCTCAGATTCTAGTCAGAGCTATTTATGTATTTTTATAGCCTTGACAGTGAAAGTATTGTTTGGCCTATGGTCTGTTGCTCTGTTGTGACCTACCCTCAACCTTTGTCTCTGTTTATGGTCAGTGTAGGTCATAGGTTATATAATGTGAGATATGCTTATTTCTCTACAAATTTCTCTATTTTCAGCTGGCCAAGATGCTGTGTTAAGCCTTTTGTCTTTATGTCTTTTTATATAGTTTGTGATAGGTCCACATACGTTGAATTTAAATTCATTGTAGAAAATTTATAAGGTATTTCTATGAGTAAGATTAAGAATAGAGAAAACTTGGGAAGAAATATGACTTTAGTTTAATCTGATAGGACCAGTAAGATAGTAGAACTCTTGGTTCTAGGATATGTTGAAGAGCAGTGGCAACATTCCTCAGCTCTGTAAACCCAGAGAAAGGCCCAGAGAGAACATTGGTGTGTTAGTTGAAGAAACTGAAGAGCTCCCTGTCATGTGAGGAAAGCTGGGAGTTTCTGGAGAATTTTAGAACAGTAGTACTCCTATTTGGGTTTAGTAATTATCCTACTGGAGAGCAGTTTGGGGAATATTTTAAGAACGGAATGACTCCTACAAAACTCTTACACAAGCAGTGAAACCAGCCTGAATGGTGTATAGCTACCTGCACTTGTGAACAGACAAAATGAAAAAGTACATGTTTATTGAATTCAATGCTACTCCTACCCAGTGAGTTTAAACATGACAAAGGGGCTAAGAGGGTAGCTCAGTGGTAAAGTGTTTGCTTCACATGAACAAAGGCCCCTAGTTCCATCTCTAGTACTGCAAAAATAGATAGAGTGGCAATAGATTTTTATCAAAAGATTATCAGTCTTTTGATTGAACATAATTTTGTGGAAGTGGAGTTGAGTTCTAGTATATTCCATAGGAGAAATTCGAGTTGGCATCAAATAGTGTTTCTATAAAATGAAAATAAAAACTTGCTGCACTGGTTACCATGTGTTGAAAGCTGACTTTCCTTGACGATAAGGGACACAGGTACATGAAGCTTAAGGGAGTGAACTATATCTGAGCAAAATATTTCACTTCAGCCAGATTGCTAAGGAGACACCATTCTGTAGCGGGATTATGTTACATTGTTAATAATTGCCCTGCCTACTGGTTTGATAAAAACACTGATTGGCCGAAGGCAGACAGGGAGTGTGGGTGGGGCTACTAGACTAAGAAAACTCTGGGAACAGGAAAAAGAGAGGAGAGATGCCACAGAGATGCCAGAGAAGCTAGAAGATGCAGAGGACAACTATGGTGGTCTGAGAAAAGGTACCGAGCCCCATGGCTGAACAGGATAAGAATCATGGGTTAGTTTAAGGGTAAAGAGTTAGCAAGTTATATGCCTGGCCCCCAGGTTAATCAGCGTAAAATTACTGTAAGTACCTGTGTGTCTCTGGGTCTGTGGGTCTGCACCTTGAGGCTAGGCTAGAAAGTTTGGGCCAGAAACCTCATACAACAGTATTCTATGTACAAGAAATGTCAAAATAAAATATCTTCCTTCTTCCTAGAGTTCAGTATCTGTGGGAGAGTCAGACATAGAAAATTAACATTTATAAAATTTACAAAGGATCTATAAGGTGTAGTGAGAGCTAGGGGAGAACCATGGAAGAGGAATATGAAAAGCATGAGAGAAAGTTATAAAGGAGGAGACATTTAGTGGGCCTGAAAGATAGGAGAGAGCTGTGTGGGAACAGTGGAGAAGGAATATTCTAAGGACAAGTTCTTTTAAGACTGAGGTTAAAAGTATGTGGTATATAGATAGCTACAGCAAAGTGGGCTTAGTGCATGGCCTGGAGTTAACAAAGTAGGCAGTCAGACCAAGTGGAGCCCAAGCAGCCTAAGACTGATGGATCTTGAACCTGCATACTTGATTCACAAATAGAAGATGGCTTGGGAGGAGAGGTATATGATTGAGATGCTTTCTCCCTGTGAGGAAGGCTGTGGGTGGAGAGATGGAAGGATTGGAGTCAAATAATGAAATGATGAGTTTTGCCTTTTTCTCTTCTGGTTTTTTCCATGGCCAAAGCCCATGCCTCATAAGAGGAAGCAGGAACTACAGCAACTGGTTTAAATAAAATGGACTTATAGAAAATTCTGGTACTAATCTGCTTTAACATCAAGACAGTGTTTCAGTGACCAAAAATATAAATAACAAATAATTTTTACATAACATTCCAAGAGCTAGACATTTTAAATAAATAAAGTTGACTTACTTAATTCTTAGAAAAATTTGGAGGTAATGATGTCTCCCATTTTCCAGATAAGCAAACTGAATTTTGGAAGACTTGAATAACTTGACTAAGGGCACTTGTAGTTAGATAGCAGAGGCAGCTTTTTGTGTTGGCCACCTTGGCTCTGAACTTTGCTCTTAACTGTAGTTTGAATGAGTGGGAAACAATTCGGCAAGTAAGTACATCCTCTTCCTTGGAAGAGGAAAGATTTGGTTTTGGATCGTAGGAAGAGCAGAATGGAGAACTGCCTTTCTGGGACCCATCTGTGACAGGATAAGGACTATACAGTCACCATTGCATTCCCAACATGCAGATTAGTACATGATATAGTTTGTGCTTAGCCTCTGCCTCCCAAGTACTGGGATTAAAGGCGTGTGCCACCACTGCCAGTCAGCAAATATTTTTGAGTGAATCAATAAGTAAAATAGAGTTTTGCGCCAACTCTCCCAAAAAATATGCCATGAGAAGGATCCAATGCTTTCACTGTTGAAGATGTTTTCTGAATTAATAGATTTGGTGTGGGATGTCTTTCTTTATGCTGTGAATATACTTGATTACCATTTGTTAATAAAGTAACTGTTTTGTCTTATGACAAGACAGCTTAGAGGCAGGCGGGAAATCCAAGCAGAGATAGAGACAAGGAGTCAGAAGGAGAAGCTGCAGACTGCTGCCTAAGGAAGCAAGAGGTAAATGGGACACAGCTAAAGCCATGGAGCCGCATGGCAATATACAGGTTAATGAGAAAGGGTTGAGTTAAATTTTAAATTTTAAGAGCTAGTTAGTAATGAGCCTGAGCCATAGACCAAACAGTTTGTAATTAATAGAAACCTTTGTGTAATTATTTGGGGCTAAGCAGAACTGGGTTTGGACCTTGGGGCTAGGCCCGGCCAGAAATTTATACCTAGAATAGGTTTCATGAGTTTTTTAAAACTTGCTTATTTTTATTTGTTTTATTTTATATACTCAGTTCCAAAGAGTGATGCTCAGTCAACTATTTACTAGATTTAAAAAGTCAACTTTTTTCTTTTTAATTTATTTTAGTGCACTAGTGTTTTGCCTGCATGTATGTCTGTGTAAGGATGCTGGATCCCCTGGAACTGGGAGTTAGACAGTTACAAGCTGCCATGTGGGTACTGGGAATTGAACTGAGGTCTTTTGGAAGAGCAGCCAGTGCTCTTAACTCTTAACCGCTAACAGTCTCTTCATCCCTGTCAACTTATTTTCAAAGTCAAAATATTAGGCTTTATGATTTTTATCAGAAATCTGTATATTCAACTTTTTGTAATTTTGTTTGGTTGCATACCTGTATGTAAGTAAGATGGACATTTTGAAAAGGTTATTCAGGAGTCTGTGGATTAGGGAGATGGTTCAGTTGGTAAAGTGCCTGGCGAATAAACACTTTACATTCCTAATACCTACATGAAAGTCAGGTGTGGCATGGTGGTACATGTACTGGTGGTACATGTACTGGAGAGGCATATGCAATAGGATCCCTGGAGCTTACTGCCCAGCTGTTCTTGCCAAATCAGTGAGCTCCAGGTTTGAGAGAAACTTGACATGCTCTCTGCTGAGTATTCCCCCCCCCCCCCCCCCAAAAAAAAAGTCATAGAGCAGTGTAGCTGTCATCAACCTCTGGCCCCACAAAGGTACACACAAATGCTTAAACACTATCAGCCACATGAATATATCACACAAAAATGAGTCAAAATTGAATTCTGTGATAGTAGCAGAAGTATTTATGTAATCCTTTTTTTTTTTTTAGAGAAGCTTAATATTTCTCAACAGATCAAGCTTTATGTCCATCTTCCCTCTCTCTCCATTTTTATATGAATATTTATGATACTTTTCATTGGCCCATTTGTATCTGCTGAAGAGACTTGTTTGTGGTTCATTAGAAAATTCTTTTCTAGGAACTTAGTGATAATTCAGCTCAAGAAGTATGCCAGTGTGAAGTCACAGCATTGATCATGTAGAAGTCATATATCTGAGTTCATTTGCAAATTAGTTACTGATTCAGGTTTCGAGGGAAGGATGGAGAAATGTTTTATTTTTTACCATAGTCATAAATTAATTCATTTGAGTAGAGGAAAAGGGGAAAATTTGTCTTTTTTTTATTTTTAAGTGAATGAAGACTTAGTTTCATAGCCAACCAGTTTCTTATTTTTTGACCTAATTCAGCATATTCACCTTCTATTAAACATTTTGTAATTTTTTTTTTATTAAAAATAAAATTTAACTACTAAATGAACCAGTATAAAAGTACTCAGGTTAACCTAGTCCATTTTTAACTCAAACAGCTTTTAGAAGTGTCTTTGTGACTGGAGGTGATTCTTAGTGTTCTTTTATGAAATAATGTTCTGTTTCTTAGGTTTGACCCTCTGTGTCTGGATTTACATCCACTAATTCAGCCAGATATAAATAAAAAATAATTAAAAATATATTTTATCATTCTGTAAATAATACAGTGTAACTATTTTAATAGCTTTTTATATAGTATTATTTTAAGTAATCTAGATTTAAATTATATGAGAGGTTATTTTTGTAGGTTATAAAAATGAACCATTTTGTTTAGGGAACTTGAGCATCTACATGATGACCATGGAGATCTTGGAAGTGATTCTTAATTACTACTGGGGAAACTATTTCAGAGAATTTAGACTAAATTCTATGTTTTTAGGGCCAGGTACAATGGTACATGCCCTTAATTCCAGCATTTGGGGGCCATGGACAGGTGAATAGATGAGTTTGAGGCCAGCCTGTGCCAAAACAAACAAGCGGTTTTTTGATATAAAAGTAAAATACTGTTTGTGCATATTAAACCACAGATGCAGAAAAAAAAAAATCACTGATGAGCACTTTCAGATACCAGTACCAGGTACAGCGTTTATATTCATTTTTTAATTTCTTAAAAAATAGCACTTTAACAAGGTCAGCACTTTATGAGTAAAATGAGAATAAAGTAAATAGATTTAAGAGAGCTGTTACTTAAGTCACTGTGTAATAGAGCCAGTGCCAGGCTTTGTATGGCTCCAAAATCTGTTTTGCTCTCATGTAAGATGTGTTAAAAAAAAGTTTCATACTATGTGACTGCTTTCCTCTTCTCTGTGCAGAGGCTTCCATGTCTACCTGAGATTCAGGCAGCCTCCTTTTCTGCTGTGTGTTTTCTCAAGGGTTCACCTGACATTTTGCCTCTTGTCTGTTTCCTTTTATAATATGAGCTCCAATAAGATAGGAATATCTTCATCCCTGTTCTTTAGAGTAGTATCTGGCACAGTAGGGGTTCACATATTGATTAGAATATATATCTTAAGTTTATATCCTTCTGTGATACTGGCTTATAATTAATTTTTGTAGAAGTAATGATTTTTTTTTCCTAGACATTTTTTTAAAGTATGGGAGTTGAAGGTATCCTGCAGAGATACTGAGGAACTCTCTGCAGGAGGCAACTCATGGCTATCACAGATGTAGTTGGAAGTGGGTTAAGTGGGCATGGAGGAAGACCTGCCCAAGTTGCTTCTCTTGTCTCCTCTGAAAATAACTTCTTTCCTAGCATCATCTTATCTACTGCCAGAAAGCCTTCCAAATGCAGCTCTTGCCATATCTCTTTATTTGTATGTGGATCATATGTAGACACTGGTCTGTCTTTGTTGTCCCAACTTCCAACTTCTTCCTTCCTTTCTCTGTGTGCCCAGAACTGTCTTTATTCTCTGTTTTAGGTCCATGTCTTTGATCATTGACCATTTCATGAGACTATTATTTTTTAAGGCCTTTCTCAAATGTCCTTTCTTCTGTAAAAGCTCACATTTCTTTAACCAGTCATTTCTTCTATATGTAATTTTTGTTTCCTCTGTGTTGGAGGTAGAACTCTTAAGTTAGGCAAGCACTCTGCCACATCCTTATCCCTCCTCACTTGCACTTTTTTTTTTTTCACTCCTTCACTTTGGGTTAAATTTTTAAATTACTTAATGTATTATGGTGTGAGTGAACGTATACATACCATGGCATGCTTGTGGAAGTTAGCGGGAACTTGTAGGAGTTGAGGCCCTTTCTGTTTTTTAAAGATTAATTTTTTTATGTGTGTATGAGTGATTTTTGTTTGTTTTTGTTTTTCGAGACAGGATGATTTCTCTGTGTAACAGCCCTGGCTGTTCTGGAACTTGCTTTGTAGACCAGACTGGCCTCAAACTCAGAGATCTACCTGTCTCTACTGAGATTAAAGGCGTGAACCACCACTCCCTGCCATTTGTATGTTTTGCCTTCATATATGTCTGTACACTGTGCATGCCTGGTGCCTGTGGAAGACAGAAAAGGGCATCAAATCCCTTGGGAACTAGTTATAGGCAGGTATGAGCTGTTATGTGTTGCTGAGAATGGAGTTCAGATCTTTTGTAAGAGCAAGTGCTCTTAACCATTTGGCCATCTCTCTAGCCTTTTTATTTCTTATTAAAAGTCATACTTTAGAGTAGTTTTAAGTTAGGAAAAATGACCAGTAAGTGCAGCATTTCTGTATATCCCCTTTTCTTAATTCCAACCAACTTCTGTTATTAACATCTTGTATCAATATAGTGGTTTGGTACAGTTGATGACAATTATTGATACATTATTAATGAAAATTAATAGTTCATATTTGAGTTCATCCTTTGGAATTTGCCAATACATAATTTTGTTATTCTACCATGATGGCATCAATGACTGACTACTTTATAGGCCCCCCCCCCCCATGCTCATGCGTTTGCTTGTTCTCTCCTCCATCCCTGGCTCCCCCATACCCTTTGTATCCTTAGCAACCACAGATCTTTTTGACTGTCTCTGCAGTTTTGCCCTTTACAGAATGTCATATAGTTGGAATCATATTGTCTGTACTCTTTTTGAGCTGATTCTTTCATTAAAGGTTCTTTGTTGGTGTTGTCTTCCTTTTCGACAGGGTCTTGCTATGTAGTCTTGCTTGGGCTCAAACTTGGAATGATTCTCTTGCCTCTGCCTCCTGATAGCTGGGATTATATGTGTGTTCTGCCACACCCAGGTAGTTCTGTATCTTTCTGAAGATTGATAGTCATCTCAGTTGCTAACAATTTTGACATATAAATAAAGCATGCCAGTTTTCATGTTTACCTTGTTTGGATAACTGCATGGTTTACTTACAGTCCAGCAGTAGATTTAGCCCTGTAAGAACTGCCAAAGTGTCTTCTGAAGTGTTTGTATATTAGTTTTCCTTGCTGTTTTAAAAATTAAGCTGTGTTTTATATAGGTGAATAGACAGTCATTTTAGCCATTTTTAAGTGTACAGTTAAGTGGCACTAATTACATTCACAGTGTTGTGCAAGCATTATCACTGTTTCCAAAACATTTTCATTACTCCAAACAGAAACTTGAGGCATTAAGCAACAGTTCCCCATTTCCTGCTCTTCTAGGCCCTTATAACCTGCGATCTTATCTGTTTTTGAATTTGCATGTTCTAGTTATGTTTTTTATATATTATATATGTACATATGTATATATACACACACACACACATATACATAAAAAATCATGTTTGTCCTCTTGTCTCTGGTTTATTTTACTAACAGTGTTTCCAAGGTTTGTCTTCTCACAATGTAGCAGAACTTCATTTCTTTTATGACTAAGTAATGCTACATTGTAAGTATATGGTAGACCCTTTTGTTCATTGTGTCTTTGTGTTCTTTTCACCTTTGGCCTATTTTGAGTAATGTGGCAATAAACATTGGCATTAAGTATCTTTTTAGGGTTAGAAATGTAGATCAGGTTGTAAAGTGCTTACTTAGGGCATGAAGCCTTTATTTAATTCCCTGTGTCCCATAAACCAAATGTGGCCCTACATACCTACTGTATTCCCCAGCACTAGGAAGGTGAGGTAAGAAGGATGAGAAGTTCAGGGTCATCCTTGACTACATAGTCCAATTGAGGCCATCTTAGGATATTTGAGATACTGCTTTAAAAAAGGGTATTTGTTCTGTAGAATTGCTGGTTATATATTAACTCTAGTATTTCAGGAGCTGCTAATGTTCTGTTTCAAAGTGGACATATGATTTTACGTTCCCGTCATAGTGTATGGGATTTCTAGTTTCCCTGTATCTTGACCAGCATTTTTTTTTTTTTTTTTTGGGAAGCTTTTTCTGTTGTTTTGCTTTTTGAGACAGGATTTCTCTGTGTTTCCCTGGCTGTCCTGGAACTTTTTGGCCAGCTCTGTAGATCAGGCTGGTTTTGAACTCAGATATCTGCCTGCCTCTGCCTCCCAAGTGCTGGGATTAAAGGTGTGCATCACCTTTAGTAGGCCTTAGTAGGTATTTTTAATGGTATTTTTAATTTTGTTTTTGACTTGAATTTCCATAAGGACTAATGTTGAACATCTTTTTATATGTTTTGGACATTTGTGTTTATTCCTTCCTCAGATAAATGTCTTCAAGTTCTTTGATTTTTACTTTTTTTTCTTTTCTTTCCTTTTTTTCCTGTGCGTGCGTGCAAGTTTGTTGTGGTACATGTAGCTATATGTGGAAACCAAAAGTCAGCCTCAAGTGTTGTTCCTTATGTGCTTTCCACCTTGTTTTTGAGAGACAGTCTCTCATTGGCTTGGAGCTTGCCAGTTAGAGTAGGCTGGCTGGCTGGCTAATAAATGCTAGGGATCTTCCTGTCTCTGCTGCTTCAGCCTTGGGTTTACATGTATATAACACTATGCCTGGCTTCCCCCCTCCCCCATAGGTTATTTAAAAAGTTTGGTTGTATTTTTTTTAATGGGGGGGCTGTAAGAGTTTTTTATATCAAATATCAAGTATTATAAGATTAGCATTGCCGAAGAATTTGGTATTCTTTCTACTGGTGTCTTAGTTTTCTGTTAGTTTAAACATGAATGAGTCTGTGTGTGCATGCATGCCTTTGCTGACATATAATGGAGGTCAGAGGACAGCTTTTGGGAGTTGAGTCTCCTTTTGTTGGGTTAGAGTCTTTGTCATTTCTGTCAATTCACTCTAGGCTAATGGTTTTCAACCTTCCTAATTTTGCAACCCTTTAATATAGTTCCTCATGTTGTGGTGACCCCAACTATATTATTACTATTTTTATTGCTACCTCATAACTAATTTTGCTACTGCTTGAATCATAATGTAAATATTTGATATGTAATTCCTGCAAAAGGGTCATTTGACTCCATGGGGGTTGAGACTCACAGATTGAGAACCATTGTTCTAGGCTAAGTAGCCTACAAGCTTCTGGCCAGTTCTCTCTCTGATCTTATTTTAAGAGTGTGTTGGGATTACAGATGCGTTAGTTACATCTGGCTTTCTAAGTGGGCCCTGGGTGGAGACTGAACTCAGTTATCAGTTTTGCTCAGCAATACTTCTACTGTTGAGCTACCTTAGGGGCCTTCATGAATAAATCCTATACAGGTTTAGACAACAGTGGAATCCTAGAGGTAGAAAAAATTTAAACGATTTTAAAATCTATTTAGGTGTCTATATTTTTATTTACTGTATTTCTTTCAGATCTCTTTAAAACCTATATATAGCTCATAGAAGTATGAGATCTTGGTAAGCCAAGCTTTGAGAGTCAGTTTCAGCATGAGTAAAAATTTGTAAGTTAACTTTTGTTAAGAGAGAAAGATTTAGGTTTATGTATATATATTGTACCTCCCATGTTTTAGTCTGAAGGTCATATTCCAAGCTTGGAATTTTAGGACACTTCTAAATGGCAGACAGCCTATCCTGAAATGAGAGAAACTTGGCTTCCTAAACATATTGTTATGTGTGTGTCCCCTTCTTTCTTCTGTGAGGATTAATCTCCCACCTGAGTGCATATCTGGCATCTCATAGTGAGAGGTACTGAAGCTTTAAGAGTAATTGGGAGTGGTAACAACAGAATCCATTTTACAAGCTAAGTTTCCAAGTGGCTGAAGGGTTCCATGTTTTCATAGGACTTCCTCTGCTCCCCACTGAGTGCTTTCCTCTCATTGATTCCTGGTAGAGCTCATTTTCCTTCTTTAAAGAGTCAGGTTCTCCAGACTGGTTTAAGCAATAGAGGAAAGGGTACTCAGGATTATTTATGTCATCTTGAATAGAGATAATCAAAATTACCTGCTTAGATTTATCTTTTCCTGGACATCTTTTAGAGAAGCTAACACCTATATTCTTAGGTATGTCTTTTTTCTCTGAGCACTTCTCTTCCCTTAACACTAGTGCCTAAATCTATATTAATAAATCATTAAAATATCTTTATTAACCTTTTCCACAAAAAGATTTTTTTTTCTTTAAAATCCGTATTAAAAGATTGCTTTTTGAGGCTTTGTGTCCAGGTCTGGGGTTTGAGGCATATAAATAGTGTGGAGTTTGGAATGTTGGCTAACAGTGTAGTGTATTCAATGGTTCTACAGATGCCTGTCAGTTTTCACCTTTAGTTCCTTTAAAATTGCCTCCCTATGGGCTGAAGAGGTGGTTCAGCAGTTTAGAGCACTGTCTTTTCCAAAAGCTAGGTTTCAGTTCCCAGCTTCCACATAGCGGCTTACAACTGACTGCAATTCCAGTTTCAGGGGATCTCATGCCCTCATCTGGCCTCTGAAAGACACCGTGAGTGTATGTGGCGCGTAGACATGGATGTAGGCCAAATATCTGTACAAATAATAATTATTATTTAAAAATTCTGCTTCCTAGCATTTTGTTCTTGTCATTTTGCTGGATAGTGCATTGGTGGTGGGATTGTTAGAATTCAGCATGCCAAGGCTGGAGAGATGGCCCAGCAGTTAAGAGCACTAATTCCCAGCAACCACATGGCAGCTCACAACTGTCTATAACTCTAGCTCCAGGGAATCTGGCATCCTGACACAGACATACATGAAGGCAAGACACAAATGTGCATAAAATAAAAATATGTAAATTAAAAAAGGATTCAACATGTCTTTGAATGCTTTAATCTAGGCTCTTCAACTGACTATCTCCTCTGTATGTGTACACACACGCACATACACATACACACACAAACACACACATGCCCACACATACACATACACACATACACAGACATACACATACAGACATACACACACACCCATGTATTCACTGTCTTGAATCTGTGACTTGGGTCTCTTACTATTTTGGAAAAATTTCTAGTACTTTTTCTCTACTGCCTTGCTGCAGTCTCTCTTGGACTTTCTTACTCTATTCTTTGTATCACCTTTTCTAGTTTGTATTTTTGGTAGTTTATTTTGACCAGTCCTTCAATTAACCAAATCTGCCCCCCCCCCCCCTTTTTGGGATGGGGTTTCTATGGATAGTCTGGCTGTTCTGGAACTTGCTCTGTAGACCAGACTGGCCTCAAACTCAGACCTGCCTACTTCTGCTAGGATCAAAGGCACGAGCTCCCACACCTGGCTCTTTATCTGCCTTTAATTGAGATTAAGAAGACAAATGGTGAGTTTATTGGATTTTTTAGTTTGTCCTTTTAAAAATTGGCTGTTACATGTGTTTTTTGGATTTTTGTTCCCTTCTAAAGTTTTCCAGTTTGGCTTTTATTTTCCAGATTTTTTGTTTTGAGACAGGGTTTCTTTGTGTAGCCTTGACTGTCCTGTAACTTGTCCTGTAAATCAGGCTGGCCTGGAACTCACAGAGATCTTCCTGTCCTCTGCCTCTATCACATCCAGCCTCTAGATTTTTTTTTAAGCCTGTTTTTCTTGGCCTCTTTCTTCTGACTGCAGGTAAGAGTAGTGCTCAGCACTCCTTGTCTCTGTCTAGTGGTGCCAACTCCTATCTTCTTGACGCCTCAGAGGGATTGTCAGTCAGAGAGAGAATGCTAGGTTAATGCTCACTGCTTCTTAGATCTCTGGGGAAAGGTAGCTCAGTTACCAGGAACTTTTCTTTATCTCATTGTCTACCATATTTACACTCTTCCTGTCCCCTTCCTTTAGCTATAATAAGAGAATCTAAAATGAGGTCTAGAGGTCACATGGGGATCTTGTGCTGCTTTGCCGATCTGCCTTTTTAAAAAATTACATTATTATTTTTCTTGTGTGCAATGTGTTTGTATGCCTGTGGGGGGGGTAAGTAAAAAAAATGTTGATTTTTTTTGGGGGGGGGGATCAGTCTCAGGCCATATATGTCTTAGAGCAGATATTTTTACAATGTGAGCCATCTTCCTGGTTCCATTTGTGATCTTCTAACTCTAAACTATTATGCTAGTTATATTTTAAGATATTTCTTTTAAATTGTATATTGCATATGAGTATAGTGCCCATGGAGGCTATAGATCACTTGGAGCTGCAGTTATAGGCAGTTGTGAGGTCACCTCCACTCTCACACCCTAGTTTGGTTCAAGGACCCCAACTTTGTTCTCTGCAAGAACAGTAGGAACTCTTAACTGCTTAGCCATTTCTCTGCCCTCTTAGCAAGTCAATTGTTGGTGCTTTTCTTAGACACTACAAAGAAACTATTTCTTCTTAATGGTGTGGACTTTTGTGAGTTTGAATTTGGTTTTATGTAGAGGGAAACTCAAATGTTTTAGTTGTGAGACTGGGCTGTGGGTAGCTCAGTCAGTAAAGCACTTGTCTTGTAAGTATGAGGACTGTAGTTTGATGTCTAGAACTCATGGTGAAGAGGCTTGTGCTTGTAATCTCAGCATTGCAGAGATAAAGAGGATCTTCGGGGCTCACTGGCCATCTACTGTAACCTTATAAGTATGCTCAAGTCCAGTGGAGGTAGATGTTTCTGGGGATGACATTCAAGATTGTTGTCTGGCATAGACATGCCAGTCACACATACACATGTGTATGTGCTGTGGGACTATGCTTTTTTATACACTGTAAATACTTGTCACTGTAAATATTGGTTGAATAAAATGCTGATCGGTCAAATAGCTAGACAGGAAGTAATGGCAGGGCAACCAGACTAGGAGAATTCCGGGAAGCCAGAGAGGAGAGTGACAGACAACAGCAAGATGCAGAGGAAGTGGGATGAGAATGCTGTACTGAGCAAAAAGATACCAAGCCACATGGCTAAATATAAATATAAATATAAATATAAATATAAATATAAATATAAATATAAATATAGGCTAACTTAAAGTATAAGAGTTAGTAAGTAATAAGCCTGGGCCCCAGACCAAACAACATGTAATTTATATAAGACTTTGTGTGATTATTGGGTCTATGGGTCTGGATCTTGGGCTAGGCTGGGCTAGAAACTTCTTCTGACATGTATGTTCACCCATACACAGGGACACACATAAAGCTTAAAAAATAAAGGAGAAAGATTGAGAGCTAACACATTGTTTGGAGTTGTGGTGACTTTGTGGCAACAGTGGAATTTTAGAATCAGCTACTCATCTACTTTTTTTTGCTTTTTATCTTCTTTTCCCAGAACTTAATTATCTGTATTGGTTCTTCCCATGCCTACATCATCTCAGCTAGGTGGAGAGGGCCCTGTGAACTGTAAAAAGTTTATTGGCTTTTATCTGGAGTGTACTAGACTCATAGAACTTAGTTCTGCCTTTTGCTTCATTTGATGAGTTGACCTGTGGCTTTGGTACCTTCAGTAAAACCAAGTTGGAATGCTCTGTTTGACTACTTCTTTCATTGGTTTGTGCAAGAAGGTCAGGCACATATTAAAATTTGTTTGTCCTATCTTACATTTCTTTTGTGAATTGTTAGCTGGCACTGTTGTTTGAGAGTGTGTTGTTTGGGCTTAACTTACCTTATAAGTTCAGATGTGTTCAGTTGGTACTAAAAGGTTTTCAAATCCTAAATATCTAGTGCTCCCATATGTAGCTTTAAGCAGTTTGTAGTGTTTTTACATTTTGTTGTACTACATGCAGAAGTTTGCTTTCAAGGGTCAGCCCCTGGAAAGTAATTTTCAAAAGCCCTTTTAACTTTCAAAAGCCCTGTTTTGATTCACATTGTTTAAAATTTAATGTAAGTGAAGCAGTTTTTACCTATCAGAAGTGGGTTCAGCCCTTGTAGATAAGGTTAAAAAAAAACCTGTTTCTCCTTTAACTTCAATGAGGTTCAAAACAGAGAATGGAGGCAGGGATTATAGAAACCTTTTTTTACTGTTAGTTTCTCTCACAAATTGAAGTAAAACTTGCTTGTTAGCAGTGGATTGAATCTATGGCTTTGTGCAGGTTAACCACTAAGTTATACCCCTGTTCTAAAATGTTGCTCAGGTATGAGCTTTGTTTTTGTCAGTTAGTGTTTGAATGTGTGTCCTGTGCTCAACCATAGGAGTTCCAAGATTCCACACTGTGGATAAAGTTGAGGGGGAAATAATTTTGACAGTGCTGCTTGTACCTTGTGCTCTTGGTAGGTGTTGATGCTGGAGAGTAGGATTTACACAAGAATTTGATGGTAAATGGCATGTTAGCAGAATCATCATTACTTTGACATAAAGACCAGATGAACAAAATTGAGGCTACAGAGGGATGTATTGGGTACTCTGGGGAAGACACAGTGTTACTATTACTAGCACAGTAGAGGTTAGGGGCACATTGTATATCGGTTGCCAGTCCAAGTTTGTTTTTACTGTCCAACAATAGATTGTGAAAGTTATTTAAGCTTTCTGAACCTCGGTTATTTCATCTGTAGAATGGCTAATTATGTCACAGAATCATTAAGTGTGACTAAGTCATTAATCCCAGCACTCAGACAACTGAGGTAGTAGGATTTCTATGATTCATTTGAAGGCATTGGAGGCTACAGTATGAGGTCATGTCTCAAATAACAAAAATAATTCTAACCCCAACCTCTCCTTTCCCAAATTGAGGCTACCAGATAACATCTCTCACACAGTTGAAGAAAGAAATCTTTGTAAAAACACATTTAATTGAAATAGAATTACATCACTTCCTCCCTCCTAACCCTCCACCCCCACCCCCAGACAGGGTTTCTCTGCATAGCCTTGGCTCTGTAGACCAGGCTGGCCCTTGAATTTACAGAGATCCACTTGCCTTTGTCTCTTGAGTGCTGGGATTAAAGGCATGCACTACCACCACCTGGCTCTTAAACTTAAAAAACAAAAAAACCCAGCCCCCCCCCCCAAAAAAAACAGCCCTATATTATAAGACCACCACCAACAAAACCATTGGTCAGGGCGTAGTGGTACACACTTTTAATCCCAGAGCATGAGAGACAGAGGCAGATGGATCTCTGTGAGTTTGAGGCCAGCCTGGTCTACATAGTGAGCTTCAGGACAGCCAATGCAGTAACCACGTGTAGCCAGAAGTTTCTCTGTCCTGCCTGGCAGTTCCCATAGCCACTTATGAAATAATTGACTTGAAGGCTTAATATTATAGTAACTGCTGGGTCAGTAGCTTAAACATATTACTATCTAGCTCTTACACTTAAATTAACCCATAATTCTTATCTATGGTTAGCCACAGGGTGTGGTACCTTTTCTCAATGCAGCATTCCCATTTTGCTTCCTGGGCATTTCGCTAGCATCTGCCTCTTTCCCATAATTTTCTTAGTCTGGTTGCCCCACCTCTAATTCCTGCCTAACTACTGGCCAATCAGCATTTTATTAAACCAGTAGGAATAACAAATCTACAGGGTATAGCTGTACCAGCTTATTATGCCATATTCTTAAAAACAGCTATATTTTGCTGTTTATGGACATTATAGGCTTTATCCTGCCATCCCCTCAAACCATGGATTTAAGCCAGGTATGGTGGCACACACCTTTACTCCCAGCACTCAAGAGGCAGAGGGAAATACTTTTAGGTCATATTCAGACCTTCTGGGTGCTGTGATTGAAGTGAATGGTGCCTTTAGCAATAAGGACTTCCCTTCAACTTCTGGGAGGCTATTGAGGGCAACAACAGTAACCTATATTGTTTTGGGAGTCTTCTAAACTCCCCTGAACCACAGTTTGAAATGATGCCTGCCGTGGCGGATTTTGTTAGTGTTTAACCTTCTCCCTCCCTTCCTTTCTTTTCTGTATTGACTTCCTTCTCCCTTTCCTATTAAAATGTCCCCCATTTTCCTCTTCAAATCACTTAAAGATTTATTTTTATTGTTTCTAATTTTGTATATGTGTGTTCACAGGTGCTTTGGGAAGCCACAGTGTCATCCCCATGTAGGTAGCTGTGGCTTGGGTATTAGGAATTGGATTTGGGTCCTATAAGAACAGTGCACGCTCTTAACCATCGAGCTGTTTCTCCAGTTTTGTATACTTCATCTTTCTGTGAGCCATCAATTCTGCAATTTTCTTTCTGTTTCATTTTTTTAAGTGTTGCATTCAAAACCCTCTGAATGGATTTTACAACTGCTTCAAGTGGTCTCATTTATTCCTTTGGTTTTGAATTCTTTGTGCTGCTGACTTTACCTTTACCCTGACTCTACCTTAGATCCAGTCATGCCAGCTGTCTGACATCTCTCCAGTCAGATGTCCAGTTGGAATCTCAGAGGTGGCATGTCAGGGAGGACATCATTCCTTTTGTGCTACAGTCTCATCACTCTCCATAGTGGTGCCCAGTTTTGCAGGTGTGCTGTAGGAAATGGTACTGGAGTATGTTATACAAGCCCACTGCCAGGGCTCAGATCTGATAACGAGTGTTGGGACCTTGGTCAGTTACTTTACTCTCTCTGCTTTATTGTCTTCATTTAATAAAGTGAAGCTGTCAGCTGTACCCACCTGGTCTGAAGGTACAGACTTGAATTTTCTCTTGCAAAGGATGTAATGCACTGAGGTTCAGCTGCAAAACTGAGTTCAGACTGAATTTGTCTGATTTTGAGTCCATGATGCCTGGAACTCAACTGAAAGACAACTCTTAAAAGAGAGTGTTTGAGCAGGAAACTCTGCTTAGTCAGACAGTGAAATTGAAAAGGCACTGATACTCAAGACATGGGAGCAGTATAAGCAATGCCTGCTGATCTGAAGCCTGAATATGAAAGGCAGACCATAGGAAATGAATGTGGAAATTTTGTTGGTTGTAGGAGCTAAAAGGTGTATTGAATTGCATAAATTTTGCTATTTTCTCATATTGATTATGTAGGGAACCATTTTTTAAACAAATAGGTCACAGATAGGTCAAATATACAAAACAACAACAACCCCCCCAACCAGGCTTTAATAATAACTACTTTTTCAAAGGTAGCATGTTATCACCACACTTATAAACCTCACAAACGTTAGTTACTATTGTATCCTGAATACCTTTTTCTTTCTTCCAGATAACAGGCCCCTTTTCACTTGCTATTGCTACTGTGATTTATCCTTATCCACGTCTGGCTGGAGAGAGCTGGTTTGGTGGATAGATCCCATTGTTAAGTCAACTTTGTGTAGCAAATGTAAATACACCACCTGGTTCTATAAAATGACAATTACTTCCTGACATTTGTTGGCTCTGTCTTATTCAGGTGGCAGAGTGATACTTACCTTGTATTTTGTCTGTTCCTTGGCAAATCATTTTTTGCAAGAAATCTGGGTTCTATTTGGTAAGACACAATAGCAAGAGACCTGAAAATGGCTTGTGCTTTCATGAATTTCATGAATCTGAGTCAGGAAGATCATATGTCAGCTGCCTGGGCTACCTTGCAAGACTTTCTTTCAAAAAATAAACTTTGAAGGCTGGGCAGTGGTGGCATATGCCTTTAGCACTTAGGAGGCAGAGGCAAGTGGATCTTTGTAAGTTTGAGACCTGAGTTCCAGGATGTTTAGGACTACACAGAAACCCTGTCTTGACAAACCAGAACCAACCAGACCAAAAAAAAAAAAAAAAGCACCCAAAAAACCAACTGAACAAAATTGAGATTGTTTGTGGTGAAATATATTTAATAAAATTAGTCTGGAACAGCCAGGCAGTGGTGGCACATGCTGCTAGTGCCAGTGCATGGGAGGCAGAGGTAGGAGAATCTTTGTGAGTTTGAGGCCAGCCTGATCTACAAAACAAGTTCCAGGACAGCCAGGGCTATTATTACACAGAGAAACCCTGTCTCGAGTAAACAAATAAACAAGCAAAAAGGCCAGAGCGATGGTTCTGTCCTCTGATATTTGAGACTAATTTTATTAAATATATATCACCACACGGTTAGTTTGATCTCAAAGGCTAAATGTTTTTTGTATTTTTAAATTTTTTAAAAAGATGCTTTTAAATTTGTTTTTATGGATATTCTAAGGTGAGGTCTAACAGTTATTTTTCCTCCCAAAGTGGCATGCTAGTCTCTACCCTTTATTTTAATTATATTTAAAAGGTTTGATATAGTTGGGGCAAATATTTCCCACATCTTTATAGTTGCCTTTTTTTTTTTTTTTTTTTTTTTTTAACTATTCTTACATATTGTCTTAGTGTTTCAATTGCTGTGAAGAGACACCATGACCATGGCAACTCTTATAAAGGAAAACATGGTGGTTCACTTACAGCTCAGAGTTTTAGTCTGTTATTATCATTGCAGGAAACAAAGCAGCATGCAGACAGACGTGGTCTTGGAGAAGGAGCTTCTTGTTGCTGCTATATGTTGATATTCAGGCAACAGGAAGTAGACTGTCCCACTGGATGTGGCTTGAGCATGTATGCGACCTCAAAGCCCACCTCCACCATAGTAGTACACTTCTCCAACAAAGCCACACCTCCTAAGAGTGCCACTCCCTTGGGGGCCTTTTTCTTTCAAACCTACCACATATTGTTTAGATTTTTCTTTAGATGAATTTTGGAATTAGTTTATCAGATTATAATGGAAGTGTGCCACATAGATAGTGGAATGTTCCATGGCTGAGGTGGTAATAGGAGCAGGGTACAAGAATGAGACTGAAATTCTTGGGAGATGGTTGTTTTGAGCAAAAGAAGTAAACTGAATATGTATTTGTTAAAGATTATGGGAGCTAGGTTTCTTGTTGCCTGAGAAAGGAATTTAACGACCATGGAAAGATGAAAAGAATTCAGAAATGTTGGATTGGAATTGGACTAGTAAGTATGGTCTTTAATAATGTAATGTGTAAAAATAGATGAATAGCACTTTCTAGCTGGGAGTACTGACATCTTAGTTTCAATACTGGCAGTAAATCTTTGTTGCTAAATCATCTTCCTTCAAGAGGAATTGTCTTTGGAGAAATGGGTACTTCTAGGAGTTGGAGAAAAGAAAATAAATACCGTGAATTTGAAGCATTGTTTGCCTGGAAATGGGTGAGTTATTCAAAGACCAGAAAATTTCAGGACATGGAAACTAGTTGGGTTTCCAGTTGGCCAAATCAAGCATGATTTGAGTGTCAAATGGATGAGGAGGCAGTACTCTTGTCTGTTGACAAATATAGGGGCAATGGTGGCTAGAGTATCACTACCTGGCAGAA
>JARWLC010000001.1:43968987-44006487 GCA_033318265.1 Phyllotis vaccarum | reverse complement strand
AAGGATGAATATCAAACCTTTATATTTCTAACTATATAAATGCGATCCAGTTGTGTCTGCCACTAGCTTTTTCAGAAGAAATGTCCTGTCCGTGAGGAAGTCACCTCTGCTCACAGGTGCCTGGACTGCCCAGGTTTTCTCCAGCTTTCTCACAGACTTCACACAGCTGCTCACATGGTGTAGTGGTAAGGCATTTTAGTTTCTGCACACACCCACTGCACTGCTGGTTCATAGAGACAAATTTACCCATGATGCTAAGTCACAGGGTCCTTTTTATATTAAAATTAGATTTTTTATTTTATGTACATTTGTGTTCTGTCTGCATGCATATCTGTGTGTGGGCACCAGACCCCCTGGAACTGGAGTTATGGATTGTACCAGGGCTTTTTCTTTTGGGCCATCAACAGCTCCCAAATCATGACAGACTTACTATCTATTAGTTTAGATGCTCGGTCTAGCTTAGGCACATTTGTGGCCAGCTCTTTTAACTTATCCTGTTTCTCTTTATCTTTCTTTTGCCTTGGGGTTTATTGCCTGCCTTCCTTCCTTAAGTAGGTCTTCCTCTCTCTGCTTCTCCGTCTGTCTGGCTTCTTGCCCTGGACGTGCCCCTTATTCTCACCTCCTCCTCTTGCTCTTCCCTCCTCTCTGCCTGCCAGCCCTACTTATCCTTTTTCCTGCCTAACTATTGGCTGTTCAGCTTTTTATTAGACCAATCAGGTGCCTTAGGCAGGCAAGGTGAAACAGATGCAACACGTCTTTACATAGTTAAACACACCCTAACACCATTAAGCAAATACAGCATAAACAAAAGCAACACACCTTTACATAGTTGTAACACAGGCTGGAAGGATGGCTTAGAGATTAAGAGCACTGCCTGCTCTTCCAGAGGACCTGGGTTCAATTCCCAGCACCCACTTGGCAGCTTAACCCTCATACAAATATACATGTAGGCAAAACACCAATGCACATAAAATAAAATGAATAAATAAAAACAAATGTAACACATCTTTGCCTAGTTTAAAATAATATTCCACAACAACAGACAGTTGTTAACTGCTATGCAGGTGCTGGTAATTGAACCTGGGTGTTTTGGAAGGGCAGTCGGTGCTCTTTACCACTGAGCCATCACTCCAGCCCCCTCAGGGTTGTGTGTGTGTGTGTGTGTGTGTGTGTGTGTGTGTGTGTGTGTGTGTGTGTGTGTGTGTGTGTGTGTGTGTGTGTGTAGAGGAGGGGATGGATATATGCATGGGGGGGTGAGAGGTCACTGCCTGAGTGTGACATTCAGAAAAGTTCTGGAAGTCAGTCTGTCCTTTGATCATGTGGGTTCAGAGACCAAGCTCAGGTCAGGCTTGTGGCAAGTGTCTTTACCCACGGGTCACCTTGTTTGTGTGTCTCCTGTAGCTCCATCAGGCCTTGAACTCATTCTCCTGCCTTTAACTCCTAAGTGCTTGTATGACAGGTATGTGCCACACACCCAACTCCTTTGACCATTTTTTCCATGTTTCTGCTTTGACAGGAGTCTCTGGAAAGTTCTTTTCAGGTCTATTTCTTTAATTCTTCTTTTTTCTTTAGGTATTTATTTTATTCTATCTGTATTTGAGTATTTTGCCTGCATGTTTGTATGTGAGTCAGAAGGTGTCAGATCCCCCAAACAGATGTTTGTTAGCCATCCTGTGGGCATTGGGAACCAAACTTGGGTCCCCTTGAAGAGCAATCATTGCTTTCAAATGCTGAGCCATCTCTCGGATCTATTTCTCCCTTCCCTCCTTCCCTCCTTCCCTCCTTCCCTCCCCTTCCCTCCTTCCCTTCCCTCCCCTTCCCTTCCCTTCCCTCCCCTTCCCTCCCCTTCCCTCCTTCCCTTCCCTCCCTTTCCCTCCTTCCCTTCCCTCCCCTTTCCTCCTTCCCTCCCCTTCCCTTCCCTCCCCTTCCCTTCTTCCCTTCCCTCCCCTTCCCTTCTTCCCTTCCCTCCTTCCCTTCCCTTCCCTCTCTTTCTTTCTTGTTTTAATTTTTTGAGACTCTGGGGTTTTTTTGTTTGCAAAACCACCCTGGCTGTCCTGGAACTCACTCTGTAGACCAGGCTGGCCTCAAACTCATAGAGATCCACCTGCCTCTGCCTCCCAAGTGTTGGAATTAAAGATGTGCAAGTGCACCACGGGGTTTAGTTCCTAGAACCTGTTTGGCCAGCTGACCATGACTTCCTCTACTAAAGGTCTGTGCTATAAATCTCCAGGATGTGCCCGGGGTTATTATTTTGTCAATTCCAGGAACTCTGTTTCTTCTGCATTCTGAGGTGCATGCCATTCATGGTCACTCAGGACTTCCCCTTGGGGTGGCTGACAGATGAAGAGGAGAGAGCATAACCACAAAGATCACACTGTCTTTGTTGGCCAGTGGCCAGGCAAGTGGGATACAGACCTGGACACTGAGACCAGCACACTGGGGAGGAAGGAGCGAAGCTGGGGCTGGCTCCCACTGCAGCCACTGGGCCTGAGCATTTTCTGGGGGAAGGTTCTGTCCCTGTGAAAGTCCCCCACTTGATAGCCCCTGGGTTTCCTCCCTTGCATAACTTGTCATGCAATTCTCAGCAGACCTTTGGGGTAGAAATTACCATATTTACAAGTAGAGAAATGAAGGCTCAAAAAACGATTAGTTAGCCCAAGATCTAGCCAGGAAGCAACTCCAGGCAGGACCAGGCCTTGGCTGCCAGGCTGGTCATCATCCTGGTGCCTGCTTCCTCCTGGGCCCTTCTACTTACCTCTTTGCTGCTGAGGGCCCCACATTCCAGGTATGGCCTTGGCTCACCTATTGCCTAGCTACTTCTACCCCCAGAAAAGGCATATCTGTTGTTTTTTACTCTTTTTGAGAGACCCACCACTCAGCTCCCAAATAAATCACACAGAGGCTTATTCTTACTTATAAATGTCCGGCCTTAGCTTGGCTTGTTTCTTGCCAGCTTTCCTTAACTTAAATTATTCTATCTTTTGCCTCTAGGATTCCCCTTTTCTATTCCTATATACCTTTCTCTGTTTCTAACTCCATGGCTTGCTGTGTAGCTAAGGGGCTGCCCCTGGCTTGTCCTCCTTCTCTAACTACTTTTTCCTTCTTTTTTTCCTCCTAGAATTCTCCTATTTATTCTCCCTGCCTGACAGCTCCACCTGTCCTTTCTCCTGCCAGGCTATTGGATGTTCAGTTCTTTATTAGACCATCAGGTGTTTTGGATAAGAAGTAACACAGCTTCACAGAGTTAAGCAAAAGAAACATAAACAAAAGCAACACAACTTAAAATAATATTCTACAACTTACATCTGCCTGCCTTGTGGCTCTCCAGTGCCATCTATAGCATAGAGAACATCCTGGCCCTTCCTCCTGCATCAGCATGAGTCTGTCTTCAAGGGGAAGTGGGTAGCCTTTTCACACAAAGTGGAAGCCAAACGCCAGTGCTTTGCCTGGAAGAATGATGACTGGTCCTAATGCCCCCTGGGCACCACAAAGGCCAACAACCACAGGCTCCAAGGACAAGGAGGGCACTAAAGGACCGGCCTAATGAAGTGGAGGGGAAGAACTTTTTCATGGGCTCCATGGCAACCAAGGAGAGTGGGCAGCTGGAGGGGTACAGCCTTTGAAATTCATGGAACCTACAGATAATCTTTTAGTGAATATTTCATGTTGCCTTGGAAAGGGAGAGAGAAACCCCAGGATGTCTCTTAACCCACTTCCTGCTTCTCAGAGGTCAACCCTACAGCCAGGCAGGAAATGTCTCCTCCAGCGGTGGAGTACTGGTCCAAATAGGGATTGTCCTATGGCAAGCCTGACTGCACAGAAAAGCTCATACAGGCTGGTGGTGGCTTGGGACCCTAGATCCCTCCCCCAAGTTTGAGGGGGGTGGTTGGTGTAGCCACTAACCACCTCCTTGTTCTATTTTCCCTTTGTTCTCCTCATCTTATATTTAAAGCAACCACCTCCCACTGCCAGCTGCTGTCTTCAATCCTTAGAAAGATGTTGGGGGTGTGGGGAGAGCAAGCCACAGAGGCTGACGGTTTGTATTATTATTAATAAGAACTCTAGACTCGTGGATGCATCGATGTGCTAGGCTCTGTGCTGAGCATGCTGTACACTGGGTCTTGTTCAACTCTTCTGTCCATTCTGGGATGATGCTGTCAATGGCTCTCTCACAGGAGAAGTCCCTCTCATAGGTGGAGAGTCAGGCCCAGTGATTACAGGGCAGAGCAGAATCAGGGTAGACAGTTGTGACCCCAGAGCCCAGCTCAAAACTGCTCAGGTGGCTGCTGCCAGCTGGAACAAGCTCCTCCTATATCTGTCCTTACCTGCAGGATCAGGGCCTTCCCTCCTGTCCCAGGTGAACTGTGAGGCTCAGGAAGAAGTGGTCATGAATCTTCAATGCGGATTTCTAGGGTTCATAAATTTGCGTCAGGGCTGGTGTGGAGCCTAGGGCTTCATTCCTGACACACAGGAAAGGCAGGATGACCAATGCACACACCCCTGATCAGTGACAGAGGCCACATGCAGCTGGGACCAGACATTGACCTTTCATCTCAAGCTGAGGCAGACTCCTTCAGCGTGTGCACCATGTGGGAGCTTTGCTACTGACCAAGCAGCATCCCTGCTTTGTGTTCTTCCATTCCAGCCTTGAAACAGCCTAGGGAAGCAGGCCAGGAAGATCGGGTAAGAGCGTTAGCATCATGGAGAAATAACTCACAGACATTTGGTGACTCACCAGAGTGGAGCAGGCCCAGGATGAGGGTCTCACTGTGTGCTACAGTTCTGCAATACAGCAAGGGTGATGTGGCCCCCACTCTCCCCTGCAGAGTTGACACCTATCCAGTCATTCTGTGCCCCCTGTGCCTTGTTGCCCTTCCACCATGGCATCTGTACTGGCTGCATCTTGGTTACTCCATCACTGAGGCATGCTGAGACCGTGTGCTCTGTGCATCCCCAATTCCTGGCACAGGGCTTCACAATGCATGTACAGGCCACGTGCGGTTCTTTATACATGCAGTCCCAGCATTTGGGAAGCTTAAGTAGGAGAGGGTATTTAGAAAGCCCTGAGATAGTGAGGAGGGTCCCATCTTTTCAAAGATGCTATGAGTAGAGAGTAGGCAGAGCCATGATGGACTGGATGATATTCCTATGTTATGGACAGGAGGAAGGAACTTAGAGCAGTGGGCAGTGTGTCTTACAAGGCAGCAAGGCCACAGAGTAGGGACTTGGATCTCAGGCCTCTTCTCCCAACTTTGAGGGTCTGTGGGGGAACACAAGAGAGCCAGGCCAGTAGGAACCTGCCCTGCTAGCCAAAATGGATTGCAAGACAGGCTGTAAGCATGGGAGAGCAGTGACCTCTTCACTCAAGTGTTCACTGAGCCTGCTGACCAGGGTGTAAACCCCAGACCCAAAGTCCCCCATTGCCCAGGATAAAAGAGCTTTCCACCTCGGCTTGCAAAGACCCAGCATAGTTTGGTCCTTTGATCTCTCTCCTAGGGCTAAGGTTCCTGGCACCATCCCTAGCTCTAATCCCTAGCTCTAAGATTTGTTGTCCCTGGACTTTTAGGACACGAGGAATATTAAGTCCATGCTCTGGGATGTCAGCACTACCCAGTTCCACCTTCACATCATCCAGGGTGAGCTGGACCCAGCTGGGCCTGCTGTGACAGAAGAGAGCAGGCTCACCTTGTGTCCCTCCGGAGCCCTGTGGTTAAATTCTTCAGCCCTGCCCCAGCCATCCTTCACTTTCTGTGAGAAGTCGATCTAGCTCAGTTTTCTGCAGCTGGTGGTGCACAGCGGCCTCTGGTGGCCACATATGGGCACAACATGGCTAGCAGTGCCTGCTGCAGAATCCTGGGAGGGCCTTCTCGTCTAGCACATCAGGCCAAAAAAGAAAAGAAGACATAGTGGTTGGGGGTTTTTGTTTGTTTGGGTTTTTTTGTTTTTTGGCTTTTAGTTTTTCAAGACAGGGTTTCTCTGTGTAGCCCTGGATATTCTGGAATTTGCTCTGCAAACCAGGCTGGCCTTGAATTCCCAGAGATCCACCTGCCTCTGCCTCCTGAGTACTGGGATTAAAGGCGTGGATGGCCACCACCAGGCTGACATAGTGGTTTTGAGTCAGCCAGAACCTGACTTCTGCTCTTCATTCACAAACATTTATTGAGCACTTCCTGTACTAAGGCATAAGCAGGCTAGTAAATCAGCCCCAACTTCCCAGAGCTACAGGCCAGCCAGACCCCAGTGCCTCCACTCCATGTTCATCACCTTCAGAGGCACTCCAGTGGGGTCCGATGACACGCCATCCAGTGACCAGACAACTCCTTCTATCTTCTCAGGCCCCATGTCCTCCTTCTTCCTAAGGGTCATTACAAGCACCACCAACTCCAATACATCAACCTTTTTCTAGGGTCAACTCCAAAAGGTCATTTGAGTGACAAAGTAATGGGGTCTGTTGAGAAATTTCCGATGGTACAAGGACTCAGCCCCAGGTTCATTGGATTCTTTGCTTGGCTTTACCTAGAATGGGGCTATCCTGGGCTGTCCGGGTTAAGGCTGCTTCCACAAACCCCATAGGTCACATGGGTAGAAGTGTCTTAGATAGGGACATCAGGCAGGTCCACTGCCTCAGCTCCCAACTCCCAGGCCTCCCAAAAAGCAAGAGAAGCACCTCAGGCTCTTCTCCATCTTGTGGTTGAGGTTTTACCTTCAGAGCAGACCCCCAAATCTCCAATTCTCCTGGGAAGTTACAGTACTGTTTAGTTTCTGTTTGGATTTTGGTTTTTCAAGACAGGGTTGATTGGTTTCTTTGTGTAGCCCAGGCTATGCTGGAACTTGCTCAGTGCTGGGATTAAAGGTATGAGCTACTATTGACCGGCTTAGTTTTTTTTAAATTTATTTTTATTCTATGTGTAAAGGTGTTTTGGCTGCATGTATGTACACCACACGCATGCCTGGTGACTGTGGAGACTGGAAAAGGCATTGTGCTCTCCTAGAACTGGAGTTACAGTTATGAGCCACCATGTTGGTGCAGGAAATGAAACCTGCAAGTCCTCTACAAAGAACAGTGCTCTTAACCACAAAGCTACTCTTCAGCTCCTGCCTTGGTTAGTTTTTATTGTCAACTATCAACACATTTAAAATCACCTGGGAAAAGTCCTTTAATTTTTGTTATTTATTAATAATTTGGGGTGCCTGTGGCAGTCATAGGACATCTTGCAGGGTTGGTTCTTATACCACCATGTGGGCTCAGGGGACCCAACTCAGTCTAACTTGGTGACAAGCACCTTTATTTGCTGAGTCATCTTGGAAGAGTCTTATCTTCACCAGACAGGTCTCATGTAGCCCTCACTGTCTTGGAGCTCATTATGTAGGCTAGACTATTGTGGACTATTATTCCATCAAGGCCACGGTGTGTTACATTGTTTCTGCATTTGTTGATGTAAGGAAGTGTGTTTAATTATGTAAAAGATGTGTTGTAACTGTTTCAACTTGCCTGTCTAAGGCACCTGATTAGTCTAATAAAAGGCTGAGCAGCCAATAGCAGGCAGGAGAGGAAAAGGTGGGGCTGGTGGGCGGAGAGAAGAGGTAAGAGGAGAAATCTAGGCTGAGAAGGAGGGGGAGAGAATGAGGCAGATGCCTGGGGCCAGAAGCCGGGCAGCCTCCAGCCAGCCAACAGAGTAAGACATACAGAAAGAAAAAGAAGAGAGAGAGAGAGAGAGAGAGAGAGAGAGAGAGAGAGAGAGAGAGAGAGAGAGAGAGAGAGAGAGAGAGAGAGAGAGAGAGAGAGAGAGAGAGAGAGAAAGATAAAAAACCCCCGAGGCAAAAGGGAAACAGGTTAATTTAAAGAGCTGGCTAGAAATGAGCTAAGCTAAGGCCAAGCATTCAAAGCTAAGTCTCTGCATCATGATTTGGGAGCTGGTTCGTGGCCCAAAAGACAAAGCCAGGAATACTACGCTGGTCTCCACTTTCTTCAGAGCTGCCTGCCTTTGCTGGGATTAAGGGCATAAGTTCCCACGGCCTGGCTATGACAGGGCACTTCTAACACAGTAACTACAGGAATTGTCCAGCCCCTTCCTGGTTCTTGCCCAAGATGCCCAGCTGGTTATGTTACTGGCCAGGCATTCTAAGCCCCTGCCCAGCAGGGCCAGGCACGGACCAAGGCCTACTTCACACAAACAATATGAGAGGCTAGTGTCAAAGGCGACATTAAGAGTGGAGAGCTCCCTCAGCCCTCCAGACAAGCATTTACAAAAAATCTAGATCTATTAATTTTATGCGTATGCGTGTTCTGCCTGCATGTATGTATGTATACCATGTGCATGTCTAGTACCTACAGAGGTCAGAGGATAGCTTGGGATCCCCCAGCCCTGGAGTTACTGATGACTCTGAGAACATTTGACAGAGGAGTAACCACTGAAGTTATAGCTCATGAACTTCACATTGGACTAGTTCATTGTCCTTTTTGGAAAACCAACTGCACTAACCGTAACTCTAACTGGGTGAGTTCAGCAGCCTCTGCTAGCTCCCTGGAGATAATCCTCTTGTATACTCTAAAGATTTGTCACTAATGTTGGTTAAATAAAAGGCTGATTGACCAGTAGCCAGGTAGGAAATACAGGCAGAGTGACCAGTCTAGGAGAATTCTGGGAAGAGGAAAGGCAAAGAAGTAATGGCCAACCAGACACAGAGGAAGCGAGATGAGAATGCAGGACTGAGAAAGGCACCAAGCCATGTGACTAAACATAGATAAGAGTGATGGGTTAATGTAAGTGTAAAAGCTAGACAGTAATATGCCTGAACTACTGGCCCAGCATTTACTATACGATTAAGCCCCTGAGTCAACTATTTGGGAAGCAGCTGCTGATATTTGAGAGTTTGGGGGGACAGAAACTTTCAACTACAACCCTCTATCTTATATGCAATCCAGACCAGTCCATCTCCCTCTGATATTTTCTAGATCAGTTTGGCTGTCACTCCACTAATCAGCCGTCATCCTTACCCTTCTAGAGCAGCTGAGCTGCCCTGACATTGCCAAAAGACCTCAAGACTTAGAGAAGAGACATTCCTGAGACCTCCAAGATCCTTGTTACAACTTATAAATGGCTCTTTGCAGGGCCTTCCTCTGGCTCTGCTTCAGGAGGCTCCTGTCGACCACTGGCCATGGCACAGGAGCAGAGGGCTTCAGGCCTGGTGGAGGTGTAGGGAGGGCAGCATTGTCCAGGGCTTGCCAAATGAGCAAAGAGAAAGTGATGTAGTTTAGAAAAAGGAAACTTTGACCACTCAGGTTCCACACTTACTGGGAAGCTTCAGGGATCAGTGTAAAGTGACACTCGCTCACAGAAGTGATACCTTACAGTGAAGGACAGTTAGCATACAGACCTGGAATGCAAAGGAATCCAGGCATCTTCCTGGCACCTTCTTGAGGGTAGTCACCCAGCACAAATAACTCTTCCAGAAACCAACTGTGACAACCCACTACTGACTGCCAGTGCAATCAGTGGACTGACTTTCCCTGGGTTTGTACTGGGGGCTGGTCATGTGGTCACCCTCTGCCTCTCACACCAAAGCTCCCAACTGACAGGAGGACTGTCTGTTTGCATAGCACAGTGTTTAAACAGACAGGCTGGCCAGAAAAAGCTGGTCTTCTCATAACATGATAGGAAGCTTACCCAGATCCAGCTGCCTGGAATCTAGCTAGCTGGAGCCAAACTCACCAGACCCCACAAAGAAGGGGAGACTGTAAGAGTGAATAGGGGCACAAAGGACCTCCTAAGTCACAGACTTAGTACCAGATGATAAGCAGGTGTGTGTGCACGAAGTCTATGCTCAAGGAAGACTCATCCCCTGACAGCATGGTGAAGGCTGGAGGAAACAGGAAGGAGGGCTTCTGGGGAGCTGCAGAAATGCCCCAGAGTATTGAGGAAATGGATAGCATAATAGTGAGGCATTTGGGCTAAACAGATAGCTGGGTATTTCAGAGTGCTTACTATGCTACCATGAGGACCTGTGATTGGATCCCAGCGCCCTCCTAAGAGCTGGGCAAATGGCTCTACAGTTAAGAACACTGGCTGCTCTTCCAGAGGTCCCGAGTTCAAGTCCCAGCAACCACATGGTGGCTTACAACCATTTGTAATGGGATCTGATTCCCTCCTCTGGTGTGTGCAAAGAAAGGTCACTCATATACATTAATTAACTAGTTAATTAAGAGCTGGTCACAGTTTAGGTATGGCTCTATAACTCCAGCACGGTAGGAGAAGATCACTGGGACTTGCTGGCTGCCAGCCTAGCTGAAAAACACATGCTCCAGTGTCAGGAGAGACCCTGTCTCAAAGGAATAAGGTAGAGATCAGTAAGAGGAAGACACTAGATGCCCTCATTTGATCGCACCATGGAATTGTTTGAATCTGGGCAGGGATGCAGAAGAGGGTCCAGGATCTAAGGAGCATGTCCTGATATCAGGGCAAGGCCCTTTTAATGAATAAGCACAGCCACCCTGACCCCAGAGTAAAGCTGCTTAGACTCCAAAGGAGAAGACAGTAGGGGGTTGGGGGCAGAGTGGAAAAGGGACAGAAAAGAGAACGGAGTCTGGAGTATTATGGACTCGCAGGAGAGATGTAAAAGGTAAGGAACTGCAGGAGTGTTAGGTCCTGCAAGGCTGGATCTTGTCAGTCAGTGGGAAGAGAGCTGGCAAGTCAGACTGGCACATGCACACTAGTAGGGGACCACTCCTACACTGGTAAGCCTTCCTTCTCCAGATGGCAGCTCCTGACAGAGCTGAGCAGAGCATGTGGTTCCTGCAGCCCTGCTCTGTGGTATTCTGTGACATAAAAGCTAGTCACCAAGCCTCCCCACACCTGGAGGATCTGGACTAGCAGGAGTAAAGTCTCTGAGGAAACAGGGACAACGTGACAATGTAATGGGCACAAATTATCTGGGGTCCCAGCTTGGCCCGCCCTCATCATAATCAGACCTCCAGCCCTTTGTGCTTTCTAGGTAACAGTCTAGGGGCTTAGTGTAGAATGCTCCTATATGGGATGCTGGGGAGGCAGGGCTCTCATGGGTTCATCCTTGCTTAGGGAAGCAGGATGAATATGCCTAACAACATTGCTATGATAACCCCCAAACCCCTCTGCCCCATGGATCTTTCTCCCAAAACCATTGAGGGCCTTCACACTGTCACTCTATCTCCATAACCACCTGTAAGGAAAAGGGAAATAAGATGCTATCCCCATTCTGTAAGTAAAAAAAAAAAAAAAACACCTGAGACCAAGTCACTGCAGCCTAGAGGATGGGATGAAAATTTTCTGGGGGTGGGGGAATTGGTTTATGCTGAGGCTTCCCAGATCACCAAAGGGACAAAGGAACTAGGTGGAGGTCTCAGCAGTGGGGCCAGGATGGGGCTGAGGGAGCTATTGCAAGCTATCTTCAGTGGGCTTGCTCTTTCCAGAATTGTCTATAACTGAGCTGTCCCCGGTGGGTGGCATTTAAAATGTTTCAATAACTTTGCATTTCTTGACATGAGACATCTGCTCCTAGCAGCACTGATCTACTCCAGAGAAGATGATGGGCACCAAAAAAACCAAAAAAACAAAAAAACTTAATATGGACTTTGTTTTGTCTATAACAAAGGCTAGCCATGTGGGCAAAAATCTTTTCTTGCCTCACTTGCTGACAGATACTGTCCAAACTGGACCAGCAGGACGCAAAAGAAAGTGACTACCAAACTTTGCCAAGACAAGGTAGGACAGTCCTTCAAAATTCCCTGCTTCTCAGAACTTTCTATCAGATATAGTAGGCCTGTAGGCCAGAGTTGAATGCCCCAATATTGCAGAAGAACCTAGGGGAACTGAACAGATGGCCTGATTTCCCTGTAATTATGTAACATTTTATCACTCTGAGGATTTTGATGGAGTTGAAGACTAGACAATTATAATTATAGTTTTCCTTAGTTATGATAAAAAGGTAAGTTAGATGGAAAGATTTAAACTTAGCAAGATAAATAATATTTTCTTTAATTTTGGCAAATACAAATGGACTGCATACTGTAACTAATTCTTACTTGATAACTGTTTCTGTTGTATATAATTTTACTATGTTAAAACCTTTTTAATTAGACAAAAGGGGGAAATACTGTGGAACAGTCATTTTGTACACTATAAATATGTATTACTCTCATTGGCTAATAAGGAAGCTAATTTGCCAATAGCAGAACAGAATACGGTTATGTAGAAAAGCCAGACTAGAGAATTCTGGGAGAAAAAGGGCAGTTTATTTTTTAAGAGTATCTTATTGAGCCTGAGCCCATGGATTCAGCTGAATTAGCGAATCCCGTGGGTCCTTCTCTCTCTGCCTCTCCAGTGCTGGACTATCAGCAAGTTTATGTGTGTGCTGAAGATCTGAACTCAGGTCCTCATGCTTGCAAAGCAAGTACTTTACCAGCCGAGCCATTTTTCTAGCCCTAGAGGAATAACACACACACACATATGTGCTATTGAAGCTGTACTAAGGGGTCTGGCTATGAGGCTCCTTGTGGCCTGTGACCCACCTAGACCTTACATCTCGTGGTGATGCACTGATCTGGTCAATAGATCACCTCCACAGGCTAGTGCCCTGTCCTGTGTGCCTCTGTCAGAGCAGGGCTGCAGTGAGGGCTGCTGAATAAGCAGCGGCTCCTTAAAAATGAACACAAATCCTACCACTGGGAGAGCTCTCCTGGGAATCATACACTATACTAAATTCATCCACACATCATTTACATGTCCATTTTTCAGATGGGAACATTGAGGCTGACAGAGTTAAATAACAGGCCCACAGTGTTCTTCAAGAGTGTATGACTCTCAGGCCTGTTTTCTAAACCACTAGACCAGTAATGTCACTGTGGCAGCTGACACAGATGATATTTATGTCAGAGAGACAACCTCCATAGATATGGAGCAACTCCCCTGAGTTCTACCCTGTCAAGGACCATAGGCATGCCCCTGCCTTCCTTCTTGGTGCTCAGCCCATCCAAGCCACTCTTCCCGAAACAGAGAGCAAAGGTCACAGAAATAAAGGGATGCAGAATGTGGGAGCAAGCATGGAAGCCGCTGCTCTGCCTGAAAATTCAGGTTGGGAAGTGTCGAGGAAGACACCTAGGAACCTGTCACTGAATGAATGACAAGATCTTATCCACAGAGGAAACAGAAAAGGACAAGTTAGGCCCAAGCCCAACCCAAGCAAAGGCCTGGCCTTAGGAGAGGCCATGGGGAAGGCTCTGGGAGTGCAACCGAGGCCCACAGGGGCTCTGCATCCCAGGCCACCTGAAGGCTGGGCTAGGGCGTCGGGTGATTGAAGGTGTGGAAGCTGTGATTAGTGAGCATTTATTAGAAGGTGGGCGCTGTAATAGGCGTGGGGGTCAGAGATCATGAAGCAAAGAGTCTAAGCCAACTGCTGTGTGCCTGGGGACCTCCACCTCAGCCAGGGACCCACATCCTTGACCTACTGTGCCGTGGACCCATGCTTTCTCTCCTTGGACCACGCTCCGTCCATAAAAACAGCTTTACTGGGCTGGCCCCTGCCAACAGATTCTTGGAATTGTTGGATGAAAGAGCCAGTAGATGCCTGAATCCCCAGGGCAGGGCTGGGCGGGGTGCAGCAGCATCCACATCAGATCCCAAGGAGGTGGAGAAACAGCCTCTGAGACTTGGGGGCGCCAGGTTCCTCAGGCGTTTCCACCCTCTGATAGCTGCCTAACGTGTTCCTGCAGCTAGGAAGCATGACATAAAAGTCCCCACCCTCCCTGCCAGGTTGGCCTTTGATGGTTGAATGACAGACTCCAACACCCTGACTGCCAGCTGATCCTGACACTGGCAGGGGAAAGTGGAGGTGGTCTTGGTTGCACAGAGGTAAGGGAGCCTCCCTTGTCACTGGCCATGCGGTAGGCAGAGGCACGGGCTCACTCCACTACCAGGAGAGGTGTAGCGAGGGAAGCCCCCAACCTTGGCTGGAGGTCAAGGACAAACTGAGAGTCCCAGGCTTTCCCCACAATTGCCTTGAAGTCTTTGCCTGTCCTTTCCTGGTTTGACCTCACAGGGGAGGCCACCGAGTCCAGAAAGCCTCGTTAACTTTTTCAAGGCCACAGAGTCACTTGGTATGGCAAACAGAATGACTGTTATTATTCATGTTTCTAAAAAGAGAAAAATGGTTCAGAGATGTTAGGTGACTTACCCTGGGTCACAGAGGGAGCAAGCAGGACACCTGCCTGGCCTAGGTCAGAGTAGCAGAGTACTTATCCTGGTCCACCAAACTGCACAGCAGTGGGTCTTCTTTTACTCACCTGGACAAGAAGGGGGCCAGTAGCCAGGGGCTGTCCTGTGGTCCTGTGTTGGGGGTGGTGGTGCAATCTTTGGCTCACACCACTGAGCTCTGATTCTTAGATTCTCCAGCACAGGCAACTTCAAGTGCACGGGTTAGTTTTTTGTCAATGTGACACAATCCTAGACTTATTTCAGAAGAGGGAACAGCGACTGAGGAATTTCCTCAATCAGACTGGCCAGTAGGCAAGTCCGTGGGGTCATTTTCCGGATTGAAAATTGATGTGGGAGACAGTAACACCAGTGGGCACAGTTGTACTAAAATATTCGAAGGGCAGGCAGCATCCCATTTCCAGATGGGGCAAGGGAAGTCTAGGAAGGGAGTCTGGTTTTATCTGAAGTAGAACCAATATGACAGGAGGGTCTTGGTGTTTCTTCAGCCTCTGACTGCCTTCCTACACCAGCTTTTGTTGTTTTTAAAGTGATAAGCACAGGATCTCATCATCTTTAGAAGAGATTGCACCGGAAATATTTTGTCCCCAGCTGCATCTGCTGCATCTTTTCTGGGTTAGGGTGGGGGTGGGGGAACAGGCCCCTGAAGTCATGTGCTCACTCTAGGGGAGATGTGTCACCAGCCCTAACTTCTCTTGCCACTGGCTGTAGATGGTGCCTTCCTTAAAACAGAAAAGCTTTTGTGAAACTCCAGGGTTGGGGGGGGGGGGGGAGGCGTGGTGGTGATGGTGGTGCATGCCTTTAATTCCACCACTCAGGAGGCAGAGGCAGGCAGATCTCTGTGAGTTCAAGTCCAGCCTGGTCTACAAAGGGAATTCCAGGATAGCCAGGGCTGTTACACAGAGAAAACTTGTCTCTAAAACAAACAAACAAAAAAGAGAGAAATTTCTGTTTCTTTCAGGGTAGGTATCCTGCTCATCTCTGAATCTAAAATTCACCCTCAGAATAAAATCTGTACTAATCTAAACTCAACTTTACCTCTGGGTGTCTCTACAAAAGAAACAGAAAACCTCCACGAACCTGTTCCCTTGTCTTTTAAATGGGCAGATACACCATCCACACGCGTAGGGACCTTCCACCCGTACCTTTGTCTAGGGCCATTTCCACGACACCCTGCATACACCATCACCTAAAGTCTTTGGGGCCCCTGAGCAAGGCGCGCGTGGGCAGGGGAGCGCGAGGGTACACCCAAGTCTCGCAGCCCGGAGGTCGCGGTCGCCTCCTGCTTCCCACGCGCGGACTCCAGGGCCCACGCGAAGGGCGGGCCAAGCTGGGGCCTTTGTGTTCAAACCGGCCAATGGGCGGCGACGGAGGGCGGGGCGGGCCAATTGGGCCTGGCCAATGGGGTGCAGGCTGTCAGCGTTGACTGACAGGCGCACACATACACACTGGGCCACGCGCGCGCCGCCCTGCCCCACTCGCGCAGCGCGGGCCTCCGTCGGCCGCATTGTCCGCCCACCGGCCCCGCGCCGTCCCGCGTCTCCTCGGACCAACGCGTGTCGCCGCCCGCGGGACCCCGACGCGGGAAGAACCACGCAAGGTAAGGGACGAGGTGGGCCCGCTTCCCGCGGCCCCGTACCGACCTGGCCCGGGTCTCCGTCCGGCCAGGCCGGACCTCTCCAGCCCCCGCGCGGTGCACGCCCCGGCGGACCGGCGGACCGGCGCCCTGACGCATCGCGGTCACGGGGAGGGCGCTGTCCCCAGGCGGGACTTCCCCCGGCAGCCTCCGGAGAGGAGGGCAGCCAAGACTCAGCCGCCCCAAACCAGCCCAGGGCAGTGCCACTGGCCGATTCCTGGCGCTGGAAGTTGCCAGCCTGCGCCACCGCCGCTTGTCACAACTCGGGGGTGGGGTGGAGGGGACGACACACATTTAGCTCAGTTCCAAAACAGCCTAACCCAACCCAGCCAAAACAAAGCCACCGCGAGCCGGGTGGGACTTAGAACCGGGACCGGGGCTCGAGCGCCCGGAGCACTTTGTGTGTCTCGCGGGAAGTGGAGTGGAAATGTAAGGTTCCCCCAAGAGAGGGGCCAAGTCTTAGTTGTAAAGGGGACTCTGAGTGGGAAGGGTGTTTTATTGAGGGTTTTGTAACTGAGAGCGGGGTAGAGGAGTGTACATCCTAGCAGCTCCTCACAGAAGAGACTTTTGTCATCTTGTGAAACCTGGATGGCCGCTGTGGTAAACTATTTTGTGACAACAGGATGCAGCATGAAAGCTAAAGATAAGGGCCACACAGCTCTGGGAGTGCTGGGAGGTGGCACACTGGAAGTGCTCGGTACCCTATCTCCCCACCTCCTCAGAACGTTTATATTCTTGCCAGCAGCAGCGTGGGTACTGTATAAACATGTTATGATGTCCCGCCCCCTTCCTCCCCCCTCCCAAAGGCTTCATGGGCTGCAGCAGGGCAGGGGTTAAGAGGAGGAGGGTGGGTATCTGTAGCTGTCAGGTGGGGGTGGCAGTCATGGGTGGAACTACCTTATAAGGACTGGAATACAACCCGGCTAACTTCCTGCTTTGGCTACTACCAGTTGGTCCCTTTCACCAACACCGCTAACGCTAACGAAGTGGATGCCAGATGGGCATCCCACCTGGGAAGAAGCTGGTTAGCCTAGACAGGAGGCTACTTGTCTTGTTAGCTAGATGAACCTGACCTTCTGGTTTCTTTGGTCAGGGTTTGGGTGTGTTTCCCACCACTGAGAAGTCAGTGTCTACCAGGAGTGTCAAAAGTGATACAAAGTTACAATACCTGGAACTCTTGTTGGAATATAAATTTTTGTAATCCCTCCCGGCCTAGGCTCTGAGACACCTGTATTGACAGTCTGAGATTTGAATCTGTTGGGGCACTGAAAGGTTTGTTTACCTTCACTCACGAGGTGGAAGGCAGTCTTTGGCCAGGTCTTTTCATTTTGATCTTGTTATCACCTCACCCCATGGGGTGACTGTGACTGTCCTGTAGAACAGACTGCAACACCACACGACAGTTCCACCTTCTGTGTTACTTTGTTAACAAATATTCATTGTGTAACCACTGTGTAACCACATAGTTTACAGCAATGTTCCAAGTGTATTGTTTATGGAGCTGCAGCTTGCAAACCTTTTGATGGAATGCAGGTGTCCAGGCCCTGCAGCCTCTCAAGTCTGAGCAGAGAAAGACCGGGCTCTTGCCTACAGTCTAGTGTCCCAGGTTCCTCCCTGTAGAAGGGTGATGATGGCCACCTTGCTGATGCCAGGGTCATTAATGAGTAGGAAAGGAACCAGGCAGCCAACAATCATTTATCATTGTCACATCCCATCACAATGTGCTGAGGGACTGCAGAATATGAGCACCGTGACAGTGTAGAGGGAAGGGTTTCTGCAGTCAGGATGTGGCTGGGGCCCTGAACCAGCGACTGTGACTCCAAGGGAGGGAAGGAAAGCATGCCCAGTGGAAGAGGAGCCTTGGGTAGAGGGCTGGACAACTTAGGGGCAGAGTAAAGCGCTAGTGGGGGCAGAGGCTGGAGGGCCTACCAAGTGCCTGTCAGGAGTCAGTCTCTGGGGCACATCAGAGGTTGGGCAGGGCCTGATTTTGGCTCACACAGAGCTCAAGGAGGATCGAGACAAGCAGCTTTGTGAAAAGGGCCATGGAAGAGGCTCCCTGAGTCCTAAGTAAATCCCAAAGCAAGTTGTAGCCAGCAGTGAGCGGAGAGAGGAGAGAGATGCCCCACATCACAGGGCTGCTTTGCCTGAGTGTGCAGGACATCGATTTCCTCTGGGGAGCCCCACACCTTATATGTATCTTGTCTCCCCTAAGTCTTTCTTCAGGAGAAGGGTCCCTGCCTCATCATGTCAAGACGAAGCCAGCGCCTCACGCGCTATTCCCAGGATGACAATGACAGCAGCAGTAGTGGCAGTGGTACAAGCTCCGTGGCTGGAAGCCAAAGCACCCTGTTTAAAGACAGTCCTCTCAGGTAGGGACAGAGCAGGCCACTCTTGTGGATGGAGTTGACATACCTAGGTTTGTTTAGTCAAGAGGGTTCTGCTTTTCTTCACACCTGTAAGGGCACCAGGACACAGGATGCTCCTTGTCCACCTACTGTGAGCAGGGGCCATACAGCCTCAGGTTTAGTAAATAGGAAGTTGGGGGGAGGCAGCTTCATGCAAAAGCCAGGCAGGAAACCCCAAAGCTGTGAGCTGGGCTCAAAGCAGCAAGTCTACTATGGATGGGTGTGGCATCTAGTCACCTTCCCTGGCCCACACCTTACATTTCACCATCTGTAGGGCCTCAATAGCTAGCCCATGACTCAGGACAACAATGCCTTTTCATCCTGCCTCCTTGCAGCCATGAGGCCCCTGAGGCTCTGGTTAAGTCCAGGAGGCCAAGTCAGGTTTGTCTAGATTTTCAGTAGGTGGTGAGAACTCCTTGTCCCACTAAGAAGCATGGGAAAGTGGTTGGCTTTGAAGTTAGAAACCTGAATTAAATGATAACTCCGTCTCTAACTGATGAGCTCACCCATCTCTGGTGAGATTCAGTGATAGGGACTAGGAGTAGAGCAGTACCTGTGCTGGCAAATAGTCAGAAGTAGACAGGTTGTTGGTCACCTGACAACAAAGCCTACCCACACAAAGTGAGCCTGTAGGGCTGCTGGCTTCTTCTGTCTGGCTGGGCTCACTTCCCTGCCTCTCCCCTCATGGCTGTCCTGCAGGACTTTGAAGAGGAAATCTAGCAACATGAAGCGCCTGTCCCCAGCTCCACAGCTGGGCCACTCTTCTGACTCTCACACCTCCTACTACAGCGAGTCTGTGGTTCGGGAGTCCTACATAGGCAGCCCCCGGGCCGCATCCCTTGCCAGGAGTGCCCTCCTGGATGACCGTCTACACAGTGAGCCCTACTGGAGTGAGTACCCCATATCCCTGCTCTCCAAATCCCTCCCCTTTCAGTGTTCCCAAGAAGCCCTTCAGAGGGTGCTCCTCAGTCCCTGGCCCACCAAGGTTAAACTGTGGGAGTTTAACAGAGCCCCTGTCCCCTGCCAGGTGGGGACCTGCGGGGGAGGAGGCGGAGAGGCACAGGTGGCTCAGAGAGCAGCAAAGCCAATGGGCTCAACACTGAAAGCAAGGCCTCAGAGGACTTTTTTGGCTCTTCCTCGGGCTACTCTTCAGAAGATGACTTTGCAGGTAGGTGGTGCTTCATCAGCCCATGTGACTTAATTCTAGGGCTACAGGGAAACGAGGACAAGGTGCACCCTGACAGTTTGAGATGAACTCACATGTCATGGATACTTTACAACTTTACTGAGAGCTGGAAATAGAGCATCTGTGATAGAGAATTTGCCTGGCAAACATGCAGCTTTGGGTGACTCTGTCTCTGCCTGGTGGTGTGTGTGTTCACTCATACATGTGCACACCTTACTCTCCCTCCTGGCCCAAGCAGTCCCTCACCTATGACTTTTTGTGTCTGTAGAATCCTCCTCCGCTAGTCTGTGAGTGACCCAGAACCACAGCACCATGTTTGGGGCCGTTTAACCTGGGACTCAAGCATGGTCAATACTGAGTCATCTGTTACGTGCAGGAGTGATTCTCTTGTCTCAGCCCAAGCAGCTGCTTGGAGATTGTCTACAAGGACAGGGTACAAAGGGGAAATAAAATGTCAGGAACTGGGGACATGGCCCAGAGGCACAGGACCCTAGCAAGCACAGGTCCTAGATTCAGTCCTTAAAATGGGAAAAAGATGTTGGAGATTTCCATCTCCTCAATTCACAAACATGCCTTGACCTACTGGGAGAAGGCTCAAAGAGAATTCTGAGGCTCACAGTGACAGTGAGGAGCTCAGTTTGTTTCCTCTCCCTCCCTGCAGGCTACACGGACTCTGACCAGCATGGTTCAGGGTCAGGGTTAAGGAGTGCGGCATCTCGGGTGGGCTCATTTGTCTGGACACTGGTCACTTTCCCAGGTGGGTGCTCGCTGTGTGGTAGGCTATTTCCACATGCTACAGCGGTCATTTCTTACTGCGTCTGATAGGGTACCCAGGTTATAGGCTCGGGAAGGCTTTTGTGGAATAATCACTGGGAGCTAAGGGTTGTGGGAAACCCCTAGCAGGTTTGAGAAGGGGCCACTGCAGAACAGGTTGGGGTATAGAAAGCCTGAGCAGGTGGACATGGAAGGGGGTCACTGTAGAGTGGGACAAAGGGGAAATGGCTTTGGCAGGGGAGCACACCAATGGTGAAAGATTAGCTTGCTAATGTGACCAAGTCCTTGGCTTACTGGCCACTTTTCAGGCCGGCTCTTTGGCCTCCTCTACTGGTGGATTGGCACCACCTGGTACCGCCTGACAACTGCTGCCTCCCTCCTTGACGTCTTCGTCTTAACCAGGTGAGTGATGATGAATCCCAGGACTTGATAGAGCATCTGAGTCTGAATGGGGTCCACCATCCCCTGAAGGTTCCCTGTCTATGTAACTTTTGGCACAGACAGGTTTTCCTTCCTAGTTAATAACTCTTCCAGCCACACACTCCCACAGAATCATGTCTCATCTGGGTCCTTCCTGAGAGCCACGTGCCACCCAACCCAGTCACTTCCAGTCCTCAGAAAAAGAGTGGCTTCACTCCCACTGGCAAACTGTGAGACACTAATTCAAAAGTGGGGTAGAAAGTCCTGACTCCTCCCTAGGCCTGTAACAGGCTCTTCCAGAAGTTCCTGTTCACAGTCAGAAGCCACCAAGAGTATTGTCTGTGGCTGTGGGGACATTCTCCAAGTTTCCAAAACAACACAACAGAGGTTTATGGCCATGTCCCTTGGGCAGAGAACAAAGGCTAGACCAGGGGGTCAGGGCACTTCTGGTCAAGTCCAGGTCATGGAGCATGACTAGTGCTGCTGGTAAGAGGGACAATCACCAAAGAACCTGAGAGAACTCAGAATCAGCCGGAGGACTGAGAGTCTGAAGCCAGCCTGAGCTATATGGGGAGTCCAGGCCAGCCTGGGATACCTGTCAAGACCCTGTCTCAAAAATACATGTATAGTGGGTGTATGGGGTGGCTGGAGATGGCTCAGTGGTTAGGAGCACTGACAGCTCTTCCAGGGAACTGAGTTCAGTTCCCAGCACCCACATGGTGGTTCACAACAGTCTGTAACTTCAGTTGCGGGGGATACAGTGCCCTCTTCTGGACTCTGAAAGCCCAGCACTCACCTGCACATATGTCCACACACATACACACACATAATTAAAAATAAGTTTTAAAATGCCTAGAGCCAAATTTTTCCTATTCTGAGGACCCAAAGGTATTATTCTAGTGGACTAGTCCAGCCCTAGTCCCATGAGAAATTCACGGGTACATGCTTTAACTAGTTTAGAATTCTAAAAAAGTCCCAGCCGTCCAAGCAGAGCATGGAAGTCCAGATCCCACACACTGACGTTTGCCTTCTGTCTGCCCTTCTGAGGTCCAGGCACTTCTCACTGAACCTGAAGACTTTTCTGTGGTTCCTCCTGTTCCTGCTGCTCCTGACTGGTCTGACCTATGGTGAGCATGGGTGGAAGAGAAGGAAGCTAGAGGCAGGGGTACCGTGTGACAGTCACTGGGCTAAGTGATCCAGGGGTACAGTGTGTCACTGGGCTAAGTGATCCAGGGGTTGGGTGTGGGTGTGACAGTCATTGGGCTAACTGATGGGGGGGATGTGACAGTCACTGGGCTAACTGATGGGGGGGATGTGACAGTCGCTGGGCTAACTGATGGGGGGGGTGTGACAGTCGCTGGGCTAACTGATGGGGGGTGTGACAGTCGCTGGGCTAACTGATGGGGGGGTGTGACAGTCGCTGGGCTAACTGATGGGGGGGTGTGACAGTCGCTGGGCTAACTGATCCAGGGGTACAGTGTGTCACTGGGCTAAGTGATCCAGGGGTAGAGTGTGACAGCCACTGGGCTAACAGTGATGGGTGGTAGGGTGTGACAGTCTCTGGGCTAACTGATCCAGTGGGCCAGATCACAGGCAGAGCCCTGGGCCTGATTTCCCCCTCCCCCAACCCCACCCTACTGAGCCAGGCTGTCGTGTGATGAGAGTATTTCAGAGCTGAGGGGATATGCCTCATCTGACCTTGCTCCTGCTATAGTACAGGGTGCCTCTGGGAGGAACACACCACTCTGTGGGTAGCAAGCAGGAACTCTGAGCTATTATTAGGAGCAACTATTTTCCCTCTATTCCAAATCAGGACAGAGTCTATGCAAGTGGATTGTTTTTACAAGATCAAGTGAAACCTTTGGCTGCCTTTAAGCTAGAAGCTGTGAAACAGGAAAAAAAAAAAAAAAAAGAACTGGCTGGGACAGTAAGAGCTGCCTCATCCTGCCTGTCATAGGGCTTTCTTGTCATCTCTGTCTTGTGTATTCTGCTTCTGATTGGACAGTTTCACTGAGTTTCCGGTTTCATGTGATTTGGCAGTGTGGTCCCAGGCTTGTGTTCATGACTGCAGTATCTTGTAGAAAGTTGGTTTTCTAGGTTGTTGGGGTTTGTTTGTTTGTGTGTGTGTGTGTGAGTGAAAAAAGGAGAGAAAGAGAGAGGGGGGTTTCCTCTGTGTAGCTCTGGCTGTCCTGGAGCTCTTTGAAGATTAGGCTGGCCTTGACCTCCCACATGCTGGGATTTTTGTTAGGAGGGCAGAACATTTTCCCAAATGTTGGTTTCCTTTGTGTTTTCCTGTTACAAGAACAACTTGTCCATACTTAGTGGAAACTGGGCATCACCCTTAAAATAATTATTTTATTACTCACAATAGCAAAGTGTTTATCCTGTTAGCACTTGTCCAGGTATTGAGCACAGCTCAGACTGAGCTTCACCGTTCCCTCTTGGGGTTGATAGAACTGATGTCACAGCCATGGCACGTGGAGGTGGGAGTGAAGAGGGCCCAGATCTGCTCAGGGAGCGTGTGTGTGGTGTCTATACGACCTAGTGACTGTGTATACTCCTTTCCCCTCCCTGCTCAATGCTGATAACTAAGTGGAAACAGGACATTTTTTCAGGTGCTCTGTTTCTCTGTGGCTTCTGTCTTGGGTCTTGATCCTGGGACCTCACTGTCCCACCTTGAAATCGGGCGCTGTGTTCTCTTGGGCGATGCTCACTGTCAACAGTCCGAGGAGCTGGAGAGCAGCTAAGCCCACTCACAAATGGCCACTTGAGCCATTTAGCCCTTCTGGACAGGGCAGCCAGCAGTAGTTGTCAGAGCTCCCCAGGGACTGTGCACTGACACATCAGGACACCATCAGGCTGGATTCCACCTTGCAAATCTGGAGCTGGTAAAGAAAAGTGCTTTCACATAAGCTTCACTGACTGCAGAATGAGCAAAGGCTCTATGGGGTGATATGAGCACAAATGTGCTGTGAGGTCATGGGAAGTGATTTCACCCCAATAGAGCAGGACTCACAATGAGCTACATAGTCCATATGACAGATTCTAAGCACTCTCTTCCTGTGCCTAGGTGCTTGGTACTTTTACCCCTTTGGGCTGCATACATTGCAGCCTACCTTGGCCTCCTGGTGGGCAGCAAAGGAAAGCAGGAGGCAACCAGAGGTATGGGCATCCAGAGATGCTTCCCCGCACTTCCAGGTGAGTCCGCAGGTGCTGAGGGTGGTGGCCAGACTTTTCCAGCCTGACTTTGTGGGTAGCACCCCAGCTCACACAAAGCCACAAGACTATTAACACCCTTTCCAGCTGTTTGAGGTGTAGGTCGCGAGGGGGGCTAACATTCCCCTAAACATAACTCAGTTATATACACGCTCAGAAAGCAGAAGGAAGGGGCTGGCAACTGGTCTTTGCCTTTCAGTGTGATTTCTCCATACTGCCACGGCATCAGTGTGTAACATCCTGATTCGGAACCCTCTCCCTCCCCAGCTTCAACTTTCAGGTTAAGACTACAAGTGTATGTAGCTGTGGGTCTGGAGGGCCCAGTGGGTCATCCTGGGCAGAGCTAGGACAGGCTAGTTACTTAATGGGATGGCTGCCCCCAGGTGCTCTTTGTTCTCCTATCAGGCTAGCCTGGGCTTGCCTCATAGCTGTGAGCTGTGTTCTAGGAGAAGGAAACAAGCCAGATGAGTTGAGACCAGAGAAGCAAGTATCAGGGACAGACCAGATTCAAGGAGAGAAGGCCAGGAAAGAGAAGTCCCTCCAGTAGGCGGCCAGAGGCTGCAGATGGAAGTGAGAGGGTGATCAGTTTATAATCTGCTCGGGTTTTAAGATGCCATAGGTCCAGGCTGTGCTCTCTGAGAGCCTACAGTCAGTTGAGATAACAAGTGGACATATAACCAGAATGTAGTAGAAATAAAGGACACTCAAAACTCTGTCCCAGGGCTAGAGGGGCTGGCTTGGTGCTCACACCTGTAGTCCTGGCCCTTGGGAGGCTAAGACAGGAGAATCACCGTGGAATTGTAGATAGCCTGGGCTACATAGTAAACTGCAGGACAGTCTGGACTAAGAGTGAGACCCTTTCTCAAGAAAACAAATCAGCCCTTTGCTCTCTAATGATCTGAACTTTGCTTGGACCTGCTAAGTTAAGCTGGCCATGTTTTAAACCATGTGTCCCAGCACAGTACTTTTCCTGAGTATGATCTTATTTCTTAAAATGATGGCATCTACTGTCATCTGCAAATTCCTTTTAAAATTAATCTTTGAAGAGATGAGGAGCAACTCAGTCAGGGGCCACTTTTCATGTGAGAGGGGGGAGTAGAGCCTGGAGAGCCTGTGGAGACACCAGTGAAGATGGCGGCTTTGGAGAGGTGATTCAAGGCAGGCTAGGGCAGGCTGGGACTTTGCACTTGCAGCCATTTGAGTCACTCAAGCACAGACAGGATTTCTAAAGCCCGAGACCTCTGCCCCAAAGTCCTCTGTCCTTTAAGGGCCGGTTATTAGGTTGAATTTTGTAATTTCTCTTGGCAAAGATTTTGTGGTTTGGCCAACAACAGTCTTCAGAGTTCATGACACACTTTCAGATGCCACCCTTGGTCAAATGGCTGTTACTACATCTTTTCTGTAGGACATTAATTTAAATGAGGAAATGCAAAGAACGTCCCTCCTTTAGAAGTCATCTGTGGAAGAACTGAACCATTTGAAAGCCAAAAGCTACTCACTCCCAACCTTACACAGCTCATGGGCTGCCCAGCTGGATCTTTGTGACCATCCAGCAACTTCATGAAATTTTTGTGTCTAGTCCCTATGTTCAGACCCCTCTCTCAGCCACCTTTCCCTCCACATTGGGTTCTGATGGAGGAGCGCATGGTTAGGGAGTGTTGGGCTCTGCTCCTGCAGTGTGTGCCCTGTATCTCCTGGCACATGCTGCAGCTACTGGCCATGTTCCAGCTGTTTTTGCTTTTGTTTGTTTTTCCAAGTGAGAGTCTCACTGGACAGCCCTGGCTGTCTTGGAACTCACTATGTAGACCAGGCTGGACTCACAGAGATCAGCCTGCCTCTGCCTCCTGAGTGCTGGGATTAGAGATGTGGGCCTCTGTGCCCACCTGCCCTGTCCTAACTGTGCTGAGTCTGGAGCCTTCAGATTCGCTTCTCTCTGCCAGCTGTTTCAGTGGCCATACCCAGGAAGCCTTGTGGTAGACTCCCTGGGCCCCTCAACTTCTGTTCTTTCCCCCTGGCCCCACCAGGCTGAGCAGCGAATTCTCTCCCGGGTGAACTCCCTAGAGCGGCGCCTGGAAGCTCTTGCTGCTGAGTTTTCCTCCAACTGGCAGAAGGAGGCCATGAGGCTGGAACGCCTGGAGCTGCGGCAGGGGGCTACTGGCCACGGAAGCAGCAGTGGCCTGAGCCAGGAGGATACCCTGTCTCTCCTGGAAGGGTTAGTGAGCCGCCGTGAGGCTGCCTTGAAGGAGGGCTTGCGCAGTGACACAGCGGCTCGTATCCAGGTGAGGAAATAGCATTGCCTGGCTGTGGAACTGCATATCCTGAGAAGCCTTGAAAGTACACATGGTGGGTGCAGGAGACCCTGCAGGGCATGAGGGAGACAGTAGTTATAATAGAGAGTCGCTTGCGAGGTGTCCTGTCAACATGGGGATGGTCTGTCTTCCATGGTGGGAGTGCCCAGCATAGTGCCTGACAGCAGTACAGTGTTAGACACAAGGTGACACTCCTTATATTTCAGAGCTTTGTAGCATAAGGCCAGGAGCCAAAATCCTGGAGTTAAAAGTCCCAGAAGGAGCCAGTTAGACAACATCCTAGTCATATGTGTTCCTCCAAGGGCAGCTGTCTAACAGTCTCTCAGGGCATGATAGCGCACACCTTTAATCTCAGCACTCAGGAGGCAGAAGCAGGGGAATCTCCGAGTTTGAGACTAGCCTGGTCTACATATCAGAGTTCCTACATAGAGAAAACTTGACTAAAACAAACACAGGCCAGTTTCCTCTTCATCTCTCACAGGAAGGACTGGCAGTCCTGAGGGCAGAGCATCACCAAGACTCGGAAGACCTCTTCAAGAAGATTGTCCAGGCCTCTCAGGTCAGTGGTAGACATGTAGCCCTGCACTGGGGATCTCCCACAAACTTAGATCTGTCCTAGGTTCTTCCAGGGACACTGCTGGGGTGTTGAGCAGAAGGGTAGTGGTCTCATGCCTTCTCTAGGGGCTGAACTAGCCTCAGATAGATGTTCCACAGTGACCCGTGGGGAAGTGCATGGGGCAAGGACGATGGTTGTGCTGGGTGCGCTTGTGCTCAGTGAACAGAAACCTTCCTAGGGGAAAAGGAATCTGGCGAGATAGAAAGACTCAGATGGTTTGATCTTTGCTAAAAGGGCTGGGAGACCCCAAGGCAGGGATGTGGTTAAACAAGTCTCCCATATAGAGCAGGTTCTCAGATTTCTCTGAACTCTACATTTCTTGTCTTTGTCCCTTCTTCTCGCTCCCAGGAGTCTGAGGCTCGTGTCCAGCAGCTGAAGACAGAGTGGCAAAGGTAATAGATGCCATCTGGCCAAGGCCTGCTCTGCCACCATTAGGGCTCTGGCTGGTCCCTTGGGGAAAGCTTAGGACCCTGCCTACAGCCTCTACGGTACAGGGCAGATTGGTAAGAACTAGTGGTGGCAGGGGCAGGATTGTGGGCTGGTCTTTCTATGTGGCTTATGCTCTTATGACCAAGCCGTGAAGGCATGGGAGGCCATGGCATTATGAATTGTGTACTCCAAGCTTAGAGGGAATCAAACCAGAATTAGTTCTGAGACGGGCAAGCTGGTTCCCAAACTCATGTGCTGTGCTCTACTGCCAGACTCCAAGGGCAGAACTGCTCCTTCACACACACAGTGAGTGATGGGCATACACCTTATGACAGGGCTCATTCAGGGGGTCCACATTCCTTCCTCAACATGGCCTTACCTTGCTTCCTTCCCTCTGGGATTAGGATGACCCAGGAGGCCTTCCAGGAGAGCTCTGTGAAGGAACTGGGACGGTTGGAAGCCCAGCTGTCCAGCTTGCGTCAGGAGCTGGCTGCCTTGACACTAAAGCAGAACTCGGTGGCAGATGAAGTGGGACTGTTGCCACAGAAAATCCAGGCTGCCAGGGCTGATGTGAGTTGGAATTCCCCAGAGCCCTGCCAAACATCCTCCCCTCTGAGACCACCTTGTGGTGGGGTCTATCAGCCAGGGCAGTATCCCTGACCCATTGTTCTGGAGGCACATGCATGGCAGGACTCTGGGGGAAATGCTTCCTGTTCCTAGTTACCATCCCTAACCTCTAACCTCTCTCCCAGGGTCTCCTTCCCTTCCAGCCCCGGTCCCTCCCCGTGTGATATCCCACCAGTCCTGCCATAGCAGCCCTATTATTCCTGCAAGCTTCTCAATGACACTGCCTCTGTCCCCAGGTGGAATCCCAGTTCCCTGCCTGGCTCAGTCAGTTCCTTCTCCAAGATGGGGGTGCCCATAGTGGACTCCTACAGAGAGATGAGATGCATGCTCAGCTGCAGGAGCTGGAGAGCAAGATCCTTGCTAGCATGGCTGAGATGCAGGGCAAGTCAGCCAGGGAGGCTGCAGCGTCTCTGGGACGGACATTGCAGAAAGAAGGCGTGGTTGGGGTGACAGAGGAGGTAAGGGATGACTACCTTCCTAGCACACTGCTCGCTTCCCTGGAAGCTATGGCCCTGAAGTCCTACACTGCCAACTTCTCATACATTCTAGGACATAAGTGATGGACCCTCCTGGCTAGAGGTTCAGGTGTACGTTCTGGGTCAAGCGTGGGTGGTGGAGGTGTACAAGACCTGCTTGGGCAACAGTGGTACCAGTCTAGCAGGGTCAGTTTATGGTATGTATGTAGTGTCTGTGCCCCATTCTTACCACAACTGTCTCCTGGGGACATGTTTTAGCAAGTGCACCGGATCGTCAAGCAGGCCCTGCAGCGCTACAGTGAGGATCGTATTGGAATGGTAGACTACGCCCTGGAATCAGGAGGTGTGTGTGCTGCCTTCAGCTCTTTACCTTATCTTGGTCCTTACACTGGCTAAGCCCCAAGTCTGCCAGGCAGCACAGTGCAAAGCAGACAGGGCTTGGGGCCAGTACCAACCAGACACCCAACCTGGACTCCCAGCTAAGGTCAGGGATGGCTGAGGGAAGCCATGAGGCATTCCTGGTTGGGAGAGGCCTTGTGACACTAGGTTAGAGCTGAGGGCTGGATTAAGGTACTTGTCCCTTGTTCTCTGTGAGGGGACAGGCAGCGGCTCTTCAGCCTTGGAAGCACCTGAGCTTATTGGGGCTCCCCACTGTGAGTTTAAAAATCTTCCTTCCCTGTGACAGGAGCCAGTGTAATCAGTACCCGCTGTTCAGAGACTTACGAGACGAAGACGGCCCTCCTCAGCCTCTTCGGCATCCCCTTGTGGTACCACTCCCAGTCACCCCGAGTCATTCTCCAGGTGGGCATTCAGGGAGGGCGCAGTGCAATCTGAGTACAGTGCAGAATGCCCGGTCTCAGTCAGCCAGACCTGTATTAAAGCCCTTATCTCCCATGCCTCTCACCCCCTCCAGCCAGATGTGCACCCAGGCAACTGCTGGGCCTTCCAGGGGCCTCAGGGCTTTGCTGTGGTCCGCCTCTCTGCTCGCATCCGTCCCACAGCTGTTACCTTAGAACACGTGCCCAAGGCCTTGTCACCTAACAGCACTATCTCCAGTGCTCCCAAGGACTTTGCCATCTTTGTGAGTACCTGGTCTGGGGGTGGGAGTGGGGGAGCAGAGGGGTGATGGGTGTCTTTGCTAAGAATCACATTTTGGGGCTCTGGAAGTGAGGGGGTTAATGCATTTAAAAGGAGAGCCAGTTTGAGAACTGGGCCTTCTGTAGCTGTGGAGGCTGCAGTGAAGACACCGGGCATGAAAGTGAAGTGGCCTCCTTGACTTCTCCATTCCTGTATGCTTTTCTGCAGGGTTTTGATGAAGACCTGCAGCAGGAAGGGACACTTCTTGGCACGTTTGCCTACGACCAGGATGGGGAGCCCATCCAGACCTTCTATTTCCAGGTACAGGATTTTGTGCTTATCCCCAATCAGCAGCAGACATCTTCCAGGACTTGTACTACCTTCCCTCCTGCTTAGTTCAAGGTATAGAGTAGAGATGGCAACATCCAGAGCTTCCTAAGCTGGGCTCCATTGAAGTGAGTTAGATTACAGAAGGGTTGTGACAAGGATGGAACTATGACAGATGTTCAAGATGATCAGTGTGCAGTCAGCTAGTGTCTCAGACAGGGCATGTGGTTTAAATTGTGGCCATCCGATATTCTAGGTCAGAGGCCGATCCTGATGTTAGGGATGGAGCTCAGTTCATTTTAACTCTTTGGGGTTTTGCTGTTTTTGTGTATGTATGAGTACTTTGCTTACATGTTTGCCTGTGCACCATTTGTTTGCCTGGTGCCCCAGGAGGCCAGAAGAGGGCTTTGGATGCCCTGGAGCCAGAGTTACAATTAGAAACTGCCATATGGGTGCTGGAAATTGAACCTGGATCATCCGAAATAGTAACCAGTGCACTTAACTACTGGGCCTGCTTTTCAGTCCTATAACACAATGGCCTTTAAGCATAAAGTATAGGCTAGACACATACCAGAAAAAAAAAGCAAACTCTGTTCACAAGGCTCCTATGAAAGTTCTATGCACGATAACGCTAACCATAGCTGGGAATAAATTCATCAGTCTCAGATCAACTGCGCTGGCCCTTTGTTCACCTATGGGCCAAGGGCCAGCACACAGGCATAGTGGCCCCTGGGGACTCTTAAGTCCCCCAGGGCCTTTGGCCTGGAAACTTTGTTCCAGAAAATAGAAACTTTAGAAACTCAGTGGGGGGGGGGGGCGCGGGGTTGCTTTTATTTTGAACTCAAGGATGAGGCATCTGGCTGCTGGAGTGATTCCCCCCAGTCCCTCTTGTTGAAGTGTCCAGGGACCCTCTGACATTGAACCCTCTTTTCTACCTAGAACTCTAAGATGGCCACATACCAAGTTGTGGAGCTTCGGATCCTGACCAACTGGGGCCACCCAGAGTACACGTGCATCTACCGCTTCCGGGTGCATGGAGAGCCTGCCCACTAGCCCTTTGAGACCTTGTGCCTACTGCTAGCCACCTGGGAGGCTCACCCTTCCCAGCATCTACCCCTGCTCTGAGAGTAGGTGCCCAGCACCCCACCGCTGCCTGCACGTGCTTAATAGTGCTGACTTCCAGGAACAAGAATGAAGAGGTGGCACGTGCAGGATTCCTTGCACAGCCAAGCCGCTTGAGAATGCCAACAGGCTCCCATGCCCCTTGGTCCCCTTCTAGAGCTAGGCACCTGCCAAAGTGTATATATGTAGCATACTTTGGAGGATTGGGAGTCAGGAAGTGAGACTATATTTGGTGAAGGGACTGGTACCAGGAGCTCCTGGTAGGTGCCAAAACCATGGTACACTAAGCCAGAGCACCAAGGAGTTGAGCTCTCTTGTGGCCTTTTAGGACAGTGCTCCGCACTATGCAGCGGGCATTGTTTCTGGCAGGTGCCTGGTAAAGGACTCGGGCCACTGTGCTACTCCAGCATGGCAGTCACCATGGCCCACAGGACCCCTGGGGTTTCTTATATCCTGGAGGTACCAGCTCCTGTGTGCCCGAGGACTGCTGTCTGTGCCAACATAGAAGGTTCCCAGCACATTGCTTTTTCTCCTGATGTGGGGCGAGGGTCTATTCTGTACTTCTTGCTGTTTCCTGCCTGTGCTCCAGGGCAAGCTTTCTTCCCCCCCCCCCCCCCCCCAGGAGGACCTATACTGTCTTTGGGGCCATTCTGTCAGGGTAGCCTAGGTGAGAAAATGATTTTGTGGATTCTCCTGGTCCAGTGCCAATAGCCACAGTGTGGTTCAAGGTGTCATGTGGAGAGGCTGCACTATCCCACTTCATCTAATGAGACCCTAGTGAAGGCCCTGCCCACTCTAAAGCAGCTCCCTTGGGCTCTCAGCTCTTGCTTAGATTCTGCTCCTTTCTGGCTCCTTCTCTCCGGGGCAATTGGATTAGGGCCTGGGAGGGAGGCTGGCACAAGTTACCTTGTGTGAGGAGGAAGAGGCTTTTAGATTGAACAGCTCTGCTGTATTATATATAGAATTCCCAAGGTCTGGGTGTTTTTTTTGTTTGTTTGTTTTTTTTTTGTTTTTAACTGAAAAGCTACAGGCTTGATTCCTAGCCCCATTCTGAGGGGCACCAGCTGTTACTCCGTTTCTAGTTCCTGGCAGGCAGGGGCAAGCGGAAGCCCTGTTAGGTGTTCTGAAGAGGCGACCCGCACAGCCCTCTCCAGTCACAAATGCTGCACTGTTGGTTCTTTTTTAAAACAAAAAAATCTCTCCAGACTAATTTATGCCTATGCAAAAAATAAAGGATGCCCAGAATCAATGGATTAGGCTTTTTTTTTTTTTCATGGTTGTCACAGAGCAACTCAGCTGCTTTGGAGATACAAGAGACTGAATTCTTGGCCAAACCGCTGTACCCAAAGACTTAGTCCTAATGCTCAGAAACCCAGGCCTTTGGTTAAAAACCCCTGGGATGCACTTGGAACCTAAGGTCCACTCCAGTGTGTCTGGATTTGAGGACTGGCAGATGACTTTCGGAGTTGTCATGAGTACCATGGAGGGCTTCACTGTATCTGCTTAAAGAAAGGCAGGTCACAGGCCTAAGGTGTCTCCTCAGGATCTGCCAGGGCCTGGGGGAGAGGCTCTGATGGCCTAGATTGAGCTCAGGGTGATACTTCACCAGGGCTGAGGAGCCTCCTATTGGCCATGGCATCTTGCCCAGAGCTGCTTCTTGCCATGGCTGAAAAAATAAAAGCAGGAACTGGTCAGCAGCAGGAGAGGGCACTGGCTGGAGGGAAATGATCTGTACTTACACTCTTTTCCACAAAACAGACTTCACTGGGCAGGAAGTTACCACATACCATCGGGGCTCAGTGCTTCTGCCATCTGAACACATTCAAGTCCTCTGGGCCTCTCACAGTCTAACCCCTACAACATTGTCTAACACCCCAACTCCAGCCAGATCATGGCACATTCCTGTTACATCATCTCGGTACCAGGCACCAATGAGCCTGAAGAGCTGCTACACATGATGTGAGGACCCGGCCACCTCCATCCCACCCCACCCAACCCCACAGCCTCAATCCTAGAAAAGATGCTGGACACACAAGTTGCACAGACAGAAGGCTTGGTCTTGCCCTTATGAGACTGATGAATTAATAACTTTATTCTTTATTGATTATAAATGGGTTGGTATTTTCCCTAAATGGAGAGCTGAGAGGGCTGAGTTCTGCAAGGACCTTTGTAGTCCCTACTAATGACAGTTCAACACTGAACTCAATCAGCTCTTAGCCATACCCAGACTACTTCCCTCAGGGGCTGAGGCCAGAGGCCAGAATGGTAGCTATGGCTCCTGAACATAACAGTTCCAGTGACCACTACCACTTACAGGGCAGAATTGGGATGAAACGAAGTTCTATTGTGGTGCAATGCTGTAGGGCATCACAGCCTCCACTGTGCCATGTGCCACAGTGCTATAGTCAGTCCCATTACTACAAAGGCCTAAGTGAGCCAGAGCCACAAACAGGTGAAAACAGCTGGAGCAGGAGGCCTCCAGCTGGCTGGGGAGACCCTTCCCTCCCCTGAGCCTCAGTGTCACCCACCTCAGAGTTAGCAGCAGTGACCGCACAGCTGTTTCACAGCAGCGCCACAGTGCATTCAGCCTGCTCAGAACACCTGCCTCCCAACGAATCCATACAACTTGGAGGTAGGGTCCTGCCAAGGAAAGTGGGGTTCTCACCTGCAGAAGGGGGGCTCTTGGAGGCCCTACTCCCCTTAGCTGCCTCCAGGTGCACAGGGCAGGCAGAGCCATTGTCCCTGTGACAGCACCTGAAGGGCTGGCAGGGAGCATGACACTGTCAACTTAGAACAAACTTTTATTGAGAATGCTGGTCTGGTCAGTCCATGGCCACGGGCAGTGGTGACTACAAACAGCTGGGAAGAAGGGCAGGGATATAAGAGTAGTCAGGAGCAAAGGACAAAAGAGAGCTGGAGGGGGGATAGTGCTGGAGACGGACCCAGCCAGCTGGGTGTGTCCTGGCTGAGAAGGAGCACCTGAGCCTGACATCAGGGTACAGGGCTCACCCACCCTACCCCAGCAGCAGTGCTTTTGATGGCCTAGAAGGATCTTGACTGCCACCTGCCCTTCCTTACACACCCCAAATGGGGCATCTGGTCTCAGGTCTTTCACTGCTGTGATGTCATGGCTGTAGCAGCTATGTTGGGATGATTGGATCAACTCAGAGGAGTACCACCCCTCCACCAGGAGGTACTATAAAACCTGATTTCAGGAAGGCCCAGACCCAGTCTAGTACCCCACACTCTGAGACTCAGCTGGAGATCTAAGTAGATATGGGAAGAGTCTCCAGCGGATACAGAAACCAGAGCAGCCAGGCCAGCCAGGCAAGCCCAGGATTGTCTCCAAGGGTAAGCCCACCCAGTTCTTTGGATCTGTGGCAAGGGTCAAGAGTTGGTAGGCAGCCAGGCAGTGGTGGCGCACTTGGGAGGCAGAATCAGGTAGATCTCTGAGTTTGAGGGTAGCCTGGTCTACAGAGTGAGTTCCAGGACAGCCAGAGCTGTTACACAGAGAAACCCTGCCTTAAAAACAACAAAATCTTGTCAGGGTGGGCAGTCCTCCAAAACATGCCCCCCACCCTCCACATATCACAGGTGCCACTGAAGAGCTTTGGGCATTACCTGCTTGGGAGCTTAAGTGGGAAAAGGAAAGAAAGGGGAGGCGCCACCACTTTCCACTAACTCCCCAAATCTTAGTTTGGGGGCCCCTGCCAAGCCAAAGAGGAGCTTCCAGCTAAGAGAGGCAATCGGCCAGGGAAAACAATTGCCTTGGGCTCCTAAGGTTCCCTAAAGGCTCTGAGGATCTCACTAAGACAGACAGATAGGTAGAAGAATGGGGCAGGGACAGCTCCCATTGGCTGGTGGCCAGGACTGAAATGGAGACTGACAGGGTCAGCTGCACTCCTGCACACCCTACACACACACAGGCACACACACAGACACACACACACATGCATGCACACACACAGAGACACAGACACATGCATGCAGACACATGCATACACACACACATATGAATGCACACACATACACATGCACGCACACACAGACACACATGTACACATGCATGCACACATACATACATAAACACACACACACAAGACGGAGATACGTAATAAAAAGAATAGAAATTAAGGGCCCAGATATACGAAAGATGTGTGAGCAAGGGAGGAGGCAGGTGAGAAATGGTCAGTCCTCAGACATCTAGTCCATCCTCATCTTATAAATTACAATTGTCCCCTGGAAAATGGGGGTGTGGCAACAAAGATGCTCTGGCTGGGGGCTGGAGTGGGCGGGAGGCGGTAAAAGATGCTCTGCCCAGCTGGTGAGCAGTAGCCAGAGTGAGGATCCCATGGGTGGTCAAGTGGACCAGGGGAATATTCAGCAGCCGCTGGCAGGAGTCACACAGGCCCCCTGGGACTTCACCTTGTGGCGCTGGCCCCCTCGTCGCCGGCCCCCACTGCTGGGCTTGGGCTAAAAGAAAGAAAGTAGACACTTAAGAAATGGTGGTCCTCTAAAGCAGGGGACAAAGTCTTCCTGGTGGGTGTGGGTTGTGTGGTAATGGCAGGGGAGCTAGTCAGAGAAGCAGAGAAATACAGGAGTCAACATGCATCACAGCTAACTGGGAGAGGGGCTCAGAAACCAGAGTGGGCGGGGTTACAAGGAGAGGGAAGAGGAGAGAGCTGGGGTGGAGGTGGAGGGGTCAACACCAGGACTGTGCAATAGTAACAGACTCTGAAGCTCGCTCCAAGACCAGAGAGAAATGGCCGGGACAGGCATTAGGGAGAGGGTGCCAGGCCTCTGTGAGGTCAGCAGAGTCTGATGCACAGGTGGCACCAGGGCCCAGCATAGCCACCTCCCTTATGCTGGGAGAGGTGTGCTGGATCTCAGCCACATACAGCATTAAAACCCAAATATATACGCATTATCAAAGGGAAGCCTGGGCTAGGTGTGGTGGCTCACACCTGTGATCTCAGTACCAGAAAAGCTTAGGTTCAAGGCTGGTCTAACCTACATAGTTTCAGCCAAGGCCAGTCTGCACTACAGAGTGAGATCCTTTCTTAATAAATAAATAAATAAATAAAAATCAAAACAACAAAAAGGGGACCTTGACATTTTTCTATTCTTTATTTCATTAAAACCAAATGTCAACCAGGACCAATTAGATTATCAGTCCTGCCCTCCCACCACCATGCTGGAGGCCTTAAGAGGCCTGCTTACCTGTGGCTGGAGACCACTGGACGTTGCAGCCTGTGTAGTCCCTACAGAAGAAGCTTCATCTCCAGTTGGGGGGCCCCCTGCTGCTGGCATGCCAGACGGGGCTCCTTCTTCTCGTTTGCTCAGGGGACCCTTTTTTGTAGACTGCATTTTAATCTGCTGGGGCTTGGAGTTCATGGGGGAATTGTTGGTTGTCTGGAGGAGCTGTGGAAGCCAAGTGGGTAGCATGATGTCAAAGCTGTCTGCCCAGTTCGGAGTGAAGCCACCTCAGGAGGCAGAGCAAAGAGGCTTCCCATATTCCCACTCTGAGACCAGGACCACCACAGCACTGGTACAGATGCTTCATACCCAGCTGCTATTCCTGCAGAGAGCTCCTGGACTTTACCACCTTACTCCTGAGCTAGAGCCTGGGCTTCTCAGAGCCTGATTTGGACCATGATTTAACTTCAGGCCCCATGAGAAACAAAATAAATGGCTGTCAGAAATCCTAAAACTACCACCTAGGAGCAACTGACTCAGAATCTTCTTTGTGGCCCAAGTTCAATGTCAAATACAATAGGAAAGAAGACTGGCTGGGCTCCACAGGACACTACAGCGGGTGCTGTAGCCTCTACCAAACTGTCAAGAAGACAGGCCCGAGGGACACTTCTAAGGAAGAAGAAGAAGAAAAAAAAAGCCAGATTGTGGTTCATTCCGGTCTCAGACATGGAAACCATGTCTTCCTCTATATGGGCAGGGGTCAAATCCAAGACCATGGGTGAGGTCTACAGTGGCAAAAGGTGGGTTACAGGAAAAACAACTCAAGTACCATGGGACTTTCCAACCATGGCCCCATGATACCCATAACTCACTCCAAATGGGTCTACCATACTGTAGGAAGCCCTCAGGCATAGTCCTAAGCAAGCCCCAGGACCGAGAGGTAGAGTCAGAGGGCAACCTTGGCTCCCCAGACACTGTCCCCTATGGAGGAGCACCATACCCCAATGCCACCTCTCCTCAAGACAACCTCCAAAGCCCAAAACAGAAGTCCTAAAGACAATTCCTAGGGAAGCAGAAACATCACAGAAGCCACCCTCAGTCTCTGCCAGGGCAGGGACCATGCCTCTGTCCCAGAATGAAGATGACTCCTGGGTTCTCAAGAGGAGCTTATGGTGCTCAGGGTTACTAGACAGGAGCATACTGAAGCTTCCTTGGTCAGGCGAGCTTACTAATCATACCTTGGTGATGGTGCCAACAGCTTTGGTGCGACCTTCCCGGAACACTAGCCGCTGGTCTATATGTAGGTATTCAGGGGTCTTGATGAAGCGGAAGTGGACAGTGGCCTTGTCTCCTGTACGCAGACAGTCTTTATCCATGCTTAAAATGGTAGCTGTCTGCCGGATGCTCCCACAGTGTACTGCCAAGAGAACCAGAGTCAGGA